>MU227654.1:1188935-1313936 GCA_018584345.1 Thuja plicata
ATTGGGATATGTAATGTTAATTAAAGATTGATCCATGTCATTTAATGTATGGGTAACCGTAATTAATGCATGGTTTCAAGATTTAATTAGAGACTACTTTGGAGAAGTAAATGTAATGAAAAGATGGGATGATCCATTGGATCTGACCTAACCTAAGATCTACAATCTTGTTTAAGCAGAAAAAGATTTATTTGACCTAGAAAGAGAGGTATATGGTAACCTCATGGGTTATTCATTTAGTGTGGATGACTATATGTGTATGAAAAAGGTTTGCATAGTTCAGAAGGTTGAAATGACAATGCAGGCTACCCAGTAAGTTAACATCAGAGCTCTAATTGGATCTAAATTGCAAAGTATGTTGTATGTATCAGATCACAAATTGTTGATTACTTTCTTACCTTTGTATCAGTTAAATTCTTTAACAAGGTTGACTTAACTGTCATTTGTATAAATTCTTGAACAAGGTGACATTCAAAATGGAATTTTCTAAGTCCTCTAACAAGGCCACTCCTGACAAGGTGATTAAATCCTTTAACCAGGTCACACCTAGCAGTGTGTTATTGTAACCTTTCACAGGGTTGGCTCCTCACAGGGCATCACTTCAGAAGAGTGAAAACTTGGTAGCATGTTACTGGTGGTTTTTCCCATATTGGGTTTCCATGGTAAATACTTGTGTCAACTTGTGTGAATATTTATGGTTTTCTTTACTGTTATGTTACTACAAGCTAATTTTAATTGACAGTAAACTGCATGATTAAAGTTTTTGATTTATGCTACTGCTTTTGAGTAGATCTGAAATATAGAAATTTTTTATTTGCTACATCTAGACCTGAGGATAACTGATTCACCCCTCCCCTCTCAGTTATTCTAAATTCATTCTAACACCAACTAGCCTAGAATCTTCCATTCAAAAAGTCTTCAATACTTCATTTATGTACATAGACTGACTGATATAGATACCATCCTTTAGATGGGAAATTTTAAATCCAATATAGAACTTAATTTATCCTATCATTAAAATTTCAAACTCTTTCTTCATTTGTTTTGCAAACTTCAATCTCATCTCGTTATTTCCTCCAAAGATTATGTCATCAACAAATACTCCAGGTAAAAGTACTTTAGAACCGTGAACCTTTAAGTACACATTTCTAACCTCACTTGTTCTTATCAAATAAATATTAATGAGATAAGAGTGTAATATTTCATACCATGATTTACATTTTTGTTTCAGTCCATAAAGTGCCCTTCCTAGCTTCCACACCATTTCTTTATTCTCAATCAATGCAAATCCATCTGGTTTCTCTATGTATAGCTCTTCTTTAAGAATCTCGCGTAGAAAAGAATATTTGACATCCATTTAAAAATAAATAAACTTCTTATAAGTAGCATAAGAAAGTAAAATTATTACCCCTTAAAGTGTTTCCATAGGAGAAAATGTTTCTCCATAGTCTTGTCCTTCCTCTTGTGCATAGGCTTTACACACAAGTCTTTCCTTGTTACGAACCACTTCTCCATATTCATTCACCTTGTTCTTTAAACCCACTTTGTATTAATCACATTAATGTCTAATAGTCTAGGAACAAGTCTCCATGTGTCATTCTTGTCAATCTGATCAAGTTCTTCTTCCATTTCTTTTATCCATTCTTCACTTTTTAACCTTTCTTTCACCTTTTTAGGCTCAAACTTTGAAACCAGACAAGTGTTCTCTCTGCTTCCCCTTCTTGTCTGTACTCCAACATCATTATCACCAATTATCTAATCAGGGGAATGATTCAATCTCACATACCATGGAATACTAAGTTCAAGTCTAGGTACTTCTTCCTCTTGCTCCATAGGTTGAACCATGACTTCCTCATTGTTATGTTGAACAATTTGTTTCTCTAGCAGTTGCACATGCACAAATTCTAGAAGACTTCCTAGTTGTTTCTTTCTTGTTTCATCATATTTCTTTTGATATTCATCTACCTTTACACTTGAAATTTCAACCATCTTGTTAGTCCTTTTATTGAAACACTTATAGGTCTTTCTTTTAGTATAATATCCCTAGATAATACCTTCATCACTCTTTGAATAAAGCTTTCCAATAAAATCATCTCTTTTGACATAGAATCTACTACAAAAAACTTTGAAATTATTAACGCTAGGTGTGTGACCATACCATAATTCATAGCATGTATTTTTTGTTCCTTTCTTTACTCGCACCTGGTTCAAAGTGTGTAATGCGGTACTAGTGGCTTCTCTCCACTACATCTTTGGTGCATCACTTTGAATCAACATAGTCCTAGTAGCATCTACTATGGTTCTATTCCTTGTTTCAGAAAATCCATTTTGCTGAGGTGTTCTAGGTGCTGACATGTGCCTCTTGATTTCATTTTCTTTGCAATATTTGACAAATGTTTCTTAAATAAATTATCCTCCTTTATAAAACCTTAAGAAATTCAATATTTTACCTGTTTCATTCTCAAAAGGTGCTTTAAAATGTTTTAACTTATAGAAAGTGTAAGAATTATCATTCAAGAAAGTCACCCAAGTCATCCTTGAGGAGTAATCATCGGTAAGCATTATGAAATATTTATCACCGTAATAGATTTAAGTCCTTATAGGACCACACAAACATGTGTGCACAAAATCCAATATAATCTCTAATGAAAAAGAGTTGCTAGTGAAAGTAGAACTAGTTATCTTACCCAACATACATTCCTTACACATCATGTTGTCTGGTTTAACTAATTGTGGCAATCCTCTAACTGTATTGAAATTACTGACTTTGACAAAACTATTAAATTTTACATGATAGAACCTTCTTTATGCCACAACCAGTTATCCTCAACTCTATCCATAAAAAAAATATTTACAGTAGTATTCAGATAGAATAAATTACCTCTATTCTTCTTACTAGTTGCAATCAGATCATCCAAGTATCCTACACACTACTCCACTAAACTCAAGTCTATAACCTTTTTCATTCAACTAATCAACACCAAAAAAATAATGAGTTATCCCTTCTACAAAATATACATCATCAACATTAGTCTTTCCAATCAAATACATTGTACATGTTATCCAATTTTACGTTCAATCAAATTGGTTGATATTGTTATCCAAATTACTAGGTGAGTTTCTAAATAAGCTAGTTTGCACATTATTAGTGATCTGAATTAAGTTTGTGTTCATTTCTTAAGCTATCCAAATGATTGAAATGGTACATATATTACATCATATTCAGATTTTGAGCATAAAATGACAAAAGTGTGCAGAAGGAAAGTAAAATATATAGCTGAGCTGACACAGTGTGAGGCCTACTTTAGGCTGTTATAGTTTTACTATTTTGTTCTCATGCTTTCAGTAGTTTATACTTTTACATACTTTGACTATTGGAGAATTTTTATACATTTGAGGATCAGTGGAATCCTATATTATATATTCAGCACCTGATTTTGTAATCAGGGTACTTTTGAGATACTTTATGTTCTGATTCAGTTTCATCTTATGATTGATGTCTTATATGGATTTAAATGTATGAATTTAATATGATGAATTTGGTTTAGAAAACTAATGCTAGGCTATTTCAGTTCTAATACAAATGTGGTTTATATGCATGTATATTATTGATGTCGTGTTATGTTTTATATCATGTTGTTTTGGATCTACTGATGTGTGCATTGAGTGTGCAGGAAAAGTTGACCATTGATCTAAACCAAGGACCCAGTACTGGAACCTATGTAAATAATTGTGCTTCCCAAGGTCCTGTCTATATAAAGAGACATGGACCTCGTTGTTTATGTGGTTATTTCATAAACATGATTTGCATGTGTGTTATTAAATTATTAAATGTTCCTCTGATTGAGTCATGTCATTTGTTTTAATGTAATGTGCCAAATTTGGCAATTGTTGTAATTTAAATGTTGACATGGCTAGTAAAGGGGAGTGTGATTTTCAGTCTTGAGAAAATTTTGAAGAGGAGTGTGACTTTGGTTAACCTCACTCTCTCTTCTACCCAATGTTTCATTTGACTTCACCCATGGAGAGTTAGGCAAGTGGATAGTTAAGGGTTGGTTAGAGTTACCTCACCTTTGGGTTAATCCTTGTTCTTTTTGGAGGTTTGCCTATTTAGGGAAGGATTTAGGATGAGTTGAGTGTTCACCCACTCTCTACCCTTAGAGACAAAATTTAGTTTGTAGGAGCTTTTTTAGAAGGAGATAAGGAAGGATAGCTCAACACCAATCCATTTCTCATTCTAGCTTGGAATTAAGGTTGGATTTCTTTAAAGTAAAATTATTTGTGTTTATGTGTGTTCTTGAGCTCAAAAACTCCATTAATAGAGTCCTATGTGTTTTGAAGCTTTTTTCTTTTTAAATTGAAATTTTGTGTGGGGTTTCATAATGTCTTTATTTTGTGATTAGATTTTGAATGGGTTTTCAAGGAACACTCACCCTTGGGAGGGCAGACTAACCTTGAAGGGGTAGATGGAAATGATTCCTGTTAGTGTAGAGTCTCCCATATGTGGAGGGAAAATACATGGGGTAACATGATACCCATGATGCCAAGAAGGGCTTGAGGGAACCTAGGAGGCATAAGGAGGTTATTTCAAGACTGCATCTTGTGAAGATGGTCCTTTGCAAGTCCATGTGAGGCTTGTGTGTTCATTTTCATTCTTGGCTTTCTCCTACAGTGAGGTCTACCACTACCCCTGTTTCAGGGAGGTCTCTTGGAGACCTATCCTTTTTTTCATCCTTGTGTTGGGTATTTTTTTGGGGGTTTGAGTTCTCTCTTTTCTTGTCTTCTTGTTGTGTTTTCCTATTTTGTATCCCATTCCAGTTTGGATCCCCAAGCTCGGGGGTGGCCTTATAAAGGCCTAGGTTGGGAGGTGAGCCTCCATGGTCGACCTAAATAGTTTTATTTAGGTACTTGGAAGGATGTTAATGATGCACAACACCCTTATGTGGAAGATGGGTATGGCTGGAAAATTCACCTCTTTGTAACATCCTTTGTTGTGAGGCCGGTTATCATTATCTCACGTTTGTGATAAGGCCATCATGTAATTTTGTAGACTTGTATACTTATGTAAACTTTCTTACCATATTTTTGATGGAGGATCAATGGAATGTAACCTTGTACTATTTTTTATTTCTTTACAACCATGTTGTGAAATGGGGCTTCTATTTGATAGTGAAAACCCATTCTATTTTAAAACAAGATCAGAGATCCTTGAAGCAACTTTGTTGTTAGATACTCAACTAAAATTTTCTTGGTTATACATTTGTTAGGTGTTAGAATTATAGAACTTTCAATGTTTCAATAAACTAGTTCAAAATTTATTTGAAGGTAATACCTTGCAAAATTGGGAGATTGAATGGTCATTATGAAGTTTCTTGGAATGAATGTTTAAAACATGGGTTTTGGAAAGTGGTATTGAATATATAAAAAATCAATAGCATATTTATTTTTCCATAAACTAAATAGATCTTTAAATTAATTATTAAGTGTTGTTGAGTAAAAAGAAAAGAGAATTTATTACTATCTTTTTTTTTTTGTAGAGGAAATTCTGGAAATTATTTAAAAAATATTTTTGTGCCTAAATTAAATTTTGTTTCCACCATTGTGTTTAGAATTAATTATAGAATTCAACCATGAAATTTTATTTAAAAAAAAATTCTCTCTAATGCCCATTGTTTTGGTTAATACAGTCATTTACACCAGTCAAATTAACTTATATTTAGTTGCTGGGTACTTTTTCTATGTATTTGTTTATGCATTTTTTTATTATGTTATAAATGAATTATTAAAATTAAAAAAAAAAGAAAAGAGGTTTTAATAAAATAAATTAAAACAAACCACTCTGCTTTAAGCGTAGGGCGTTGTAACTTTCAAAAAAATTATTTATTATTAAGGGTTTTGGGTAAGGGCCGAGTCCCCTCCCTAACCCCTCGGCACCCTAACAGCTTAGTGGGGGTCGCGCAGCATGCGGGCCACCCACTGTGCATAGCATAGTAGGGAGGCTCCACCGCCCGACAATGACCGCCCCTCCCCGGACCTCCCTACCCACTGACAGGCGGTGGTGCCGCCGCCTGTGGCCACCACCACACCACCTCTGTTCCCCTCCCTCCTCCAACTTCCTTTCCTACCGCCGCCCAGTAAACCTTCTTCCACCACCTCCTTTACTCCCTTGCGCATTAGACCCGCATGGTTTTAGGGCTTCAGCTTGGATGAAGGCTATGGATTTTTGTTTAAAAGTTTTATTATTCAGATTTATTATAACCTTGTTATATGTGGTTTGGGCAGCGCATATAAATGATTAGTATAATATTTAGTTTAGCTCTTTTAGATTAGAATTAGAGTTTTTAGATTAGGTTTTCTTTTCTTTTAAATAAATTATTGATCTTAAATAGTGGAATGGAATTTAATTTATATAATAGAACTAATCTTTTATTAATAAGATTAATTCGTAGATAGAATCGATGACTCTTCAAAATTAAATTATCTTGTATTTTTTTTATATAATTTGATTTTCATCTAGGTAGATATTTTTTTTTGTATAGTGTTTGGGATAGTTATTAATTTTATTTCTTAATATGTTAGTTTTAGTCTTGATCAGAGGGGTACTTATCTATTAATTTTATAAAAAAACAGGACGATGTTGAGCGATATGTCCATAGGATAATTATTCATTTGTACTCAATAATTTTCTTTTCAATGATATTATCTTCTTATCCCATGACCAGTTTTCATGCACATTTGACTTTTAGTCAACCGTATTCAACCTGTGTCTATTTGACTTAATTTTCAAACCAGGTGTTTCTTGTAGTCTCTAGACCCTAGTTTTCCAATTTCATGCTTTTCAGAGATAGTTGACTTTTTGGTCAACTAGGGTTGACTTTGTGGTCAACTATCTTGATTTGCACACCTTAGCCCTCCTAAGTACTTAGCAAGCCCTAGCATCTTCCTTTCATGTATTTTAGGGTATAGTTTACTTTTGTTCAACTCTAGTTAACTTTTGGTCAACTATCTCAATTTGTGTGTTGATCTAAGTATCCAATTTAGGGATCCCTCTAGGATAGTACTTAGAGCTATCCTACTTAGTTTAACCTTTGTGGAGGTTGTTTCACCTCTTCACCATTTTGCGTGCACTTGCTTAACCTTTGTGATGATTTGACCCCTTCTTTTGTGTATTTAAAAAAAAAAAATTGTTGGTGTGTTTTTTCCCAACTTTTGGGCATGACATTTTGGTATCAGAGCCATGTTTAGCAACATTGGGAACCTAACCACTACGTTGCCTCTAAATTTGTCTTGCATGTGTAGGATGCCACCTGTTACTCGTCAAGCCTGTCAGCAAGGGCATGGTCAAAGATGTGTCCCTGCAGCACGCATAGAGGTATGATCCAAGGTAGAGGATTATAGGAAGGATCAAAGTCCACCTCCTGAACCTCCTCCCAATCTGAATGCAGCTCTATTGTTGGCCTTTCAGAACTCAATCAGGCTCATTCTAGACCACATGCCACCTGTTAATCAGGAGAGAGAGAGAGAGAGAGATCCCACCTCCTAGAGTAGGAGGGAATCAGGCTGATTAGGAAGAGGAGTCCATTGCAGTACCAGGTGGTGTTCCTAGGGGAGGTGCATAGAGATTCAATAAGGCACCCCCAATATAGAGAATCAAATCACAAAGTTAATGAGGCTTAAACCACCTCCCTTCATAGGAGAAGTAGATGGGGCAGGAGTTGAGGCTTGGATTTTAAGCCTGGAGAGGTGCTTTGGGTTGCGGAATTATGGCAGCAACCTTAAGGCATGGTTCACAATTCTTTTGCTTAGAGATGGGGCATGCACTTGGTGGAGGCATGAGGAGACCAAGGGACCCATAGACATTAATACCCTCATTTGCGGAGCTTTCCTTGAGCTCTTCAAAGAGCAGTATATTTTAGAATAGTTCAGACAACACCATATAGATGAGTTCCATGACCTCCAACAATGGGGTCTTACAGTAGCCTAGTATGAGGGCAAGTTTCTTGACCCCCTACCCTATGTTGAATATATGGGAGATGAGAAGCTGTAGGTGAAAAGGTTCATCAAGGGATTAAATCCCATGATTTTAAATAGCTTACGCATGGTACCTTTAGGGAACTTAAGGTTCACAGTGGACACGGCCTTAGTAGCTAAAGAGATAGTCCAGGGCTCACAGGATTATAGGGATAGGTCACAGAACCACAACACCTCATCCCAAGCCTCTAGATATCAGAAAACCCCATGGAAGGGGAATTAGAGGAACTCTATAGGGACATTCAAGGCCCCACAACAACAATAGTAGTAGCAGCCATAGCAATCTCAACAAAAATAGTGATAGAGGCCACCACAAGTTCAGCAGGGCTCTAAGCCCAAACAGTGGCAGTCACAGGATCCTAAGAAGGACTAGAGACCTCAGCCACCATACACCCCTCCAGCATGGACTCAGAAGTCCTCTAGGGGTGGCTATAGCAGTTCATCTAGGAACACAGGGTCTTAGCATTCCAGTCCTCCTAGTGTTCAGGTTAAGTCACGGGGGCCATGCTACACATGTGGTGCCATGGGGCACTTAGCTAGAGAGTGGCCATAGGGTGGTAGTCAGCCTGCAGTGGTTTTTAGAACTGACAGTTGGGGACAGGGGGAAGTCTCACATGGTTTTTGCAGCGGTGGACAACTGCCAAGAAGAGCACTAGGCTACTGTTATTGAGGCCTCAGGTAAGATAAGAGGTAGTGGTGTTACTATTCTATTTGATACTGGATCCACTGACTCCTTTGTTTCTCCATCAGTTGTGGAGCGTTACAGGATAACTTGGCAACTAGACAAGAGGTTAGATGGGAAGTAGAGTTAGCTTAAGGAGCTAGAGTTTTCATCACCTCAATGGTTAAGGATTGTCAAATCTAGATTGGTGGCATGACCACCATATCAGATCTCAGTGCCACTCCCCTTGGATCTTATGAGCTAGTTCTTGGCATGGATTGGCTTAGTTCCCACAGAGCCAAGCTAGATTGTTGTAAGAACAGGATCGAATGTTTGGTTGATGATGGTACAGATACAGCTATTACTGGGGTTCATAGGCATGTATCCTTCCATGTGATATCCACCATGGAGCTTAAGTGATGCATGCAGAAGGGATGCCAGTTGTATTCCATCACCATCAGCGATAGGGAAGAAGAGATAGAGAAGGAAACTTCTCTTGACGACTTCCCCATTCTGCAAGAGTTTGTAGATGTGTTTCCATCAGAGCTACCTGATATGCCTCCTCATAGGGAAGTATACTTTCACATTGATCTCATACCAGGAGTTGAGCTAGTTTCCAAAGCACCTTATAGGATGACCACTAATGAGATTAATGAGCTCAAGATACAGCTTGAGGAACTGTTAGAGAAAGGACACATACGCCCTAGTGTATCTCCTTCGGGTGCACCAGTTACCTTCATAAAGAAGAAGGATGGATTGCTTAGGTTGTGCATGGATTACTAACAATTGAACAAATTTACCATCAAGAATCGATATCCACTTCCTAGGATCGATGACTTGTTTGATCAGTTGCAGGTTGCCCAAGTCTTCTCTAAGATATACCTCAAATTGGGTTACCATCAGTTAAGGATTGTGGATAGTGATATTCATAAGACCTCATTCGACACTAGATATGGCCACTATGAGTTCACGGTGGTTCCATTCAGTCTTACAAATGCTCCAGCTGTGTTCATGAGTCTTATGAATGGAGTATTTTGTACCTTCCTTGACAAGTTTGTAGTTGTGTTTCTTGATAAAATCTTGATATATTCCAAGGATGAGAAAGAGCATGAGGAAAACTTGAGGCAAGTTCTACAGTGTCTTAGAGACAATTATTTGTATGGTAGTTTGTCAAAGTGTGCTTTCTTCAGAGCGGAGGTCAAGTACCTTGGCCATGTTATTTCAGGAGATGGGATCTCAGTAGATCCATCAAAGATTGATGCCATTATGGATTGGCCAGCACCTACCACTGTGATCGAGGTTAGGAGTTTCTTGGGTTTAGCCGGTTACTACACATATTTTTTTAATGGTTTCTCTTAGGTAGCACACCCCATTACTTCTCTTCAGCGAAAGGGAAAGAAGTTTGAGTGGACTGAGAAGTGTGATAGGGCTTTTCGGGAGCTCAAGAGAGCACTTACCAGTGCGCCCATTCTAGATGCATTAGAGGCTTTAGTAGACTTTATGGTTTGCATAGATGCTTCTTTTAATGGTTTAGGAGTAGACCTTATGCAAGGTGGGCGAGCTATAGCCTACAAGTCTAGGAAAATAAAGAATCACGAGCTCAACTACCCTACCCATGACCTCGAGCTCACAGCAATGGTGCATGCTTTAGTCAAATGGTGACATTTTGTGTTAGGACATTGGTTCAAACTTCATTCAAACCATTAGAGTCTTCCGTACATCTTCACTTAGCTGAACCTTAATGCTAGGCAGAGGAGATGAATGAAGTTCTTACGTGAATATGATTTTGATGTCCACTATATCAAAGGGAGAGAGAACATGGTCATAGATGCCTTGAGTAGGAGATAGCATGAGCTTACTTCTATGTCCACAGGAACAGATTTGAGAGATCGTATCCTTCATCACTTGCATGAGGATGAGATGTATGTAGAGGTTTGTGAGTTGATTCAATCTTAGAGACCCCTTGAAGGGAATTTTTTAGAGTATACCTTGGAGTCTGATGGACTTTTGCAACATAAAGGACGTATCTATATACCTTCTTCTAGAGGATTGTGTGATTTTGTGATGCTTGAGGCTCATAGGGCCCCTTATGAAGCACATCTCATAGTGAAGAAGATGCATGCTGACTTGAGGCAATTATATCATTGGCCCGACATGAGATTGTAGATTGTAGAGATTGTTGCTAGATGCCTAGAGTGCCAAAGGGTGAAGGCAGAACACTGCCATCCAGGTGGTCTCCTTCAGCCTCACAAGATACCAATGTGGAAATGGGACACCATATCTATGGATTTCATAGTAGGTCTTCCTATGTCTTCTTTTCATCATGATGCCATCATGGTAATAGTCGACAAGTTGACTAAGGTGGCTCACTTTTCACCAATGCAAACTACCTTTACCATACCAGCAGTGGCACAAGTGTTCTTGCAAGTTATATTCAGATTTCATGGCATACCTCATAAGATCATCTTAGATAGAGATTCTCTCTTCACATCATCCTTTTGGAGAGAAATTTAGGAAGCTATGGGTACTAGACTCAACTTCAGTACAGCTTATCATCCTGAGACAGATGGATAGACCGAAAGGGTCAATCAGGTGTTAGAGGACAAGCTTCGCATGTATGTCATGGACCATCAGACCTGGTGGGAAGAATACCTACACTTAGTGGAGTTTTCCTATAACAAAGGGAACCAAACTTCCTTGGGTATGCCTCCCTACTAGGCTCTTTATGGTAGATCATGCAAAACCCCACTCAGTTGGGATAGGATCGAGGATAGAGTTTCCATTGGTCCTGAACTAGTCAGAGATATGGAGCAATAGGTGGCTTTGATTAGGAAGTGACTTGAGGAACCTCAAGATAGGCAGAAGAATTATGCAGATGTGAAGAGGATTGATCAAGCCTATCTAGTTGGAGACAGAGTCTTCTTGAGAGTGCGACTGCATAAAAGTCCAATCCATTTTGGAAAGGGCCCTAAGCTAGCACCCCATTTTGTTGGACCTTTTGATATCCTTGAGAGGATAGGACTAGTCGCTTACTATTTAGTGTTTCTACCTAGCTTTTCATGCATCCATGATGTGTTTCATGTTTTAGTTCTGAGGAAGTATATTTATGATGAGTCTCATGTGATAGATTGGGATGCCTTGTAGGTGGAGTCGAACGGGCCGTTGGATTTTGAGCCAATTTATATATTGGCTCGACGGACATTGGGTCTTTGAGGTAGAGAGCTGGACCAAGTTAGGGTCCAGTGGGATTTTTATGACAATGTTATAGCCTCTTGGGAGGACATAGCACAGATGAGATCACAGTACCCTCACCTCTTTGATGAACTCTAGGATGAAGTTCATGCCTAGAGGGAGTTGGATGTGAGGCCTACTTTAGGCTGTTATAGTTTTACTATTTTGTTCTCATGCTTTCAGTAGTTTATACCTTGACATACTCTAACTATTGGAGACTTTTTATACATTTTAGGATAGGTGGAATCCTGTGTTATATATTCAACACTTGATTTTGTAATTAGGGTACTTTTGAGATACTTTATGTTCTGATTCAGTTTCAGCTTATGACTGATGTCTTATATGGATTTAAATGTATGAATTTAATATGATGAATTTGGTTTAGGAAACTGATGCTAGGCTATTTCAATTCTAATACAAATTTGGTTTATATGCATGTATATTATTGATGTCGTGTTATGTTTCATATCATGTTGTTTTGGATCTACTGATGTGTGCATTGAGTGTGCAGGAAAAGTTGACCATGGATCTAAACCGGGGACCCAGTACGAGAACCTATGTAAGTATCATGCTTCCCAAGGTCCTATCTATATAAAGAGATATGGACCTCATTTTTTATGTGGTTATTTTGTAAACTTGGTTTGCATGTGTGTTATTAAATTAGTAAATGTTCATGTGATTGAGTCATGTCATTTGTTTTAATGTAATGTGCCAAATTTGGCAATTGTTGTAATTTAATGTTGACATTGCTAGTAAAAGGGAACTAGGGTTAGTATTAGAGATAACTAAGGGTACCTAGGAGTAGTACCCAAGCTTACCCCAGGGTTAGAATTTTCTAGAATTCTTCTTGACTTAGAAATCTTTAGGTTAACTTCAGGGTTAGTTTTAGGTCTTTTGGGCTCCCAGGGGGTAACCGGGGTCAGTTTTAGTCACCCAACTTGGCACCCTATGGGATAGGGGTCATTTTCTATCATTAATGAGCCTCTAAATTCATATATTTCTCCCTTTAAGTGTCATTTTGAGTCTTGATCGAATTTTGAAGAGGAGTGTGACTTTGGTTAACCTCACTCTCTCTTCTACCCAAGTTTCATTTGAATTCACCCATGGAGAGTTAGGCAAGTGGGTAGTTAAGGGTTGGTTAGAGTTACCTCACCTTTGGGTAAAGCCTTGTTCTTGTTGGAGATTTTCCTATTTAGGGAAGGATTTAGGATGATTTGAGTGTTCACCCACTCTCTACCCTGAGAGACAGAATTCAGTTTGAAGGAGCTTTTTTGGAAGGAGCTAAGGAAGGATAGCTCAACACCAATCCATTTCTCATTCTAGCTTGGAATTAAGGTTGGTTTTATTTCAAGTAAAATTATTTGTGTTTATGTGTGTTGTTGAGCTCAAAAACTCCATTAATGGAGTCCTATGTGTTTGGGAGATTTTTTTTTTAAAATTGAAATTTTATGTGGGGTTTCATAATGTCTTTATTTTATTATTGGATTTCGAATGAGTCTTCAAGGCACACTCACCCTTGGTTGGGATGAATAACTTTGAAGGGATAGATGGAAATGATTCCTGTTAGTGTAGAGTCTCCCATGTGTGGAGGGAAGATATGTGGGGTAACATGATACCCATGATGCCAAGAAGGGCCTGAGAGAACCTAGGAGGCATTAGGAGGTTATTTCAGGACTACATCTTGTGAAGATGGTCCTTTGCAAGTCCATGTGAGGCTTGTGTGTTCATTTTTATTCATGACTTTCTCCTACAGTGAGGTCTACCACTACCCCTATTTCAGGGAGGTCTCTTGGAGACCTATCCTTTTGTTCATCCTTGTGTTGGGAAGTTTTTCGGGGGTTTGAGTTCTCTCTTTGCTTGTCTTCTTGTTGTGTTTGCCTATTTTGTACCCCGTTCTAGTTTGGATCCCTAAGCTCGGGGGTGGTCTTATAAAGGCCTAGGTTGGGAGGTGAGCCTCCATGGTCAACCTAAACAGTTTTATTTAGGTACTTGGAAGGATGACAAGGATGCACAACACCCTTATGTGGAAATTGGGTATGTCTGGAAAATTCACCTCTTTGTAACCTCCTTTGTTTGGAGGGTTATCACTGTCTCATGTTTTTGATAAGGCCATTATGTAATTTTGTAGACTTGTATACTTATGTAAAATTTCTTACCATATTTTGATGGAGGATCAATGGAATGTAACCTTATACTATTTGTTATTTATTTATAACCATGTTGTGAAATGGGGCTTCTATTTGATAGTGCAAACACATTCTATTTTAAAATAAGATCAGACATCCTTGAAACCCCTTTGTTGTTAGATGCTCAACTAAAATTTTCTTGGTTATACATTTGTTAGGTGTTAGCATTCTAGAACTTTCAATGTTTCAATAAACTAGTTCAAAATTTATTTGATGGTAATACCTTGCAAAATTGGGAGATTCAATGGTCATTATGAAGTTTCTTGGAATGAATGTTTAAAACATGGGTTTTGGAAAGTGGTATTGAATATATCAAAAATCAGTAGAATATTTATTTTTCCATAAACTAAATAGATCTTTAAATTAATTATTAAGTGTTCTTGAGTAAAAAGAAAAGAGAATTTATTACTATCTTTTTATTTTTTTTAGTAGAGAAAATTCTAGAAATTATTTTTAAAAAAAAATTGTGCCTAAATTAAATTTTGTTTCCACCATTGTGTTTAGAATTAATTATAGAATTCAACCATGAAATTTTATTTTGAAAAAAAAATGCTCTCTAATGCCCACTGTTTTGGTTAATATAGTCATTTACACCAGTCAAATTAACTTATATTTAGTTGCTGGGTACTTTTCTATGTATTTGTTTACGCATTTTTTTATTATTTTATAAATGAATTATTAAAATAAACAACAAGGAAAAAGAAATTTTAATCAAATAAAATAAAATAAACCGTTCTACTTTAAGCGCAGGGCGTTGTAACTTTCAAAAAAAAAAATTATTATTAAGGGTTTTGGGTAAGGGCCGAGCCCCCTCCGCAACCCCTCGGTGCCCTAACAACTTAGTGGGGGCCGCATGGGGCGCGGGCCACCCACTGTGCATAGAAAAGTGTGGAGGCTCCACCACGCGATGATGATTGCCCCTCCCCTAAGCTCCCTACCCCCCGACGAGCGGTGGTGCCGCCGCCTACGGCCACCATCGCACCACATCTGTTCCCCTCCTTCCTCTAGCTACCTTTCCCATTGCCACTCGGTGAACCTTCTTCCACCGCCTCCTCAGCTCCCTTGCACGTTAGACCTGCATGGTTTTAGGGCTTCAGCTTGGATGGAGGCTATGGATTTTAGTTTAAAAGTTTAATTATTTGGATTTATTATAACCTTGTTATATGTGGTTTGGGCAGCGCATATAAATGATTAGTATAATATTTAGTTTAGCTCTTTTAGATTACAATTAAGGTTTTTAGATTAGGTTTTATTTTCTTTTAAATAAAGTATTGATCTTAAATAGTAGAATGGAATTTAATTTATATAATAGAACTAATCTTTTATTAATAAGATTAATTCGTAGATAGAATTGATGACTCTTCAAAAGTAGATTATCTTGTATTTTTTTTATATAATTTGATTTTCATCTAGGTAGATATTATTTTTTTGTATAGTGTTTGGGATAGTTATTAATTTTATTTCTTAATATGTTAGTTTTAGTCTTGATCAGAGGGGTGCTTAACTATTAATTTTTTTTTTAAATAGGACGATGTTGAGTGATATGTCTCTAGGATAATTATTCATTTGTACTCAATAATTATCTTTTCAATGATATTATCTTCTTATCCTATGACCAGTTTTCACACACGTTTGAATTTCGATCAACCACAATCAACCTGTGTCTGTTTGACTCGATTTTCAAACCAGGTGTTTCCTGTAGCCTCTAGACCCTAGTTTTCTAGTTTCATGGTTTTTAGAGATGGTTGACTTTTTGGTCAACTAGGGTTGAATTTTTGGTCAACTGTCTTTATTTGCAAACCTTAGCCCTCCTAAGTTCTTAGCAAGCCCTAGTTTCTTCCTTTCATGTATTTCAGGGTATAGTTGACTTTTGGTCAACTCTAGTTGACATTTGGTCAACTGTCTCAATTTGTGTGCCGATCTAAGTATCTAGTTTAGGGATCCCTATAGGATAGTACTTAGAGGTATCTTAGTTCAACCTTTCTGGAGGTTGTTTCAGCTTTGCACCATTTTGCATGCACTTGCTTAACCTTTGTGATGATTTGACCCCTTCTTTTGTGTGTTTTAAAAAAAAATTTGTTGGTGTATTTTTGCCCAAGTTTTTGGCATGACACACAGACCGTGAGCCTAGCCAACTCCTAAAAATATTTGTGTAAAGTTACATACATACACAAATAAAATGAATATAAATAAAAAGGTGCCAGACATTGCCTGAAGGAAGGAAGAGAGGTTGGCCTAGGGTGACTCCAAGCACACTCCTATTTAATCCAGAACTTGCAAGAAGGAGAAGAAATGGGTTTCGATCCAATGAATCAAAGAAATGAATGATAAGAAATTATCTATGTAAACTTAAAATTATAGATGCATGAAACTAGAAAAAACATACTCACAAAGAAATTATCTATGTAAACTTACAATTATAGAGGCATGAACATACTCACAAAAATGTTGCAGAGGAAAGAAGGATACCATATTTTTACTAATTTGTTTGTTCCATGTGAAGATATAGAAGAAGCTACGACATTACATTTATATGTGGTAAATTCCCCCCTCATGCACAAGAGGTTTTCAAGAACACTTATGAAGATGAAAATTGTCCAGAAGAACAATGGATGGTGTTTCTCTATAATGTGGGCTTTGTTAGGAAGCCCTAAAATCCCATGCTAAAGCCCACATAATAGGGAAAGAACACCCATGATCGAATGCCAGTCCCTCTTAGTACCCCACATTGAAACCTTTAGGGTTATCAGAAGCCCCATCAAAAACAAGGTTTCTAATTTTCCTCACAGCCACAACGAGGAACACTGGTCCAGAAGGAGGAACCAAAATGAAGTAGAAGTAACCATGGAGTATCTAGAATACATGAAGACAACGTGGTATAATGGTGCAAAAGGACATCTTTCAATAAAAAATCAGGATACAGTGTCAATGGTGTATACAAACACAAGTAAAAGCAATAAGCTATATGATACAAGGAGGTTCGTCAAAGCTAATATATAAAGATAGCATCAATATAATTTTCTTACATGACAATGCAAATTGGGACAACAAGGTTGTATTTCCTCTACGTGTCTTTCTTATACATCCAGGTCACATCAAGCATAGGAGTAACAACAATAAAGGTATATGATCCTATAACTTTTTCAAAACATTAATGGAGCAAATTTTCAAAAGAGGATCACATCTTTTATGTTTTAAACAAGTATGCTATGGGTAAATCTGCATAACTCATCTAGAGAAGACAACAACTACTTAATGCATGGTACATTCTACAAAAAAACTATCAACTGCATCACAACACTGGAGATAGAAACATTCAGAGGAAACAATAGTAATGGTGCATCTTCAAGTCTAAAACAACAAAAGGTATGATACTTCTACGTATGGGTCAATTACAAATCAGGTACATGCATGCAATGAATTGAGCAATAATCATTTAATAAAAGTGGGAAAACATATAAATTTCAAAGGAAACACCATTTACATGTTGCACAAATCCCTTTCATATGTGAACCAATTAAGTAGAGATAATGCATGTATCTTGGTAAAATAATAGAACATCCAAAAGGAATCTAGAAATGGAACAACAAAATCAAATTCTACATGGTGCCTCAAGGAGACAGTCAGCATCCTTGGCATGCTAACATCAAAGAAACAACAACATTTTGTAAAACAAGATGAAGCAGCAATATGAAAACCATTTATGCATGAAATCAAAAAGGTATCAATAAAAAAATAGCACAACCTTGAGATGTGACCCATGGAGCCATTATAAGAAAGTGAAAATTGGAAAACATGCATGACTATGCCCCATTGTATGGAGCCAAAACAAAGATGGAATTATGAATTAATGCAACATAGCCTGTGACCATCAAGGTAACAATAATTTGAATGCTTCCAAAAAGTTTCCATCAATTTTGAAACAACAAACATACATAGTTTGTGCCATGGAGTTCAGAATATCAAGATGACAATAAGGTAAATCTTTCAATGAATGTCTCTATCAAGCACAAATCAGAAGTATAGTCCATGGTGCCATCTTTTGTGGATTTTTAAAAGAACTCTTTGAAAAAATAATGATGCCCTATTTAACCACATCAAAAATAAAATACAACAGTAAGGAACAAAAATAGAGCATAATCAGTGACCTATAAGCATGCAAAGATAGTAATATAAACAGAAAAAGGTGCCCTAGCTCGAGATGTATACACAATAATGCAAAGATATAAAGAGGTGGATCGATGAAGAATATGTAGAAATAAACCATGTTTTTCATCCAAAACACAAAATGCAATGAATTAAAAACTAACATTATTCATTACTATGGTTTCCAAACTCCAGCAAAGCCAGGGAAAGATCGATCCAAGAACTGAAACCTTCCAAAAATGGTGGTTTCTTTCCTTCCAAAGAAGAATTTAGGGCATCCAAACCGTGTTTTACTCATGCAACTCGATGAAGAGTGAATAACATATGGTTTAAGGCAATGAATTGGTCATGTTTTTTAATATTTGAACATATCGTAAGTGAAAATGTTTGAATATATGGTAAAACAATTAAAGAGTATGATATGATAAGGTGGGGTTGTATAAACAACATTTTTTTAATGCTTTAATGTGTCATTTTAGGGGCAAGATTAAAATAATTGTAAATGTATACCCTAGGTCCTAGATGTCATGGTCATTTTTGATAGCATGTCACATATCTCTCTCTTAGGGTCATTGATTAATTCAAAAGGGATCATTTTAATTGCATAATCATGTAAAATTTATTGTAAAATATTGACAAATGATGTTTTTATAAATTATTTTGTCCAATATTATTATCTAGAATGATTAAGGGAGGAGATAGATTTGGTTTGGTAAAAGGATTGCTATTAAGGAATATATTCAAAAAAAAACTCTTCTCACCTACTCCTACAAATCTAGGATTCCTGTCATCTGGATTTGAGTATCGTCCTTATGGATCTAAAATGTAGATTTTTAGATATATCTCTGCATCTAGTTCTATATTTTGTGGAGTTAGACATGGCGATTTCTAGAATCCTTGGAAATGAAGATTTTGGTTTCTCTCCTATATATACCCCTCTCTTTTTGTGAAGAGGCAATTCTTCCATTCTATCTCACTCTGAGATTTGAATGCGTGTAGCTCTGAGAAGTAGATTGTTTTCGTCGGCTCCTTTTGGTTGAATACATAACATAGATCCTTCTTTTCCTATTGTCTTCAGAACTATTTGATGAGTCTTTGTCAATGTTATTGTGATTTAAATTAATCCTTTACTTGGCATATTGTTCATGTGATGTTTAGAAAGCACATATTATTTCCTAAAGTTTGATTTGTGTGCTCTCATGAGTATTTTGAGTTGTGAAATTCATTTAATTTCCCTCTCATTTATAATCCACACCTTGTTATTCTCAAAATAAATACTATAAGTCAAATAAAGTAGTGAGTTTCAATTATGTTTATGTCATATTGTGATTATTTTACAATCTATGGATCTTTAATGTTTTGGTGAATCACCTAGGTTTTAAGTCTCTCTCTCTCTCTCTCTAAAAAGGTTTATTTTAGTTTAAGGTGATTGAAGTGGAAGTCGACCGTTAATCCAAAGGTATACTTCCATTATAGGTTCCCACAACCTGGAAGTATTCTCATGTTTCACAGGATTGTCGAGTTCCATACTTATCTATTTCACGTGCAATCCTTAGTGACAACAATTTTTGGCACGCCTAGTGGGACAAAATTTTGAGGCAGTATTCTAGAAATTTTTATATGAGTTGTTATTTGGTATGAGCTGTAGTGATGTTCTTATTGTGATTTATGAAGTATCATACTTGGCGGCTCTACTCTTTTTTTATATAGATCAGTATTGTTAGCACATGAACGAGATACCAACTAGTCAGAGCAAGAATCCTTTTGAGTACAGGGAGCTATCTTCATCTAAGAAGAGAAAAAAGGAAGCTAGGGGCACTCAACCCCATCCTAGTACATCTCAGCCTACTATTTCCAGTCATATCCCTTCAAATAACTTGTTATCCCACCACTCCCTATATTATCTTAAGTGCTCCTAGCAATCCAAGTTCTCCCAAATCCACCTATGTCTAGAAATTAGCCTTTTGTGGATTTTAACAAGGGTATCCCTCTAAATTTACCACAACATAATGACATACCCATGGTAGCCCTTAAAAGCTTACCCATTTTTACCAGAGAGGACCAAACCTCAACCATTGAATATATAAGCGATGTTGCATCCCTCTGTGATCTTTATCACATCACTCATGATGATGTAGCTATTAGGTTATTAGAAGCATCATTTAAGGGTAAATATTTTGAAAGGTTTAGGGGTATAGGAGTTAACTCTATATCAACCTAGGATGATCTAGGTGTTTCCTTGACTGCCCAGTTTGAAGATAAATCTGACCATCTTTCTTTAGTAGAATATTTGACTACCGTAAAGAGGTCACCCAAGGAGCATATGATGGACTTCAGTTTCAGGATCCACAAGACATGGAACATAATCCTAGTAGCAGTTAGGCCTTCAAACCAGTATGTTTTTCTGTACTATTTGAGGGCACTTAACAATGACATCTTTGTGACAATCAAAATAATGGGAGGGAACAACTTACCAGAAGCCTTTGATATTGCCATAAGAGTTGAGAAAAATCTCATCCAAGCTGGGAAAACAACCCCAAGGCCTCCAATGCCTTTCTTTCTAGAATTGTAACTTGTTCCTGAAGTAGTCCCATCCTTGGCCTGTATTCCACCTATCCCAGCTCCAGTTGTAGACCAGACCCAAGAGCTGAATGAGATCAAAAAAACCTTGCAAAGTGTTACTAATGATCTTTTTAGTCTTAAAAGGCAACAATTTTAGCCTCATTAATAGCCCTACTAGCAGCCTTACCAAGCTCCATATCAGACCCAATATCAACACAATAGACCTTCTTACCATTCAGGGCAGTAAGGCCAAGCAAGGAACTATAATCAAAGAGCCAACTAGCCCTACAATCCTAATACTCCTAGTGCTTCTAGAGAACTTGTTCCTCTAGCAAAGAACAATATGGCCCAATATTATGAGTGGAATTTCCCACGCAACCAACAACACATTTAAGGAGTTTGTCCCTATAGATTTGGTCAAACCCTTGTGACATAGAACAATGTTATGACACAGATAGAAGTACCACAAGATCCTCAAATGTAGAAAAAATAGTTAGCTGGCCCAAGTGAACACAGTGCACCTGATGTGGCTCTCATGAATTGGTAGAGTGAGGAGTTATGTGGGGTGAACTCTTTCCCCAGTGACAACCAGAATTAATACAAGGTCTAAGAAGAGGGCTATGGAGGCAGAACAAGTAGTTTCAAATAATCAGCAAACCCTGGTGGTGTAACCACCCAAATTTGGTATGATCTAACCAAAGACCCTATTTTTCCCAAGTGTGATCATACCACTAATTATGTCAAGACAATTGGTCAATTAATTGGCATAACTCATTTAAATCAATTTAATTTCCTAAAAATAAAAGTGATCTCATTGCTAACTCACATTAATTACATTGGTCTATTTAATTAAATAAAAAAGAATGAAATACATGGCTATAGTAATTAATTAAAAGGAATTAAATAAATTCCATAATTACAACTCCTCACCTACAAAATGGAAAGTCAATCCATTAGATAATCATAGTTAAATCACTTGGATCACCTCACATGGATCACCAAAGATAGCCTCCCCACCTCTCCTTGCAAATCAATCTTGACTTGTCATTACTCAAATTCTTCTATAAAAGGAATGAATTTTGAGCTCAATGGGCCCTTAATCTTTAGAATTTGAAAGAAAATTTATGCTTCCCATAATCTTAGAATTTCAATTACATCCTTATGTTGATCTAATTTGGTAGAATTCTAAATGCATTTTGTTGATAGTAATTTCATAATCTCTTTGGTGCACTTAAAATAAACTTTGTTTGAACATTTAGCTTGCATTCTCTCTAAATATTCCATTCTAAGCATGAATGTGTCACTACTTTATGCATAATCTGATGACAAATTATAGAATTTATCATAATATTCTTAGATAGGAAGAAATATGTTGATTTTAGTAATTTCTATGTGCTTTTACTTCATATTTATTTTTTTTCTAATTAATGTAATGACATGTATTCAAGTGTTTTCTTGTAGATTACAGGTCCAAAAAATACACACCGATTTTTGGTGCCCACCGTGTGGCAAATCCTAAGATTTCTCCTATTTTCTAAGTCTATTTTTGCTAATTTGTGTTCTCTATTATCATGTACAGAGTCGCATTTAGTTTCCAAATCTTGCCTTTAGTTGTAAAGAGTCACATTCGGGAAAGACCACCACATCCTGCATTTATTTCATCGCATCTAGTATATCCTAGATCGCATCTAGGGAATGCTCACATCAGGTAAATTTTACATTGTTTTTAGTGCAAAGGCTCATTTTCAAAATAATTAATCACATCCCAAATTTCTAGTATTGCATCCAGTAAAGGTAGTCACATTTGGTTGGTTTATTTGCAAATCTAAAATTCTAACCACTAATCTTCTAACCATGATTGTTTTTGTGTTTTGAGCAGCTTAAAATTTTCTTGCAGGCTGTTGTCTGAGACTTTTTTGTTAAAAATTTGGAAGGCGACTACTAATTCATGGTTTGCAGGTTGCCACTACATTCAACCTAACCTTTGTTTTTACAAGCTTTCAAACTTAAGAACATTTTCTATCACTTAATAAATTGATCAAAGGATTATGCTCTTTCCCTTTAAGAAAAATTAGAAGCTCAAAAGTCAATTTATAATTTGATAAGAATTTGGGGAAAATGAACAAGCAATCACACTTTTCTAAAGTTGAAATTAATTGACAAGAAACTCATTTAAATTTTGGAAATTGAACAAAACAAAATTTTCTTTCATATGCTTTGTCAATTTTTACAATAGGCACTTAATCTCATATTTAAACACATTGCTTATTCCAACTAGAGGATTTGCTCTTTTTCACAAGTTAGAAGAATCAAAAACTCATCATGGTGGATTGAGTTTTGAGTTATAAATTTGGAGGAAATTAACATGTTTGGTGTGCTTGTGGGAGAAAATGGCATGGAATAAGATAGTATGCTCTTCTTCTTTTCAAGAATCATAAATCTAGACTCCTAAGTTTCCAATCCTTTGTCATTTTCTTTCCAAATATTAGAGGGCCTCCTGGTTGAGGAAAAAATCTCCAAGGATGACCAAGTGAGGATAGGTTTGCGCCAACCCTTCCAACTCACTATAATCATTATGCTTCCTTTTCATCCAAAGCCTCAGAAGACGTAGTCAGTTTTGTTCCTGGAATATCAACATCATTCCTTGAACATGGTTGAGTGTGTGTAGAGAAGAGCCCCTTGAATCTTTCTTGTGAGACTACACACATTTTTCCTTGTGCAATTCTATGGGGGATGATTGTCAATGAATTTCCACAATTAAACAACATTTGTAGTCAAAACTACTTGGTTTATATCTGAAAAGGTGATAATATTTGTGCAAGGAAAATAGTAATTTCCCTAAGATACTTGTCATTTTGTGCCCTCACTTGCATTTAGATCTAGCTAATATGACATCATGAATAGATCCATTGCATTCTTGGTGATGGCTGTATTCTTATTAGCATGTGAGTGTGTACCTGATTATATGAGAAAATATTTTCACTCTATGCCTAGAACCTAGGGAATAGGGATGTGTTTGATCACCTTAACAAAAAAATATTGCTTGATGTGTCTGAAAATCTCACTAAAATGATAATCTCCTCAAAACAAGAAATAAATTTCAATCCTTGACATACATGTTTAAAATTCTCTGGAAAGTCTCAGACAAACTCTGTTGTCAAATTAAATTTCACGTACTTCAAGACAAAACTCAAAAAAATTGCAAACCCATCAGAAGACCGCATATAGTCATTTTTAGGTCGCATCTGGTTGAGTTAGCTTGCATCTAGGGAACTTTCTCACTTTTGGTAATTCCTAGCTTGCATGTAGGAAAGTTGCTCGCATCCTGCATATCAAAGATCACATTTAGTTTGCATCCACTCACATCTGGAAAATCACAGCTCGCATTTTGGCAGTCGCATCTAGGATAGTATGTACTTGCACATGTGTCACTCAGATAAACTTAGTATTTTTGGATACCCTTTTGGCTCTTCAGTATGCTCCTATTTCTCTTTCTTTTCTTCCTATTATTGTTTCACAATTTCATTAGAAGTCTCCCTTGCATGTCCTTTTGGATTCTCAGAATTGGTCTCGAAACATGTGGTAATTACACTTATAAAAGCCTCTTGATTCCTAGCTCACTATCAGGCCATTCTAACCCTCTAACACTGGACTCATTCACTCATATTAAACACAAAAAATCTCTCATTACTTAGACACACCTATTTGGATAATTAGACATCCTATTGACACATGTGGAAAACCTTTGACAAAGTTAAGACACGGCTTTCATGGTTAACACAAGATGTAACCAATACCTTGTTGATGAATCAAAGATACCTCCTAGATTAGTACAATTTCAATAAGGAGAGACATCTCACAATCCCCTATTTGATTTAGACTCACCTAAAATAGAAGCACCTTGCCACAAATGGAGTGCAGCTTTTGAAGACTATAATGATGAAAAAAACAGCAACGAACAAGAAAGTAGTGAAGAAGAAAAAAACCACGGTCATCCTTTGTTTGGTTCTGAGAGTGATGTAGACATATCAAAGGAAGAGTACATCAAACTCAAACAAAGAAAAAGGTTTCAAAGAACCTTAGAAAAGATCATTGGTGAAGACAAAGAGAAATACTTCTTACATTTAGTATCTCTTCGAGTCAAACTTCCTAAAGATTATGATGTTGAGAGACTAAAGGAAAAACATGTACAAAAACCTATTTCTATCCTCGCCAAACAATTGACCTTAATTCAAATGGAACTTGTGAAAATAAAGCAATAAAAGATCAAACCTGGGAAAATGTACTCTTTGGAACACATATGTCCATTTCCTTTTGAAAAGAGTATAAACATGGTTCCATTTCCTCCCAACATGGCAAGACCCAAATACGACAAGTACAAGGGAGAAATAAATCCAAATGACCACGTTAGAGAAGTTTTCACTTAATCATAGAGTACATGCATGAACCCACATATCTAATGAGGCTATTTCTAGGAAGTCTAGGCAGAAATGCTATGGAGTGGTTCTCAAAACTCACAGAAAGTGTGCAATCTTTTGAGGATTTAATCCAATTTTTTGTCCAACATTACTCCTACAATATACAACATAATATAACCATGATGGATCTTTGTAACACAAAGCAACAAACCAATGAATCCTTTACACACTTTTTACAAAGGTGGAGGAGAATCTTTGCAAGGTACTCAATAGCAATACCCAAATCTGAAAAGATGGAAATCTTTATCAACAACTTGGTACCCAAAATGAACTATGATTTACAAATGAAAGATTCACCTAGCTTTGAAATAATAATAAAAAAATGTTATCCATGCTGAAGATGTCATTATCAAGAAAGGAGAAATCACACTCCAAAGTGATACTAAATCTACAAACTATAAAAACAAATGTAAGTGGTGGAACAAGAACAAGAATGGTGTTAGTGATGGAGTGGTAGAAGCATCCAATGAAAATCCTAAACCAGTGGTGTTCAATCTAAAAAATAGCTTAAAAGAAAGAAGATAAGCTAAGGTAACAACCACAATACCAAGAGAAAGCAATGAGAACACAAAGAGTAAGCCATGGACTTCTAGACCTCAAAGAATATTTACTCCCTTGGGAGAACCTCTTGAGACAGTTTTGAAGACACTCTTGGACAAAAAAGTTCTCACAATAGCGTATTCAAAACCATGGGAACCAAAAGTTAAATGAAGATGGTGGAATAAAAATGCCTATTGTGTCTTTCATAAGAAAAAATGACATAAGATTAATGAATGTGTTAAGCTCAAACATGTTATACAAGACCTCATGGAGGGATGAAAAAGCAAAGTCAAAGGACATATCACTAACAAAGATCATACAACATTTAACAAACCATTCCCTAACTACAAAAAAGGGGATGCTTCTCAAGGAAAAGGAAATGATGTGAATTACACCTACTCCCATAACAATAATGTGATCAATATGTTAGATATTAAAAGAAAATCAATCAATGTGATCACTATTAAAGGTAAAAAAGACACATCAACACATTCAAATGTGGTAACTCGAGGCCAAGCACAAGTCACAATCAAATGAGTTAACTCCTCATCTAAGAAAGTGATATCCTCTAAAGTACCTGTTGTCACAATTCCTAAACCAGTAGCAAAAAGACAAATAATTACTATACCATCTACAAACTATAACTTGGTAGACCAATTGCAAAGGACCTGAGCTCAAATTTTTATATTTGAGTTATTAAATACCTCTTCAGTGCATTGGGAATTTCTTGAACAAGCCCTACATTCTGCAAATGGTCCAAAAGACATTGATGTAGACAAATTACAAACAATGGTTAATCATATATCAGCTCCACATTACCTCTCTTTTTCAGAGGAAGATGACAAGTCCTTGACTCATCTGCATAACCAACCCCTTCACATTGAAGTCTTGATTCACAAATCTCTTGTCAAATGTGTATTGATAGATGGAGGCATAGGGTTGAACATATGTACTCTCAATATAATCAAGAAATTAGGTCTTTTAGAACAAACCATTGATTCAATAAGTAAGATAACCACCAAGGCTTACGATGAAGAAGAAAGATCATCCAAATGGCTCATTATTTTACCAATTAGAATAGGACCAATTGAACACAATGTGATTTTTCAAGTTCTTGATCTACCATTGGCCTATAATATATTATTAGGGAGACCTTGGATACATGAAATGCAAACAATTCCATCTATTTACCACCAATGCATCAAAGTCCAACATAATGGGGTGGAAGTGACAATTCCTACAGATTCAAGCTACACTTGCAACATTGTTAAATAAGACAGTATGGTTCCTCACAATAAGGAAGTCTCAAAAGAATCCATACTAGAAACCTCTAAATACATGGTGATGAGAAGCTTTGGAAAGACACTAAAACATGAAGAAACTAGCATCGGGGAATAAAAACTAGACATGATGCCATCATTGGATAAATTTCCTGTGTCTCTGATATCTTATGGGAAACCTTCTCCATCATTCACACCTATTGTATCTAAAGAGAAAGACATTGACAATCCAACTGGTATGGTTAGAGCCTCTACTTCTCAAGAGGATGAAAGAGAAGATAAAGAAGTCTTAGCTTGGATCTATAAAGGAGAACAAAGAGAGAGAATGAGGTAAAACATGTGTAGATATCCCCAGAAAAGTATGGTAAAGGATACAACCTTCTCAAAAAATGAGATAGAAAGGGAAGGGACCTTTAGGAGAGAAAGTAAAAGGACTCACTTAACTTATACACATGGAATTTAGGAACACAAAGACAAAATAGGGTTAGGTTTCAATAACAATTTAGAAAACCCTACTTCAAGGGATGGTCCAATCTTTTATGAGGGAAATGGTGATGAAGAAGAAGAAACATAACTTGTACAATGGACATACAAAATATTATTGGACATTGGTACTGAGGATCCTGAATATCAAAGAGAAAGATATGTACCTAATTTTATATGATAACAAAAACATCATGTTCCTTTGTTGTCACAAAATAATGTCCAAGAAACAGAGGAAAAAATAGAAGAAGACTCTCTAGTAGTCTAGCAGTTAGAAGAAACACATGAATAAATACCCCAAAAACAAAATGTACATCCTAACTAGGGGAAATTGGTGACAATTTCACATGTCCTAGACTTACCACACTTTGATCCACAAATGGCTAATTGAGTACATCTGGTAGCTATTGTTCAGTTTCTAAATAGATCCAATGATGAAATCACAAACTCACATGATTATGAATAGAATCACATGTATGATGCTACCATGGACATTGAGGTAGATGTGATTCATAAATTGGCACCTCTATGGGAGAGAGGAAAAAGTTATAACACTTCCCCTAACACTGATTTTGTTTGAGAATCAAATGAGATACCATTGCCTAAGATTATTAATGGAGATATTGGTGCTTTACTAGGTCTAGAAGACATTCAAAGGATACAAGCTATGAGTTTCCATTTGATGAGAGAAGATGAAGAAAACTCAAGGGATGAGTCACTAGAGTTAGATCTGCATATTACTAACAATGACCTTAATAATGAAAATTCAACTCTTAATGATCTAAATGCTATAGCATCTAACTTAATAGAACATGTCTTGTCAGTTAATAGTCTTGACGTTGACGTGATGTTGTCCTTACCAAAATCTGAATCATTATCCTTGGTAAACCCCGATCTTGTTGATTAGACCAATTCACACCCTACTCCTATCATGAAATTTCCTAATGACTATACTTTGGCCTATTATCTAAATACTTGTGAACCTTACCCTTCTTACACCAATACAAGGAGTGTGAAGATGTCTGAGGAGGATGTCAAGTTTCTTAGTCACAAATTGCAAAATAAAAAGAAACAGAGAACTGATGGTGAAAGCCACATTGTGGTAGTATCAAATTCTCAAAAAGTAAAAATAAAAGACGTATTTGATGGTGAAAACCTCTCAGAGGTGCCAAAAGATGATATTCTTGATATCCTCCCTAAGCACTTTCAAGAAAGATCTTTAGTTTTGATAGAACCAACACAAGTAGTTAGCTTGGGAACAACATAAGCTCCTCAATTTGTTCACCTTGAACAATCCTTATTAGAAGAAGAAAATATACATTTCATTGAATTCCTCAAAGAGAATAAGATCAAATTTCCATGGTCTTACATTGACATGATGGGATTTGATCCAGAGTTAATAATGCATCACTTATCTATAACTCCTGGAATTAAACATTTGAAACAAAAATTAAGAAAGATGCATTCACAGGTGGCATTATTGATCAAAGAAGAGCTATAGAAACTATTAAAAATTGGATTCATAAGATTCCTCGCTTATGCATAATGGATTTCTAATGTGGTACTAGTTTCCAAATAGATAAATCTATCAGGATTTACATAGACTTTAGGGACTTAAACAAATATTGTCCTAAATATGATTTCCCATTGCCAAATATTGATATGATTATAGATCTCACAGTAGGCTATCAGATGTATTCTCTCATGGATGGATTCTTGGGCTATAATCAAATAAATATTTCTCCTGAGGACCAAGAAAAGATAGCATTTACATGCGCCTAGGGAACATTTTGCTGGAAGGTCATGCCATTTGGGCTAAACAATGATGGCACTATGTACGAAAGATATATGACAACAAAATTCCATGACATGATACAAAAGAACATGGAGGACTATGTGGATGATACATTAGCTAATTCATAAATAAGAACAACTCATATTGAAGACTTGAGAAAGATACTAGATCGAATGGAGCAATTTCAACTAAGGCTTAATCCAAAGAAATGTGCATTTGGAGTCCAATCAAGGAAACTCTTAGGGTTTAAATTGTATCGGCTAAAATAATTAAGGTAGACCCTTAAAAAGTAAAAGGTATAATGGAAATGTTGCCTCCTTGCAGTATCATCCAAATGAGGACACTTCAAGGAAGACTTGAGTCCATTAGGAGATTCATGTCCCAAATAGAAGATAGAGCGCGACCTTTCACTAAATTGTTACATAAAGGTGTTACCTTCAAATTAGATGAGAATTATGAAAAACATTTCAAAGAGTTAAAAGATGACTTGGATACTCCTCCCATTGTCATGGCGCCTATTCATGAAAAAACATTACTACTCTATTTCTCTGCTACGACTACATCGCTTGGAGTATTGCTAGCATTGGAGGATGAAAATAAAAAAGAAAGGGAGATCTACTATATCAGTAGGACCTTGGTGTCTTATGAACTCAACTACATTATCATTGAAAAATCTTTCTTATTGGTTTTTTTTGCATCCCTGAAGTTGAGACACAACATATTGTCCCATACAGTGAAACTTATTGCAAAAATTGATCCTCTCAAATATCTCTTGAGTAAAACAACATTGACATGAAGACTAGAAAAATGGATCTTTATTCTAAGTGAATTTGATACCGAGTATGTGGATAGAAATTCTACTAAAGGACAAGTCCTAGCAGATCAACTAGCTGATTCACCATTACAAGATGATGCACCTTTGATCATAGAATTTTTTGATGAGACAATCATGCATTTAACTTAAAATCCATGGAAAATGTATTTTGATGGTTCTTTCACGCAACAAGGATCTGGAGTAGGGATATTATTTATCACTCCTCAAGGATATAAGATACCTAAAGCATATAAACTAATGTTTCCATGCATGAATAACATCTCAGAATATGAAGCATTGATGAACGAACTTAAGCTTGCTACGGAATGGAAAATTATAGAGTTACATGTGTATGGTGACTCTCAACTCATTATCAACCAAGTGAATGGTGATTATCAGAAAAAAGATGATAAAATTGTGCCTTATAAACATCTGGTATAATATTTTAAAAAATACTTTGTTTTTATCACATTCCAACAAATCCCAAGAATGTAAAACAAAGATGCAGATGCTATGAATACACTAGCATCCATGTTACAACTGGAAGAGCACCAATTCTACTATGAGTTCTTGGTTGAAGAATTATCATTTCTAGCCTTTGATACACCTAAATCCCATGTAATTTGTTCCTAAAATGTCCAAGACCAATCCTAATATGCCAAAATAATTGCTTGTCTTACGGTTCAAACTATACCCAATGGCCTATCAAGGAATGAAAAATAAGCTTTAATTACGATAGCATCATGTTATGTCATCATTAGTACTAACATATATAGATGAGGCCTTGACAGAATGATTCTTAGTTTTTTAGAACAAGACGACTCTGACCGCACACTAAAATAGGTTCATGAAGGTGTATGTGGATTGCACTTGAATGTCTTTTCATTAGCTAAGAAACTATTAAGAGTTGGCTATTACTGGCCCACAATGGAAAAAGATATAGTACAATTTTCTAAAACATGTTACAGATGTCAAATAGATGGAAACCTTATCCATGCTCTATCTAGATAACTCATACCTTTTATAACACATTGGTCCTTTCAATAATGGGCCTTTGATCTTGTTCGACAAATTTATTCTATTTCTTCAAGTGGAAACAAGTACATCATTACGACCACTAAATATTTCACTAAGTGGGTCGAGGCCATTCTGCTGATCAATGCCACTGGAAAACATGTTTCTATGTTCATCTTGAACTACATCATTTGTAGGTATAGGATACCCTCTTCAATTGTGACCAAAAATGGGGGCCAGTTCAAAAGCCAAGATATCAAGAACCGTTGTACATAGTTTCATATCACTCATCATTGTTATTGAATCTATTATCCTCAAGGTAATTGACAAGCTAAGGCTTCAAACAAGAACATTCTAAAAATCATACATAGAACTGTGAGTAAGTCTGGCAGAGACTGGTATTTGCAACTAAATCTGACACTATGGGCCTATAGAACAAGTATCAAAACACCAAGTGGAGCCATGAAATTTTATCTAGTCTAGGGCACATAAGAAGTGCTACCCATTGAAGTATAAAATCCATCTTTTTGAGTATCTCTCCAAGGTCTTTTTATAGATGAACAATACCACATTTATAGGGGTCATGCAATAGAACTACTTGATGAGCATAGACAATAAATGTTCAATCATCTCAAAGTATACTAGAAAAGAATGTCAAAATGGTAGAATAAGAAGGTAAAACCATGAAAATTTCAAGTGGGGGATCTCGTTCTAAGAGAGAATCCTAAAAAATAGCCAAACTGAGAACAAAAGGACAAGTTTGAACCCAACAGGTTGGGACCTTATGTTATCACTACAACTTTTGGGTCTGGAGCTTATCAATTAGCTACACCTGAGAGATATGTTCTTCCTAGTCCCATCAATGCTCAACACTTTAAGTGGTTCTATGCCTTATATCTGAGTGACAAAGACATGTAGTGGAAATAGTTCTAGTAAAATAAAAATAAAAATTAGAAAATTGATCCTGAAGAAATCCAAAAATAGTGGAAAAAGTCCTGAAAAAAGTTATCCTTGGCAAAAACCTATAAAATAGGCGCCTTGATACAAATAAAAAAAATAGAACAAAAAAATTGAAAAAGAGAAAAGTTCCTTGGCAAAAATCTAGCAAACAGGCATCTTGGTAGCAAAAATAAAAAGCTTTCCCGAGTGGTGAAAACTTGGCAAACAGACGTCACTTGTACTTTGTGCTCCATCTATCAATGCATGGCTACTACTAAATCTTTTAGGATCACTCTTATGCTATTTTTTGACTCTAATTCCTTACAAATGTCCTATCCTTGCCTAGGATTTGTCATCATTTTCATCTTAGGAATAGTCATTTTTCACTGGGGGCATCTTTCCTAGAATGTTCGGTCTGCGTATACTAAGTTGTCCTAGGTTTCTATCTAGGATGGTTTGCCACTAAAAAATAGTATTTCTCATTAATTTCATCAAAACTTTACTATCACAAACAAGGGTGTTTCCTAAACACCACCCACCTGTAACAAAAATCATACTATTTTTTCTCAATACTTTAATCAAACAATGTTCCTAAACACTACACTGGATTGCAATTGCTAACAAAAGTTAATCTCACTACAGTCAGACATGAAAATATATTGCTTGATTCCAAGTTGCGATTGATGATTTTTATACTGTGATTGACAAATGAATCAACAATATTTCTCAATAATACTTAAACACATATAGATTGGTCTTGATTTTATTACATTTCTTTTATGTTCTGGTGATGTTTCAAACTAAAGGCATGTAAGGAGTTGTGGGTTTTCTTTGATTGATTATCAATTTATGATTGATATGTTATCCGAGTTACTCCATAAAATTTATTCAAAGACAAAGAGTCACAAGGACAGGGGGTATAATCTTTTCTTGGTTTTCTGTGTATGGTGATTATTTCAATGATCCTATAAATTTCACTTAACTTGGATTTTTATGGTAAGGGCTGCCAACATGAGTGGATAGCCGCATATATCTCGATCCTTGTTATGTGTAAACTACAGAGAGGTTGAAACAATTCTCTTATGTGTTTCAAGATTAGATTCTAAGTAAGGTGTATGACACATTATGTACCCAAGGATATGAATATTGAAGGTCATTGTGGGTCACATATATTACATTACACTTAAACAGTAGATGATTCTCAAAGCAAAAGGAGATAACTGACAAGTCATCCTTGCATCTATGCCTTGATGATAAGGTTTATTTTTGACATTGCCTCCAATACACATAGTATTCATACTTCCATGATACCTTGTGGGTATTAGTGATAGTTGTACTATCCGATGATGTCCATTACAAAAATGACCAATGATGATAAAAATGCTACATTGTATACAAAAAAGTGACAGTCCTAAGAGTCTTCATGTAGATGCATTTAAATATTGCATGATTCATTTTTAGAAAAGCATAAGGAATTGAACTCAAAATGATTTCCTGGTTCATCCAAAATCCCATTTCACTACTTAAGCTATATTAGTGATATCATTGTTGTTGCATATCCATGACATACACTTTGCATTCATAAATGAGAAAGAGAAAATACGAAAAAACAAAATTCAAGTATTGTTTTTCTTTTTACATCCTAAGTGCATCCACACATTTATTTGCATAGAAAAAATCTCAAAAAAATACATTTGCGTATTCATCTAGAATAATCTAAACACATTTATATATCAGTAATCAATCAAAGAGCATAAATGATATCATCAAATGAATCTATTCTAAATCATCCAAAGACCAAGTACATAATCACATGTGCATCAATATAAACATCTATCAAGAGAAAGAGAACCCATGAATATGTCAGAATCAGAAACAAATATCTTTGATAGATATCAATGATGGAACATATCAAAAATGTGGAATTGTCTACGATAAAAGAGTATTTGTATAATTAAAATGAAATAGATATACATGTATTAATGTTTTTAGTACAATGGATGATCTCAAATGGATCAATATACAAAATATCTCAAGTATCAAAAGTACACTATCCGGTCTGACTACCACCCTCTCCCTGATCTTGAGGAGGAGGAGGAGGTGGTGCATCAGCTCAAGCATGATGAGATGGTTGAGGCATCACTCCCTCTAACTGTTGTGCCAACCTAGAATACAATGGAGCTATCTATGGATCTATAACTTCAACACAATATAATTAAAAATAGTATGCATCTCTCTAGCCCTGATGAGTAGTTGTACGGGCATGAACATCTCTCTTAGATCTCATAACCTCTAGCTATATATCCCTATCATTAAGAAAAGTATCCAATGCAGTGTTATAGGTTTTAAGCTTCTCACACTCCCTCTAACACTAATATAAGGTATCTCCATCTCTGCCAAAATCCCTACCTCTATCTCTTGGAGGATCGTGTTGAAGAGACCCACCTCCTCCAATCGACACCTATCTCAATGGTCTCTGCTACTTTCACATATGATGTTGTTACTTAAACTAAGTTTGTCTGCCACTGGCACCCTCTCAATAGCCACCCACTCCACCCCCACTCCTATCATCTCTATCATATCCATCAGCTTGGCCATGTCCATGACCTTTGTCCAGAGGAGGGTGTCTACCATCTCTCCCACCCCCACCTCTCTTATATCTCTAGCTTTTGACTCTGCCTCTCACGGTTCTATCATCTGTGAGATCATAATCCATGGAATCATGTGTATGAGGAGCTACCACATCAATATTTGTAAAACAAGGAAATGGATATTGTAATATCTACACAAGATATCCATTAGTACACCCAGCATCTGTGACATCAGAAAGGTAATCCCACCCCACTATGACCCTCAGACTGATCTCCAGCTATATAGTCTCATATATTAATCTTTCCGCCCAAAGAGGATCTTCATATTGAATACGTGCATATCTTCTCAAATATTATGATGTGTCCTATATATGGCCATACTCTCGCAGCACATGAGTAACAAGAAACCACTCAATAATGTAATAGGTCCAACCAATCAAATATATACTCTAGAAAAAGTAAGGCATCTAACACCTATCTGAACTCCACTCCTCATGATCCATTTATGGCCTCCATATGACCATTGTGATGTTATCTTGAACACAGTGCCAGTACTCTATCTTACCTAGATGGGGTTGTTGGATGAATCCGGCATACATATAGACATATGAGTTCTTTGGTGCTCTTTTTCTATCTACAATCGGCCATGTAACTGGGATGTGCTCCTAGGCCCAGATCTACAATAATAGAATCCCTACTATCATACAATGATAATACTCATAAACAATATCATGTAACTCTTTATATATATGGGATAATATACAACTGCCCCAGCAAAATATACATGATGAGATGGCCATCTACTCTAAAGTCTCAACCCATCCGCACATGAATCCATGCTGACCTCTATTACGTATGAGGATACCTCCAATAAACCCAGCGAGATACACATGTGAATGGTCGTAGTGATTGCACATGTAGTCCTATGTCAGATATCTCTGGACTACAATTTGATCTGCAAAGTGATGTGAGTGTTCCAATGGGCTTGCTTGCATAATCTACTAAGAAGATCTTCTTTATCCTCTTCAAGGATCCTAATCTCCTCTAGGTCCTTATTAGGCTTATATCATTAAATAAGTCCTAATCCTACTCTCCTCAAAGATTCTCCACTTGTGCTTCACCCTTTGAAAGACTAACACTCTATAGCTAGTTCAAATCTCCACTTCTCCAACTTACACTTATAAGAGTCTAAGTGTCAATTCCCACACTAATCTTGATGAATCACTTTTATCGGTGTCCAAAACCATGTAGAAATTGCATTTGATCAATTTGTAATCCATCTTGATGAATCTCCTTTCAATTTTTAGTCGAGTCCAAGTTTGTGTCTTCAAGAGGCCTAATTGAGCTCACTTCCTTATAGCCCTAAATAGTGTGTTTTTCTCACTTCTTGAAAAAAATTTCCAAAGACCTAAAAAATATAAGACCATATCTAGATACCCTTTTCCATTTTACAAAGTATTTTTTAAATCTTAGACCCCTAAGTTATCCGTACATGGGGTTCCTATAAACTAGGTTTTAGAGGGCTAAAAGGCCTAAAAACTAGGACAGTCTGCAACACTATCCAAAACTCAGTCAAAACTTGTCTTCACTGATTGGAATAAACTCAACCAACCTAGCATGTCAAGGTAACACTAAACCCTAACTTCGCATGTACTTGGACTGTACAGTGCCTTCTTCCCCTGCACATGAAAGATCATTGTTTCTCCTCCAAACCTCTAACCGAATAGTGCATGCTCGCCTAGGGCTTGGATCTAAAAATATTAACTTTCCTTTCTAGGACTCCTAACTCTAAAAATATGTACACTACTGACTCCCCTAGAATTTCCATCTACCATAAGATGTTTCCCATGGTTATATTTCATGGAAGCCATGATTAGACTGACTGGTCTGGACAAGACCAGTGAGTCTCCTAAACTGAAAACAATTTAAGAAACACCTTAAATGACCACTTAGAAACTTGACTACTGAATGAAAAACACTCCAAAATATTCTAAGAACATGAAACAACCACTAGTAAAAGTCTTTCAATCCATTACATATGACTATCAACACAAAATGCTTGGGATTACTGAAAACTCAGAATTGTAGTCTCTATTCACTTCACACTTGTTATAATATCAAAAATTAACTCCTTAGTTTGAGTCTCTCCATACACTAGATTCCTTCTTCCACCATTCTAGGGCCTTTTTGGTCGATTCCCCACTCCTATTTTCAAGGAGAATCTGATGTAACCATGTTGCATGCAACATTTGCAATTATTGCAAATGTTGTCATGACAATAATTTAGCAACTTTTGGCATCTTTTCAATCATGCCTTCTCCCTACATTTTAGGACCTCTAACCTCTTAAATTTGAGTATCCAAGATCATTTAAGACCCTATGGCATCTCTATGTCCACATTTAAGTGATTTGGACACATTCATGACTCTAACCTCACACTTAACAACTAAGCCTAAGAATTTGAAAGTACTACTAATAATGGCTATTTATGTGACCTTAGTCCTCATGACTAACTCACTTAGCCTACATTTCAAAGAGCTACTAAGGTCCAAAAACAACTAACCTATCTTGAATTGGCTAATTTCAAGTACAAGACAAAATGAACAAACACGGAGGTTAGCCTAGGTGCTCCTGCACCATCCTCCCCAACACAAAAAGGTCAATCCACCATTGGATTGAGAATGCCTGGATCAATCCCCATCTTCTTGAGCTCTTATTCTTTTACCCATATTGCATCTTCATTTGTTTGATCATGTCTTTTGATCAAGTGCTCCTTATACTCTTTGGTTATGGTCTTCTAGTATACTCTTGTACCTTGTATGTTGTCAGCTCCTGTGACTGTGGCAGAGGGTAATTGTAGTTCCTCCACATCTCTGATTACTTCTTGAAGAATCTATTCCAAGTCTTGCTTTGGTCCTTTGTAGTGGACTAAGTCTACAATGTTGAAGATAGGTAATAGTCCACTGTCTTCTGGGAGTTCAACTTTGAATGCATTATCACCATACTTAGCCATGATAGGAAAAGGGCCTATCCTTCTCATCTTTAACTTGTGAGGGACTCCCTTCTACAATCTTGATTTATTGAGATGTACCATCACCATGTCACCCATATTAAACTCAACTATCCTCCTTCTTTGATCAACCTTTGCCTTATGTTTCAAGGTGTTCTCTGTCAAGGTTTTTTGGATTGTATCATGTATCTCTTGCATGACATTAGAAAAATTATCTAAATATCCACTTTCTTACACTCCATCCTTCAAGTCTCTCAACTCATAGACTCCTCTAGGATGTAATCCATACACCACCTCAAAGGAACTATTCCCTGTTAACTTATTGATGGTGTCATTATAGGCATACTCAGCCTGTCCAATCAATTGATCCCATTGTTGTCTCTACTCCTTTGTCAAGCACCTTAGTATATTTCCAAGGCTTCTATTCACCACTTCAGTCTGACCATCAATTTGGGGATGGTAGGCAGATCCAAAGGATAAATTGGTTCCTAGTCTTTGCCAAAGAGTCTTCCAAAAATGACTCATAAATTTAGTGTCTCTATCAGACACAATGCTCTTAGGTAACCCATGGATTCTTACTATCTCTTTGAAGAATAAAAAGGCTATTTGGCTGGCATCATTAGTGGTCTTGCATGGCACAAAGTGAGCCATTTTACTAAACCTATCCACAACTACATAAACATTATCCATGCCTTGTCTTGTTTTGGGTATTCCAACTACAAAATCCATGCTCAATCAATCCCATGGTCTAGTAGGAATAGGTAGGAGCTAATAAAGGAAAGAATTTGATTAAGAACCCTTGGCTCTTTGACACACCATACAACTCTCCACATACCTTTTGACATCAATATTCATCCTCAGACAATAGTAGAACCTTTGAACTAGTTCTTGTTTCTTTTTTATCCCAAAGTGACCATTCAATGCACCATTGTGCTTCTCTTGAATCATATTCTCCCGAATAGAACCTCTAGGGACACATAACTGATTTCCTTTAAACAAAAGGCTACTTTCCAAAGTGTATTCATCATACTCAATATGGAAATGGTTATTTTATTCAGTACATACCTTGTAAATGTCTCCAAAGTCCTCATCTTCAGCATATAGATCCTTGAAGTGATCTATTCCCATTCTCTTCAACTGAATCTCTTGGATGGTAAGAGCTCTTCTTGACAATGCATCAACAACTTTATTGAGGACACCTTTCTTATGTTTTATGTTAAAGGTGTAAGCTTGTAGGTACTCAACCCATTTCATGTTCTTATGGCTCAACTTCTCTTGAGAATTCAGAAAGCATAAGGCTTGATTATCTGAGTAAACAATGAACTCCTTGGGCAGAAAGTAGTGCCTCCACTTTCTCAAGGCTTGAACCAATGCATACAATTCAAGGTCATAAGAAGAATACTTCTTTTCTTCACTTAACTTCTTAGAATGAAATGCTATTGGTCCACCCTCTTGGCTTAGGCTAGACTGAATGGCTATGTTGCTTGCATCACATTCAATTTTGCAAATATTCTCAAAGCTTAGCAAGACTAACACTTGTTGGGTAACAATCTTTTCCTTCAGCAACTCAAAGCTCTTGTTGGCTTGTTCATTCCACATGAACTTGGTCTTCATTCCTCCTTTGATTGTATCCAACATTGGAGCAAAAATAGCACTAAATTGCCTTATGAACTTCCTATAATACTAAGAAAGGCCATTAAAACTCCTTACATCTGTTGTTGTCCTTGGAGTAGGCCAATTCATGATGACTTCCACTTTACTTTTGTCCATTTTCAGATTACCATGAGATAGAACAAATCCTAGGTACACTAGCTCTATTTTGATGAACTCACACTTCTCCAAGTTAATCCTGAGCTTCTCTTCATGTAGCCTCTTGAGTACTAATTCCACATATTTGAGGCGTTCCTCTCTTGTCTTACTAAAGATGACTATATCATCCAAGTATACCACTACAAACTTGCCAATGTGATCCTTGAGTACTTCATTCCTCAACCTCATAAAATTTTATGGGGCATTTGATAGGACAAATGGCATGACTAGCCATTCATATAGCCCTTCAGTGGTCTTGAAGGGTGTCTTCCACTCATCTCGTTCATTCACTCGTATCTGATGATAGCCACTTTTTAAATCTATCTTAGTGAAGTACCTTGCACCTCCTAGACAATCCATCAAGTCTTCAATCCTAGGGATAGGGAACCTATATCTGATAGTGATCCTATTAATGGATCTAGAGTCAATACATAATCTCCAAGTACCTCCTTTATTAGGGGCTGGGACTGTGGGTACATCACAAGGACTAATACTCTTCCTTATAAGACCTTGTTCTAACAACTCTTGAATTTTCCTAGCTATTTCCTCATACTGTTGAGGGGTCATTTTGTAGGATGCCTTATTTGGTAGGGTAGCTCTAGGAATAAGGTCAATATTATGGCTTATGGGTCTTATAGGGGATAAGATTGATAGTTTTCCATCACTTACAATGCCTTCATACGTCTGCAACATTTCTTGTATCTCTTGTGGCAGCTCTGTCCTCTTCACCATTTTGTCTTCCACTTCCTTGGGCTTCAACATCTGTGCAAAGCCAACTCCTTCTCCTTCTTCAATGGCTTCCAAGAACTCTTTCTCACTCACCATTAGTACATTAGGACCAACTATCTTCATCTCTACATCTTCTAACAATGACTGAATTTTGAAAGTCATGTTATCCTTCTTGAAAGTATAGGAGTTATTCACTCTATCATGGATAGCTTGGTGGTAAAATTTCCATGGCCTCCCTCAGAGCAAGTGACATCCATTCATGGGAAACACATCAAATAGTACCTTTTCCTTATATCTCCCTATAGAGAACTCCCTTATTGAGCCATGTGAACTTGTAAGGATGGTTATGAGGTATCCTTGTCATGTTCAACTTGCTGACTACCTCCTCTGAGACAATATTATTAGTAGAACTTGAGTCTATGATAACCCTACATACTTTACCCATCACCTTACATTTAATTCTAAACAAAGACCTCCTTTGGCTTGGATCCTCCTTGATTGGCTCCTTGATCAATGTTCTCCTCATCATGAGGTTCTCACCTTCCTCTGAATTTAATGGCACTTCAAGGTGTTTATCAGTTGCATTTGTGTCTTCTTGGGCCAAATTATTCCTCTTGTAACCTCCTTGAGAAGTACTACCCTTCTCTGGACACCTATAGGCAGGGTGTCCCATTTGATTACAATGGTAACATTTCATATTGGCAAAATAGTTGCCTCTTCCTTGCCCACCACTTCTACCTCTGAAATTGGAGTTCCTTCCTCTACCACCTATACTGGAACTTGCTTCTTGTTGCTCATTGTATTTGACTTCTCCTTGTGTCCTTGACTATGAAATCCTTCCACCATAACCACCTCTTTGTCCTCTACTATCTCTTCCTCTACCTCTTCCTTTATTACTTTGTTATTTCTTCCTCTTGCCTTTTTCCTCTATCTTCAAGGCCATTTGATAGCATTGTAAGATGGTTTTGAAGTTCACTAGACTCATGTCTTCTTGAATAGACCATTTAAGTCCATTCAAATACCTAGCTAGCTTGATGCTTTCATCTTCAACCACTTGTGGCTGTAGGCACAAATTTTGGAACACTTCAATGTAGTCTTGGACATCTAGATCTTTTTGTCATAGATTATGTCTCCTCCTATGTAGCTGGACTTCATAATCATTAGGAAAATAGATCTGCATCATCTTAGTCACTATACCCTTCCATGTGGCTATAGGACTCTTTCCTTCCTTCTCTCTTTTAGTTTGAACAAAATTCCACCATGTGAGAGATGAACCTCTCAATCTTGACTTGACCACATTTACATTTTGGTCCTTTGTGATACCATCACATTCAAAATGGTTCTCTATGTTGTCTATCCAATCCACTACTAAATCTGGATCCATTTGTCCACTAAATGGTGGCACACCCTCTAAAGCTTTACCACTTAAAGCCTTCGATGTGTTTAAGAAGGGTTCTTGGTCACTGACAGGTTCAGGGGTTGGAGCTTCTTCTGGTTCCACTCCTTTCTCCCTTGCTTCTTCTTCTTCTTTCTGATCTGTCTTATCTTTCATCTTCTTAACTTTGTCTTGGACTTCTCCCAAGCATTGCTCCATTTGAGAAAACCTTTCTCTTAATAACTTAGCATCAGTCACCATGACTTTGTCTTTTGTTGATCCTCTAGGTGTATTCTCTCCCACTGATTCAGTAGACAGAATCATCCACCACAATCCTAATCTTTAATAAAGCTCTAATACCAATATGATGTGAGTGTTCCAATGGGATTTCTTGCACAATCTACTAAAAAGGTCTTCTTTATCCTCTTCAAGAATCGTAATCTCTTGTAGGTCCTTATTAAGCTTAGATCATTAACTAAGTCCTAATCCTACTGTCCTCTAACAGTCTCCACTTGTGCTTCACCCTTTGAAAGACTAACACCATATAGTTAGTTCAAATCTCCACTTCTCCAACTTACACTTAGAAGAGTCTAAGTGTCAATTCCCACACTAATCTTCATGAATCACTTGTGCTTCACCCTTTGAAAGACTAAAACCCTATAGTTAGTTCAAATCTCCACTTCTCCAACTTACACTTAGAAGAGTCTAAGTGTCAATTCCCACACTAATCTTCATGAATCACTTGCAGGGGTGTCCAACACCATGTAGACATTGCATTTGATCAATCTAGAATCTATCTTGAGGAATCTCCTTTCAATTTTCAATCGAGTCCAAGTTTGTTTCCTCAAGAGGCCTAATTGAGCTCACTTCCTTGTAGCCCTAAATAGTGTGTTTTTCTCACTTCTTACAAAACTTTTCCATAGACCTCAAAAATATAAGACCATACCCAGATACCCTTTTCCATTTTACAAAGGATTTTTTAAATCTTAGACCCCTAAGTTATCTGTACATGGGGTTCCTATAAACTAGGTCTTATAGGGCTAATAGGCCTAAAAACTAGGACAATCTGCAACACTATCCAAAACTCACTCAAAACTTGTCTTCACTAATTGGAATGAACTCAACCAACCTATAATTTCAAGGTAACACTAAACCCTAACTGTACATGTACTTGGATCATACAGTACCTTCTTCCCCTGCACATGAAAGCTCACTATTTCTCCTCCAAACCTCTAACCAGACAATGCATGCTCGCCTAAGACTTGGATCTAAAAATAGTAAATTTCCTTTCTAGGAATCCTAACCCTAAAAATATGTACACTAATAACTCCCCTATAATTTACATCTACCATTAGATGTTTTCCAGGGTTAGATTTCATGGGGGAGCCATGATTAGACTGACTGGTCTGGACAGGACCAGTGAGTCTCCTAAACTGAAAACAATTTAAACAACACCTTAAAAGACCAAAAAGAAACTTGACTACTAAACTAAAAACACTCCAAACTATTCTAAGAACACAAAAAAACCACTATTTTTAGTCTTCAATCCATTACATATGACTGTCAGCACAAAATGCTCGGGATTACTGAAAACTCACAATTGCAGTCTCTGTTCACTTCACACTTGTTACAATATTAAAAACTCACTCCTTAGTTCGAGTCTCTCCATACACTAGATTCCTTCTTCCATAATTCTAGGGCCTTGTTGGTTGATTCTCCACTCCTATTTACATGGAGAATCTAATGTAACAATATTGCATGCAACATTTGCAATTATTGCAAATGTTGTCATGACAACAATTTAGCAACTTTTGGCATCTTTTCATTCATGCCTTCTCCCTACATTTTAGGACCTCTAACCTCTTCAATTCAAGGATCCAAGATCATTTAAGACCCTATGGCATCTCTATGTCAATATTTAAGTTATTTGGACACATTCATGACTCCAACCTCACACTTAACAACTAAGACTAAGAATTTGAAAGTACTACTAACAATGGCTATTTATGTGACCTTAGTCCTAATGACTAACTCACTTAGCCTACATTGCAAATACCTACTAAGGTCCAAAAACAACTAACCTCTCTTGACTTGGCTAATGTCAAGTACAAGCTAAAATGAACAAACATGGAGGTTAGCCTAGGTGCTCCTGCACCACAAAGTATCTTTGTGTAGACGCAATCACTATAGCAGAGCGTGACTCAAACTGAACCTCCTAACCCATAACTGGAATCCTCATAATGCACCAAACATACTCATGTGTGACAGTCATCTCATCACTCAGGAGATGGAAGGTGTTGTGCTCTAAAGGCCATCTCTCAGAAAGAGCAGTCAACGACCCCCAATTTATCGCGTATATCAATGAGCGACATCAATCAGAGACGTGCTATGATCTGTAGCTTAGCAAGTGTCAAGGACATAGATAAGGAAAGGACTCATCCAATAAAAGGTCCTCAAAAGGATATTACCTCAAATTCAATCTATGAAAAGAAGACAAGTACAGGTTCAAAATAGTTTTCTAGCTAAGGCTACACACAAAAGCTTACAGTTAAGTCTTTATGGCCTTCAGAACAAGGAAAAACTGTCAAAATTGGAAAAACCTAACTCCTAAACTAAAAATTACTCTATTTTCACTAGGTATGATACTAACAACTAGATGTGATGCATGATTTCCCAAATACAATGGGGAATCCTGGAAACAATCCTATTCTAATAGGATGTGACGTACGACGTGGGGTGCAATCCCGTTTTCACATGACGCAACGAAATTTAAAGGTTGACATAATTTTACACCATGCGATACAAAAAATGAAAACCAGAAATGATCCTAAATTTATAGGGTGTGATCTGATATTTTGTGAGAAAACTAGATGAGACACGGGATGGATTAGATGAGAAACTAGACACTAGATGTGATTAGAAATAGAAATCTTAATAACTCCTACAAAAATTGAGAAAATTAAAACATAAAGCATAAGTAGTTAGGTATTGATGTACTCACCAGTGGTGCATAATCAGTCAGAAGCTGATGTCAATGTGCAAGCTTGAATCACTATTTCTCCCTGGTGACCACCATCTACTCTGCAAAGGTCTGGATTTGCTGAGGGTAAAAGTGAAAATGAATGAGTAAAAAGTGAATTTTGAGATATATAATGACATTTTTGAGCTATTTAGGAGCTCCAAAACTCCTCCTAGACTATCAAAATTCAATTTTGTTTTTCTCAGATCCATCGGGAACAAAATCAAATGCATAGATGATGTTTTATACAACACAGTAAAATGTTAACAACAATCTCCAAAAATGTAGAATTTCTCTATGTGTTCTGAAAATGATTCACGGGTTTTACACAATCAGTTTTGTGGGTTCAATGTCAATGAATTGGACATTTTTCATCAAAATCTTGGTCCTACATCATTTTATCAGACTCCAAAATTACATTTTCAAGGTAGTCGACGTGGTAAAATTGTGTTTTCTATTAACAGACCTTCACTTCATCATCTCTTCTAATTGATTCTTTCTCAATTCAATCGATCTGTTCAAGTGATATATCATTCTACGAAGGGATTTTAATTTTGTTCTTAAATTTCATTCCTCAAGGGGCATGACCACACTTGAAATCAATCAAATTATTTCTCAAAAAGCAACAAAATGACTTCATCATCAAAAGACTAGGGGCATGGCAGTTTCCTTCGATCAAGTTGGGACTGTTGGATAGAAGGCTTCAACGCTAACAATCCAGATATTTATGTCTACATATTATCATATCTTTATTAAGCACTTGGAAACTTCATACTAACCTTCATTCGATCAAGTTAAGATTCATTATTATCAATTCTCATTCGATCAAGTTCAGAATTGATACCTCAAAGCTCTTAGCAGCTTCCTATTGACCTTTGTTCAATCAAGTTCTGAGTCAGTATTATCAATTCTCATTAAATCAAGTTCAGAATTAGTATCTTTAAGATATTTTTTTATTGACCTTTGTTTGATCAAGTTCAAATTTGATACTATCAGTCTTAGTTCAATCAAGTGCGAGACTGATCTCATCAGACATTTCCTTCAATCAAGCACAAAATTCTCAAACTTTCTGAAGTCGGCATCAAACATTCTTTGAATCAATGCGCTACTTGCACATCAATTCAAAGAGGGGAAAAAGTAACCACCCTAATTTGGTATGCTCTAACCAGAGACCCTATTTTACCTAAGTGTGATCATACCCCTAATTATGTCAAGACAATTGCTGAATTAATTAGCATAATTCATCGAAATCAATTTAATTTCCTAAAATTCAAATTGATCTCATCACTAACTCACATTAGTTATATTGGTCTATTTAATTAAATAAAAAAGAATTAAATACATGGCTAAAGTAATTAATTAAAAGGAATTAAATAAATTCCCTAATTACAACTCCTCACTTGCAAAATGGAGATTCAATCCATTAGCCGATGAGAGTTAAATCACTTGGATCACCTTACATGGATCACCAAAGATTCAATCTCCACCTCTCCTCACAAATCAATATTGACCTCTCATTCCTCAAATTATTTTATAAAAGGAATGAATTTTGATCTCAATGGGCTCTTAATCTTTAGAATTTGAAAGCAAATTTATGCTTCCCATAATCTTAGAATTTTGATTACATCCTTATGCTTCTCTAATTTTGTAGAATTCTAAATGCATTTTGTTGATAGTAATTTCATAATCTCTTTGGTGCAGTTAAAATGAACTTTGTTTGAACATTTAGTTTGCATTTTCTCTTAATATTCCATTCTAAGCATGAATGTGTCACTAATTTATGCATAATCTGAGGGAAAATTATAGCATTTGTCACACTCTTCTTAGATAGGAAGGAATATGTAAATTTTAGTTATTTCTATGTGCTTTTACTTCATATTTCATGTTTTTCACACTAATGTAATGACATATTGAAGTGTTGTGTTGTAGCTTATGGGTCCACAAAATACACACATAGGTGGTGGTTTCTCAACCTGAGGTTGTTCAAATATTTCCTGGAGGACAATTTATACCAGCCAAAAAGCCTGTTAAAGCATTGGTACAACCTGCACCAACACAACCAGAGGTGGCTAAAGGAAAAGAACAACCAAAGTTAAGCCTGGGTTCCTTCAATATTGTAGAACAAATGAAGAAACTTCAATAAGTGTGCCCATGTTAGATACTTTAGCCATCCCTAGGAAAAACAAATTAATACTTGATGCTTTGTGTAAGATTGCACTAAAAGATGTTTCAGAGCAACCTAGGGTTTTGATTTCTTATGTGTCTCAAAAAGGTCAGCAAGATGTAAAAGTTAACCTTCAGCCCATAATTAATCAACAAGCTCCACAGGTCAAGCCTCCTCCGTTCTATGTCACTCTTTTTATTGGAAATTTTTTAGTACATAAATGTATGATTGGCTCAGGAGAAAGCATCTCAATCATACCTAAGCAATTAGGTGACACCTTAGGGTTATGCTATGAGCCTCTTGATAAAGTTATTATCCAATTAGATGGATCATTAGTTAGTACAATTGGAATTATTAAGGACCTAAGGCTCACCTTGCACTAATGTCCTAACTTCTCAATCCGTCAAGATGTCTATGTTATTGATCTACCACCCTACTTTTCCATTTTCCTTAGCAGAGACTTTACTACCAAGTTAGGTGAATATCTTTATTCAAATTCATCTCACTTATATTTAACAAATAGGTATGGTAAAAAGGTCATAATTGTTAGAATGAATTTAAAATCACTGAGAGGGGAGGGGTGAATCAGTTATCCTCAGGTCTAGATGTAGAAAAATAAAACATTTTTGTATTTCAGATCTACTTGGCAGTAGTAGCATATGTCAACAACTTTAATCATGCAGTTTACTATCTAATGAAATTGCTTGTAGAAACATAACAGTAAAACAAACCATAAGCATTCACACAAGTTGACACAAGTATTTAACGTGGAAACCCAATATGGGAAAAACCACCAGTAACATGCTACCAAGTTAAACATTACAATAACACACTATTAGGTGTGACCTAGTTAAAGGATTTAATCACCCTATCAAGAGTGGCCTTGTTAGAGGACTTAGAACATTCCACCTGAATGTCACCTTGTTAGAGGATTTATACAAATGACTCTTAGGTCAACCTTGTTAAAAGATTTAACTGATACAATGGTTAGAAATTAATCAGCAATTGTGATCTGATACATACAACTTAGTTTGCATATTCAGATCCAATTACATCTCTGATGTTAACTTATTGGATAGCCTACATTGTCATTTCAACCTTCTGATCTTCTTGGAAATCCGTCAAGAAATCACACATGCAACTCTCTACTTCTGTATTCAGCCTTCTCTGCTAGATGATGCCAAATAGTAAATCAACTATGCAATCCTCTTGTATACACACATGTACTACACATTCAGTAGCACACTTCAGCATACTAAATGAATAACCCCTGAGGTTATCATATACCTCTTTTTCTAGGTTAGATAAATCTTTTTCCGCTTAAACAAGATTGTAGATCTTAGGTTAGGTCAGATCCAACGGATCATTCCATATTTGCATTACATTTAATTATCCAAAGTAGTCTCTAATTAAATCTTGAAACCATGCATTAATTATGGTTACCCATACATTAAATGATGTGGATCAATCTTTAATTAACATTACATATCTCAATAAAATTAACTAAGTTGGTGAGAGATCTAAAATCTCATCATTAATCCAATTACTGTAAGTCAGCCAATATCACTGTTTCCACTCTGCAATTTCATTGGTGCTCAGCATTGAACAAGTTTTCTCATCACAAGCAACTTTTCTCGGCACAAAAAAATTTGCTCGGCACAAAAACCTTTGCTCGAGACAAGCCACTTTGCTCGAGACAAGCCAAACTTTGCTCGACACAAAACAGCTAGAAAAACTATCTTTGAAAGATAAAAAACTAATTACTTTGCCAAAGTGCCAACTGATCAAGTACCCTTTGAATTTCCTTAACTCAACCACTCACTTGGTCTTCTTATTAAATCTTCTTCATCAATAGTAGATATGGTACTCAAACAGATAACAATAGTCTCAGCAGGTAAGGTTTGACAACAATGACAAAATAACAATTGCTTACATTGTCACTTTCCAACAATCTCCCTATTTGGCATTGATGGCAACACAAAATATTAAAACAATGATTTAACAAGCATAGTTACCATACAATCCAAAAAGTCACATGTGTTCCTTGATATGAACAAATCTTCACTAATGTCTTTAGCTTCATTCTGATTCTCATCTGTAAAACATTTCTCCCTCTATGTCTATAATCACACTATAATCATCTGTGTCTAAACATCTGTAGACTCCCTCTGAGTAGATACTCACTTCAATTTTTTCAATAGTAACTTCTACCTCTATGTACTTCTTCCTTTATGCAATCTCTTCTTCTAGGCAATCTTAGGCAATCTCTCCCTCTTGAAAACAATGCCAAAAACGTCAAAATCATTATCAAGTAGATCTTCAATATCATGCTGATCCTTTCATCTTGATTATGACTAATTTTCTTTTCTGTCCTTGTCCAACTTCACAGCTTTAGCTAGCATCCTAAAGTGTGACTAACTGTGCATCAATGTGTCAAGTATTCTAAATGTAATATTTGATGCAACAGTACCATACAAAACTTAATTAGCCTCAGTTAGGGGAATCACGCCCATTTTACCTTGTAGATACTCATGAGCATCCTTGGGTAGTACTTTTGTGAATATGTCTACTAATTGTTCTTTAGTGTTCACATAATCCAATCTCACTTCTTTATTCTGAACTAGCTCCCTCAAGTAGTGATACTTGATAGCTATATGCTTTGTCTTTGAGTGCATAACAGGATTTTTAGAAATATTAATGGCACTCATGTTATCACAATATATGACAACTGGGTAAGTGATTTCTTCCTTCATACCTTTCAGTAGTATCTTCAACCACACAATGTTAGAACAGTTAACTGCTTCTGCCACATACTTGGCTTCAGCTGTAGATTGTGAGGTGCAATTCTATTTCTTGCTTGTCCATGAGATCAATCATTTTCCCAAAAGAAATGCTCCACCAGTAGTGCTTTCCCTGTCATCAACATTTGCATCCCAATCAGAGTCAGTGTAAACTCTGAGTTTAAACTTGTCATTCTTCTTGTAGTATAGACCATAGTCATCAGTTCCTTTCAAATATCTTAGAATCCTTTTTACTACCATCATGTGAGTTTCCTTGAGGTTAGTAGAAAATCTTGCAAAAATTCCAATAGCTAGGGCAATTTCAGTTCTACTGTGTACAACATATTGTAGTTTACCAATCATTGATCTGTAGAGTGTTTGGTTTACTTCTTTTGTGTCATCATCTTTTGTCAGCTTCTATCCAGTAGCCATGGGTGTGCTCACTGGTTTGGAAGCTTCCATTCCAAAAAATTTCAGTATCTCCTTGATATATTTAGATTGAGTGATATAGATTCCATTCTTTATTTGATAAATTTGTAAGCCAATAAAGAATTGTATTTCACCAAACATAGACATCTCAAACTCAATTTGCATCTCTATTGCAAATTTATGGCATAACACATCTTGTCCACTAAATATGATGTCATCTACAAAAATTTTAGCTAATAATGTACCTTTGCTTTGCTCTGTCTTCAAGTACAGGTTGCTATTGTCATTGGTTCTTGCAAATCCAATCTTGATTAGATAACTATGTAATCTCTCATACCATGCTCTTGGCACTTGCTTTAGTCCATACAATTCTTTGTGCAATCTGCAAACCATATTCCTTTTGTTTGGGTCAACAAAACCATCAACTTGCTCAATATACACTTCTTCTTCCAAGATACCATTGAGAAATGCAGATTTAACATCCATCTGATAAAATTTGAATCCTTTATAGGCTGCATATGCAAGTAAGGTTCTGACTCCTTCCAATCTTGCAACTGGGGTGAATGTTTCACCATATTCAATTCCTTCCTCCTGTGCATAACCCTTGCATACCAGTCTAGCTTTGTTTCTTGTCACATCTCCATGTTCATTCAGCTTATTTCTAAATACCCACTTTGTACCAATTAAATTTTTATCCTTTGGCCTAGGTACAAGTGTCCAAGTCTTGTTCTTCTCAATCTGTTCAATTTCCTCATTCATTGCCTGTATCCAATCTTAATTTTCTAAAGCATCTTTCACTGTTTTGGGCTCAAATTCACATAATAGACATGTGTCATTTTTCAACTTACTTCGTGTCATAATAGAAAAATCCTTTGATCCTATGATTTGATCAGAATTGTGATTTATTCTCACATATTTTTCTAGAGTAGGTTCAGTCCTTGCTATAGGTTCATTGTTTGTATTCAGTTCTGGTTGATTTTGTGACTTGGAATCTCCATCAGATAGCTCAACATTCACTTGTTGTTGCTTGGCAACTCCACTCTGTGACTCGGCAGGTGCATGTTGTTGCTCAGCAGTAGTCTTAGGTAGTGAATTAGAATCTTCTTCATCTAGATATATGAATGATCTATATCTTTCAGGCTCTTGTGTACTTTTAGCTTCATTTCTTTCTACAAACTCATCAATTCTTACATTTGTACTTTCAAAAATTTTGTTAGTATTAGAATTCAAACATTTGTATGCTTTTCTTTTCATTGAATAACCAAGGAATATGCCTTCTTCACCTTTAGCATCAAGTTTTCCATTTCTGTTGTCCTTCAGTATAAAACATTTTCTTCCAAATACTTTACACTAGGTGCATAACCATACCAAGGTTCATAAGGTGTAGCAGTTGTACCTTTCTTGACTTGAACTCTATTCAGTGTATAGACTGCAGTACTTACAACTTCTTTCCAATATTTTTGTGAAACATTTTTCTCCATCATTAGTGTTCTTGCACAGTCCATGATAGATCTGTTTCTTCATTCAACAATACCATTTTGTGGAGGAGTCCTGGGTGTGGACATCTGTCTCTTTATGCCTCGGTCATTGCAGAACCTGTCAAACTCATTAGAAATAAACTCTCCACCTTGGTCAGATCTTAAGCATTTCAAACTTTTTCCTATTTCCTTTTCAACTTTAGCTAAGTACCATTTAAATAACTGGAATGCATCATATTTTTCCTTGAGAAACATTACATTCATCATCCTTGAATAATCATCAACAAATAAAATAAAATATCTAGCACCACAGTACCTTCTTTCTCCAATGGGACCACAGAGATCATTATGGAATAATTCTAGAATTTTCTCTGAAATATGTGTTTTACTCTTGAAACTAGACTTAGTGATCTTTCCTAGTTGACATTGTTTACACATAGCATTCTCAGGTTTTTTAAACTTAGGTAGCCCTCTAACCTTTTTAAATTTTCTTATGCTTACCAAGTTATCAAAGTTCACATGACACAACCTCTTATGCCATAACAAAACATCATTATACTGTGCAAAGAAACATGTTTCTTCAGATAAATCTAGATAAAATAAGTTACCTTTATTCTGATCACCACTTCCAACAAGTTCTCCAGTAGAATCATAGATCTTTGCTTTTCTGTGATGGAACTCAACTCTATAACCAGAAGTGTTCAGCTGTGCAACACACAAAAAATTGTATTTAAGATCAACAACCTAATACACGTTATCACATCTGATTTTGTCAGTCAGGTTAATCAATCCTTTACCTTTGATAAGACATGGTGCATCATTACCAAATTTTACATATCCTCCGTTGCATTGGTTTAGGGTTTCAAACTTATCCTTGTCACCAGTCATATGATGGGAATAACCACTGTTAATGATCTAATGATCACTTTTACTCATATAAGAGATTAATGGAGTTTTATCATCATCATCAGAATCTTTTTTCATTGCAATATAAACAACTTCTATATCATTGTCATAAGAATTGTCAGTATCATTGTCAGAAGTTTCTTCAACAATATAACAAGATTTCTTACCTTTGTCTTTGTAATCCTTATATTTCCTGAAGTCTTAGTCATCCTTTCCATCTCTGTATTCCTTGTATTTGTAGTCCTTTCTTTCATCTTTCTCATTCTTATCAGGACATCTAGCAGCTATATGACCAACTTTATTGCATGAAAAACAAATAATAAGAAGTTTACCTTTGTATTTTCCTTTTCCTCTGGATAGCCTTTTTGCCATAAGCTCTTCAAGTTCTTCAAGATCATCATCAGTAGTGTCACTATCACTGGTCACATGTTTGTTTCCTTTCTTAGATTTATTGAGAACCAACTATGATCTAATAGAAGAATCAATCCCTTGTGGATTATAGTTATCATAATTTGACATTTCAAATGCAGTGAGTCTGCCTATTAGATTTTCCAAATTCAGATTATTGTTAGGAGTACATCTCAGTTCTTGAATCGCAGAAACTCTAATAGCATATACAGGAAGTAAATTTCTCAATACCTTTCATAGAATAGTGTTCTCATTAATTTTTCCATTAGCTCCTCTAATGGCATTTACAACTTCTTTTACTCTACCACAATACTGATTAACATTTTCTCCTTCTTGCATTTTCATTTCATCAAACTTACCTCTTAGACTTTCTAATTTATCTCTTAGCACATCTGTGTCTCCACCATAGACAGTTGCAAGTTTGTCCCACATCTCCTTTGCATTTGTGCAGCTCTTTATATCATAAAACTCTGAATAGCTCAATGAGGAGACGATCTCCAACATTTCTTGATTGTGCTCTTGCTTTTCTTTTAGTTGAATAGCTGTGAGAGGAGTAGAAGGTGATACATAGTAATTTTCAATAAGTTGCTTGGCATCATCTCTAGTACCAGCTAGATGTAATTTCATCAAACTCTGCCATGTAGGGAAGTTATCTTTGTTCAGCTTGGGAACCTCCTTCTTATACATCTTGATCTTTTCGCTCCAAGTACCTTCAAACTATTTTAAGGAGACCAATGCTCTGATACCAATTGTTAGAATGAATTTAAAACAACTTAGAGGGGAGGGGTGAATCAGTTATCCTCAGGTCTAGATGTAGAAAAATAAAACTTTTATATATTTTAGATCTATTCAGCAGTAGTAGCATATGTCAACAACTTTAATCATGCAGTTTACTGTCTAATGAAATTGCTTGTAGAAACATAACAGTAAAACAAACCATAAGCATTCACACAAGTTGACACAAGTATTTAACATTTAAACCCAATATGGGAAAAACCACCAGTAACATGCTACCAATTTTTCACTCTTCTAAAGTGAGCTCCGTGAGGAGCCAACCCTATTAAAGGCTACAATAACACACTGTTAGGTGTGACCTGGTTAAAGGATTTAATCACCCTGTCAGGAGTGGCCTTGTTAGATTACTTAGAACATTCCACCTAAATGTCACCTTGTTAGAGGATTTATACAAATGACTATTAGGTCAACCTTGTTAAAGGATTTAATTGATATAATGGTTAGAAAGTAATCAACAGTTGTGATCTGATACATACAACTTAATTTGAAAATTGAGATCCAATTATAGCTCTGATGTTAACTTACTAGATAACCTGCATTGTCATTTCAACCTTCTGATCTACTTTGAAATCCATCAAGCAATCACACATGCATCTCTCTGCTTTTGTATTCAGCCTTCTTTGCTAGATCATGCCAAATAGTAAATCAACTATGCAATCCTCTTTTATACACACATGTACTACACATTCAGCAGCACACTTTAGCATACTAAATGAATAACCCCTGAGGTTATCATATACCGCTCTATCTAGGTCAGATAAATCTTTTTTTTCTTAAACAAGATTGTAGATCTTAGGTTAGGTCAGATCCAACGGATCATTCCATCTTTGCATTACATTTACTTCTCCAAAGTAGTCTCTAATTAAATCTTGAAACCATGCATTAATTATGATTACCCATACATTAAATGACGTGGATCAATCTTTAATTAACATTACATATCCCAATAAAATTAACTAAGTCAGCCATAGATCTCAAATATCATCATTAATCCAATTACTGTAAGTCGGCCAACATCACTGTTTCCACTCGACAATTTCACTGGTGCTTGGCATTGAACAACTTTTCTAGTCACAAACAACTTTTCTCAGCACAAACAACTTTTCTCGGCACAAGAAACTTTGCTCGGCACAAGCCACACTGCTCAACATAAGCCAAACTTTGCTCGGCACAGAACAGCTAGAAAAACTATCTTTGAAAGATAAACAACTAATTACTTTGCTAGAGTGCCAACTCATCAAGTACCCTTTGAATTTCCTTAACTCAACCATTCACTTGGTCTTCTTGTTAAATCTTCTTCACCAATAGTAGATATGGTACTCAAACAGATAACAATAGTCTCACCAATTAAGGTTTGACAACAATGAAAAAATAACAATTGCTTGCATTGTCACTTTCCAACAATAATCAAGTCAAAGACCTTTGCAAAAGACCATGTGGAGCCCTACACACCTAGCCCCATCAATGCAAACTTAACATTCCATGAACAATAACTTTTTGTCTTAGAACCACATACTACTATTGAGCATATCCCAGATATTTCCTGGGATGAGTGGGCAGAAGATAACCCAAAGGATGATCCGTTTAGGAACATGGAGGTGTCTGGCGTAGGATATAAATCATTCATGAAAAGAATGCAGTGATCCCAATTTTGACAAAGAAAGAGGATCCAAAACAACAAAAGAATGGCCTATGGAAGTTATTCTATTATGGTGACAGAAGAAAGATTAGTGCCAGAGTAGGGGCTATACTTATTTCTCCAGAAAGGCAAAGGTAGTATTATGCTATACATTTTTCCTTTAGTTTTACTAATTATACAATAAAATATGAGGTTTTAATTCATTGACTAGATTGGGCTAGAAAGAAGGGTATCAAATGTTTACAAGTCTTTGGTGACAGTGAGCTAGTAGTCAATCATATTCGTAATACTTGTTGGTGCCCAAAAATAATGGATCACAATTGGCCAATTGACAAGTATAATGGTGATGCACAACTTGATACCTCTACAATTTTGGCTTAATCAAGCCAAGGCTGGTAAGCCTGATTTGACTTTGAACTATCAAATTTTCTATGTTTCACAACAACATATAGAAACAAACAAAGCTCCTCCCAAGGTGGTGAATGATCCTTGAAGGAAAATAATGAATCTCCTGATAATTTTTATTTTAAAACTTAACTAAACTGATAATCACTAAGGTCCTAGTTGTAAGGTTTTGAAATAAATTATTTAATAATCTGCAAACTACAAATCATGAACCAATATAACAATTTCCAAATAATGGTTAGATCAGTGCCTTCTAAAAACTTTGGCTATAGAATCAGAAAATTGTCAATCCTACATACAATCGGAGGCAGTTTTAAAAACTTACTTTTAATAAAGAAAGACTATCACTTCAAAGGCTTCCTCTTGATTTATAATTCAAATCAATCTATACATCTAATCTTATCAAATTTAACTCAAATTAAGAGACCGATAAAAACAAGAGAAGATACGCAGATCTTTCAATTGATATATGTATTTTTTTAATTTTTTTTTTTGAATTATGATACTCAAGGAATTCAACACAATGAAACACTCTATAAAATAGAATATCTGAAAGACTAATTGAAAACATATAACTTATAACCACAAATAAAAAGGAGAGCACTTATCTTTATTGATATTGAAAAACTAGTACATTAAAGTTCATGTTGCAATTGTGATCAATTCTATTATACAATGTGTTTCTCCTTTTATGATTAAATTTTACACCACATATATGTGGTTGAATAGTTTTTATATCCCTTTAGGGTGAAAATAAATCATTTTTCATTAAAATTTAGAAAACACTTTTGAGAAAAAACTAATCAACTAACTAACTAATAACTACCTATCTTTCGGTTTTGGCTTTGGTCAAAAATCCAAATCAGATTTTACGAACTTAAAATTTTTACTGGAGATAGGAAATTTGATTTTACGAACTAGGAATATTTTAGATTTTCAATATTTGATCATTTTCATTCTCTGTCGACATTAGCAAGTCAAAATTCCAGCATCTCTGAAACCTTTGCTTGAAGAATTTTGATTGTTCCTATCATAGAGCTTCCTTCCCTAATCCCTCAAATTTTAATTAAAAAGTAATATATTGTTGTATCCCATTTAATGTACTTCATCATATCATCAATTATTGGGCATGGATTTTAGGATACAATTATTTAGATTCTTATCACTATATAGGACTTCAAATTTTGCCTAAAAATTAGACCTCCAACAGGCTCTTTCTGGGGACACATGCTTCATCTGAGAATAGCAAGATATCAATTATCTCTGGAGAAGAAAACCATTAGTTAACTATCCTCTTCGTGAAATATTTGTCTGAAATTAATTTGGTGGTCCCTTGTCCCCAAAATTAATATCATTCTTTTCCTCTGTCAAAGATCTGGTTCTGATCATGAAATACTTTGAATCTTCTGAATTTGATATTATATCATTCCTTTTCCTTATCAACTAGAATATTTGAAACTAAACAAGTTTCAGAATTTTTCAATCCCAACATTTGATCTTTTGTTGTATCTTATGTATCATCCTTATGAACCATATTCATTGGTTTCACTTTATCAACATAATCAATGGATTTTGATTTATTTTTTTCCTCTGAGATATGATCATGTGCACTATGTTCTTTGTTGGATGGATGATCCCTGTGCATATGATCAGTCATCTAAATATCTAAACTAAGCTCTCTTGTTGGGATGTTTCCTTGCACACAATCTGCCCCATTTCCATTCTCCAGATATTGTTTCTCTTTACATGAAAGTTTTTAAGATAGCTCATATTCAGGAACTATCTTCCTATCATGAATTTGATTAGATAGGACACTCTAATATTTTTTAGAACTAATCTTCAACACATTTTCATCATTATGTCTATTCAATTCTATCTCATTTTCACATGTCTTATATAACTGTTGCTCAAAGGATGAAATGATGCACGTCTCTTTTTTTTAATACACTTCCCCATACATATTCTGAGATTCATCATCCACAAAATGATTACTAGTCCCACTATTTTTATCATGATGTTGATGGACTTAATTGGATAGAAAATATTCTTCAACTAATGGATTCAAGTGCATAGACATATCTTCCTCTACTTCATCTTCAAACAATGGATTCAAGAACATAGAGAACTAAAGCACATCTTCTTTTTCTTCCTCTACAAATTATGAATTTAGGAACATAGAGAGCTTGGGCATGTCTTCATGAAAGATTCCATCTAAAACTTCTTCTAGTTTATATGTTGTATACTGTTATATTTCATCTCCTCTCTTTGATTCTTGGAAGTTATCATCTCCTTCATCTAATACTCCCTGAATATATATAGATCCATCAACTCGCTTATCATGATGCATTGAGAAAAAAGATTGACCATTCTTCTCAACATGTTTTTGATATTTCATGTCTAGTAAGTATTAGATTTCTTCTGTACTGATAAGGTCTTCTTCCTTATCATCATGGTCATTGGTACAAGTTTCCATGAAAATATCACTACATACATATTCTTCTTCAATCTGATCTGAATTTTTCTCCTCCATGTCATCACAAGTATTATTATGGTTCACAAGAATGGATGTTTCTTTATCTTCTGTATGACTAGTGCACTCATCTTCCTCACAAAGATAATCATCAAGCATAAGGCCTTGTTCAATCTAAGAATAAGCCTCCCTTTTTTTGTCTTCGTCATCTTCTTCTAATATTTGTGTAAGGAACATTACAGAAGGATCATGTGATGTGATTCCCAGCTCACACATTTTATTTATTAATTCCTTGTGTAGATGACTAATGTCTGAAGGTAGCTCTCAAAGAATGCTCACCATTCTCATCAGCAAGTGTATAGAATACTCCCCTTGGAATCTCTCCAAGAAAAAAAAGACATTAAGTGGAGACATTATAGGATCCTCTTCCATGCTTCAAATTTGGTCATCATCTTGTTCATAATACATGTTATCTTCTTCACTACTGGCATCATAAAAAATATCAAGAAACCATTTCTCAAACTGTCTCCATGATGAGATACATTGTGTGGGTAGTGATTCATATTCTTTTTGTGCATAGTCCCTTAAAGTCCTACCAAATAATCTCATCACCTGATCTTCTGCAAAAATATCATAATATTCTATAAATATGTAAAATGCATCCAAGTGTTGCAATTCCAATTCATCCCATTCTCCATGGAACCTTGGTAGAAGTTGTGAAATTTTTGGGGATAAATTATTTGGGATGCACTGGAATCTCCTAAGATCCAATGGCCTAATACCATCTGGAATAAATGGTCTTCTTTGAAATGGTTTAAATATCCTGAAACAAAATTGTTGCCCTTTTCAAAGAAGAAAACTATCATCTCTTTCTAATTCTTCTCCCTCATTAGAGTCACTGACTAAAAAGTTTTATTGAATAGAGTCGCCACCTCCTTCAAGGAAAATGTTGATTTGCTGGTCTTCTGGATTCTTCCTTCTAGTAGAGTGTACTTTCAAACAAAACTGATATAACTGTTGTTTGATCTATGAAATCTGAAACACTGGGTAACTTCACAATACTTATTGTGAGAAACTCTCCCAAGTAGATTTTCCAATTTGTTGGTGCACCAAAATGATGGATCGCTTTTGGCCAACTGTCAAGTATAATGATGATGCACCACTTGATACCTCTGAAATTTTGGCTTAATCAAGCCAAGTTTGGTAAGCCTGATTTCACTTTGAACTATCAAATTTTCTATGTCACACAACTATGTATACAAACAAACAAAGCTCCTCCCAAGGTGGTGAATGATCCTTGGAGGAAAACAATGAATCTCCTGATAATTTATTTAAAACTTTACTAAACTGATAATCACTAAGATCCTAGTTGTAAGGTTTTGAAATAAATTATTTAATAATCTACATACTACAAAGCATGAACCAATAAAAAAATTTCCAAATAATGATTAGATTAGTGCCTTCTAAAAACTTTGGCTATAGAGTCAGAAAATTCTCAATCCTATGTACAATCAGAGACAGTTTTACAAACTTACTTTTAATAAAGCAAGACTATCACTTTAAAGGCTTCCACTTGACTTATAATTCTGTAAGATAAAAAATAGAGAGATTAATGATTGTTACATTTGAAATAGATGTGTATATGAATATCTGTGTGAGGAAGGTACGATTGTCCTCTTAATCCCAAATTTCTTAAAGGGAAGATCCAAATTGATTAACCCTAAAGAAAGGATCAATGCATAACTGAATCAGCCTATTAAGGATATGGATAAAGAGAAAAACCCTACATTCATGTTTTATATGAAAGAGTGTTTGTGATAGATTTAGAAATATTAATACTTAAATTGAAATGGATTGGAGAAAAGTACTAACCTTGAAATGTTCCAGATCTGAAGAATGTTGTTTTGGGGGGTCTACACTCAGTTTCTAGAAAATCTTAGACCAGATCTAGAATAGAAACATAGAGATAAACATAATCCAGAAATATTTTTCTACTCTGACATAGTTCTGATTTGTACCCTCAAGTCAATGTCACCATTGACCCAGAATTTCTAATTCTGAACTAGGGCAGAATTGACCTAAAAAGTCTCTGATAGGAAATCTAATTTTGGATCCCAAATTTTTTCTAAAAAGGGTATCCAAATCTTCACTCTGATCTAGTGTTCCAAACCTTTAATTGCAAGAAAAATAGTTTTTTTTTTTGGGGGGAGGGGTTTGCCTTAGTCAAACCTTGATTTAGGAATTAACCTTGAAATCAATAATTGAATTAAGGAATGCTAGAAAGTAGTAGAAGTAAATCTAGTAATGAAGCTATGATATTAAAATATATATGCAATTGTATTTAGAATGTAAATGTAAGTATATAAATATGAAATCTTGGACTCAATTAGAAACCATAAACCTCCATGATTGTATGCTTGGAATCCACCTTGAAGGGAGAATGGAAGAGTCTTGAGGATGCACAAAAGTATCATGAAGGAAGATCACACCACCATGATGGATAGATCTAGGGCTTGAATGATGAATATTTAATGCTTTAACCAAATCCATTCAAAGGCTTGAAAGCTTGAATCCTTAATCTAGAGCTTGATATTATCATTCTTATCATCTAGTTGATGGTTTGATACTTCATGCTTCATCTGGCTTAGAAAAAATGAGAGGAGAAAAATTCCTTATATATGAATCTAGGGAAAAATCTTCTAGAGAGGCCTACATAGGAGAATTAAATTCCAATTAGACCTATACACCTAGAAGATGACTTATATTAAATATAATTTAAGAATTTTCACTTCAGAACCTAAAATAGCTGACCCAAAAGTGGGAAATAAAATTTTAATGACCTCCAAAAGCTGACAGACTTCAATATTTGAAAGGGGGACCTAGTTTAAGGTTGAGGTTGTCCTAGACCTAGGTCAAGGTCAAGGTCGACCTTGACCCGGGGAGTTAGGAACCCTAGAAAATATGCCATATGGGAGGGATGGTGCCCGAAGAGGCCCAATCAGGGTCCTAAACAGACACAAAAGTAAGAGAGGATGCAAAAATGAGGGAACAATATGATTGTTGTAAAAAAAAACTATTAAGGAGGGCTAAATTTTCTTAACATAGAAGTGCTTTCATTTTAAGATGATACATTAAGCCTCCGCTTTAGCGGGAGTATGGAAATGGAACATACTCACGGTAAAGTTAGAAGAAAGACTCAGGTGGATCGAAATGAGGTAGAACATCACTAACTAAAATACATGAGCCCCCAAACCAAGGATTCTAACTCAAAATACATGCATAAAGATTTGAAAGTAACGAGTAATCAATCATAGAAAACATACATGACTACATAAGAAAGACAAGAGCAACATTATAGATAAAATAGCTTCATGATCTAATCCTACTAGCTTGAAAGAAAAAGAGAGGAAAGAGATAGTGATTACCTCACTAGTAAGATTCCCACCTTACCATGAATCACAAATGAGGGAGAGCCCAACAGGTTCACCCATAAACAATGCTTTGTAATTGTAATGCATCTTTTGATGGCTTTTGAAATATCTATAGATCCACATTCTTCTATCACTATGGAATATAAAATGCGTGTCTTTTTCAAGATTTAGAAACTTATTTGCATTACCTTCCAAGGATTTAGCATATTTTAAAATAAAAAATGTGTATCTCTTTAGGATTTAGCAACTTATGTGAGTTACCTTCCAAGGATTTAGCAAAAATAAAAATAAAAATGCGTGTCTCTTCAAGATTTAGCAACTTATGTGCATTACCTTCAGAGGATTTAGCATGTTGTAAAATGTAAACTAATGTAAAATATAGTATAAGGGAGACCCTATATATGCCCCCTCCTTATCATGACTACCCACTAGGTAGGATAAGGAGGAGAGAGAGGATATAGTTCCGATTTGTACCCTCAAGTCAATGTCACCATTGACCTAGAATTTCTGATTCTGACCTAGGGAAGAATTGACCTAAAAAGTCTCTGATAGGAAATCTATTTTTGGATCCCAAATTTTTTTTGAAAAGGGTATCCGAATCTACACTCTGATCTTCTTTTCTAAACCTGTGCCTACAATAAAAATGGTTTTGTTTGTTGGGGGGAAGGGTTTGCCTTAGTCAAACACCGATTTAGAAATTAACCTAGAAATCAATAATTGAAATAAAGAATGCTAGAAAGTAGTAGAAGTAAATTTAATAATGAAGCTATGATATTCAAATAGATATGCAATCATATTTCAAATGTAAACAAGTATATAAATATGAAAGCTCGGACTGAATTAGAAACCATAAACCTCCATGATTCTATCTTTGGAATCCACCTTGAAGGGAGAATCAAAGAGTCTTGAGGATGCCCAAAAGGATCTTAAAGGAAGATTACACCACCATGATGGATAGATCTAGGGATTGATTGATGAAAATTGAATGCTTGAAAAAAATCCCTTCAAAGGCTTGAAATCTTGAATCCTTGATCTAGACCTTGAGATTATCTTTCATATCACCTAGTTGATGGTTTGATAATTCATGCTTCATCTAGCTTAGAGAAAATGAGAGTAGAAACTTCCGTATATATGAAACTAGGGCACACTCTTCTAGAGAGGCCTACATAGTAGAATTATATTCCAATTAGACCTATACCCCTAGAAGAAGACCTATATTAAATATAATTTAATAATCGTCGCTTCGGAATCCAAAACAGCTGACCTGGAAGTGGGAAATGAATTTTTGATGACCTCAGGTAGCCGATAGACTTGTAGATTTGAAAGGGGGACCCAGGTCAAGGTCAAGGTCATCTTTGACCTCAGTCAAGGTCAAGTTTGATCTTGAAATAGGGAGTCATGACCCCTAGAAAACATGTTAGATGGGAGGGATGGTTCCCGGAGAGGCCCAATCAGGGTCCTAAACATACACAAAAGTAAAATAGGATACAAAAATGAGGGGACAATATGATGGTGCTCAAAAACACCCCCTAAGGAGGTATAAAGTTTCTTAACATGGAAGTGCTTCCATTTTAAGGAGATACAAATTCAAATCAATCTATAAAGCTAATCTTATCGAATTAACTCAAATTAAGACACCGATAAAAACAAGAGAAGATATGCAGATCTTTCAATTGATATTTAAACTATATATATTAATTTTGAGTTATGATACTTAGGGAATTAAACACAATGAAACACTCTATAAAATATAATATCTGAAAGACTAATTGAAAACATATAACTTATAAACACAAATAAAAAGAAGATCACTTATCTTTATTGATATTTAAAAACTAGTACATTAAAGTTCTTGCTGAAATTATGATCAAATTCTATTATACAATGTGTTTCCTCTTTTATGATTAAATATTAAATCACATATATATGTGGTTGAATAGTTTTCATATCCCTTCAGGGTGAAAATACATCATTTTTTATAAAAATTTAGAAAACACTTTTGAGAAAAAACTAATCAACTAACTAACTAATAACTACCTATCTTTCGGTTTTGGCTTTGGTAGAAAATCCAAATTAGATTGTACGAACTTAATATTTTTACTAGAGATAGGAAATTTGATTTTACAAACTAGGTCTTTTTTATATTTTCAGTATTTGATCATTTTCATTCTATGTCAACATCAGCAAGTCAAAATTCCAGCATCTCTGAAACCGTCGCTTGCACAATTTTGATTGTTCCTATCACAAAGCTTCCTTCCCTAATCCCTCAACTTTTCATTGAAAAGTAATATATTATTTTATCCCATTTAATTTACTTCATCATATCATTAATTATTGGGCATGGAGTTTAGGATGCAATTTTTAAGAGTTTTATCACTATATGGGACTCCAAATTTTTCCAAAAATTTAGAGCTCCAACAATACTAACCTAAACAAAAATGACATGCTTAGAATGTATAAAAATAGAGTTTGGGACCTAATTGAAGGAGTTGATGCTTTTAATCTAATTTTTGTGTTTCCCAAATTTGTATTCATTCATTTGGCAATTTGATTAGACCTAATTACTAGGTGAATTGCTACATTAACCTAGTTTACATTATTAACGATCTCCTTAAGATTTGTCTTCATTTGAAGCTAATTTACAAATGCATGGAAAAGAAAGATATAATTCAAAGTGATACATATATTTAGATTTTTGAACATGAAAGAGATATGTAGAAAAGAAATCCTAACATTTCTCTAGGCTCACACATGCTGTGAGCGTGGTCAGCCTCTAAAAGTGTAGGGCTATTTACATATAGATATAAAAAGAAAATGAACATAAATGTGGGATATCAGACATTGCCTGATAAGTTGAAGGGGAGTTGATCTTAGGTGATTCTAGAATCCTCCATGTTAAAGCTAGAACCTATAGGAATAAGAGAATAAAGGGGTTAGATCCATGGGATCTAACCAATGCATAACAGCATACATCGATATTCATCAGATATACATGCACATAAATAAGTCATACATCTGGAGAGGGGGACCATGTCCTAGACCTGCATGCACTTACGAAAAATGTTGTTGTTGAGAAGGAAGTACTATTTTTCTAACTCATTTGTTGCATGTGTAGATACAGGGGAGCTATAAAAATCCTTGTCTGGAGGCAAGGAACTTCAAGGGCAGCCTCTAAAAGCCACTTTTGAAGAATCCTGAGCCCAGATAAGAGCACCTATAAAGAAGAGAAATAAATGTCATGGTTTTTGCAAAGGAAAACTTCAAAGGCAGCCATCAAAAGCCAACTTTGAAGAATATTGAGCACGAACAAGGACAAATATGAACCCACAGCAAGCCATGGGGTACCAGGAAGGAAAACATTGGTCAAAAATCAGCATTAAAGATCAAGGGCATGTACAAATATCAAATAGGAATGATGGAGCAAAGCTCATAAATTAGGAACATCATATGGAGCATCACACACCTCAAACATGAAAAAGTGCGGCAATAATAGAGCCATAACCTTACAAGTGCATCCATAGGCAACATTCAAACATGATGACACCATTCCCTATGGAGGTAGAACTGTAAGAAAATGCCACAGAATAAATCAAAACACAAGCATAGCTTGCTTCCCCAGGGAGATCACAACAAGGTAAAACAAATTCAATAAGTAATTTACAGGTATGAGTAATTGTAAAAATTCATGATGCTCCTTTGTATGGAGTAAAAATAGTAAAATGCTTGAGGAAGAATCAAGTTTCATTCATGGAGAAATGAAGAGAGCTGTCAATAATTTGCAATTGGGATAGCAAGAACAAATAAAAATTTAAACAATGAGGCAAGCGGCCAGTAACAAAATATAGTTCCAAGTATCCTTTTCCATGGAGGAAAAACAAAATTTTAATCCAAAAATTTTCATATAGAGAAAGTGAAATGGATAAAAATCATATGAGCAGCATGAATATTGAAAAACTACAAGCATGAGCAGCAAAATAGCATTATGGTGTCATCTTCAATGGAAGCCAAAGTAAAAATCTCCTTTAGAATTAATCAATGCTGCCCTAGCTTGCTGTGGTTTATAAAAAATACTTCCATAGACAAATCATCAAAGTAGTATTGAAAATGCAACCCTTTGTGGGTTTGAAAATGGAGAATGAGAGCATATAACAAAATTTAAAATGCAGATTACTTCCATAAACAAAGCTGCAAGGTAATGCAAAACAAAATTCCCTGCTGTATGGAGGAAAAAACATTTTTGATCAAAAATCTGCATACATTATATTGTAGAATGAGAAAATATGTTGTAGATAACATCAAGACTTTATTTCTGAATCCATAGACATTCAAAAGATGTAAAAACATCCTCTTTTATGGATACAAATCATACAAATGAAGAAAAACATCCATGCCTTAGTGATCACATTTTTCACAAGCAATGGATGCGAGAAATCACTCAAAACAACATTACAAAGAGAGATGCCACTTTCTGTGGTTTGAAATGAAGATATAGATTCAGAATCATTTGGTTCTAATACATTTCTTCTAGTAACATTACAAGACAGTGCTGAAACATTCCTTTCCATGGAGAAAAAAAGGGATTTTTTAAATAAAAAATATGCATATATGGCAAGTAAAGAATGAATAGAAACCAATATAAATAGAATTAGAAGACCTATGTGCATCCATAGATAGTAAGGAGATGAAGAAATGCCCTCTTTTGTGTATTCAGATTCAGAAATTTCAAAGAAAATTATTGTGCCCTAGCTACCATGCTTTCCAACAAGAAGGAAAGAAACACAAACAATAAAGGAATGGTATAACAACATACAGAGCAAAATAGAGGTGGAGTTTATGATCAAAATAGTAAATGAGAAGGTCTATGGCCATTATGCATTCAACAAAGGTAGCTTCAATCATTTTTGAAACCCCAAAAGATGCGAAAGAATGGTACAAAACAAGCATTCAAAACAGAGATCAAAGCATGAAAAGATGAATGAAAATGAGATCACCTACCTCCTTTCATACAGAAAAAGGCAAGAAACTCCAAATGAATTCGATGCATAAGCTGAAAAATTTCTAAAATACATTCTTTCTTTCCTCCCAAACAGTAGCTAAGGCACATATGTCATTATTTCTCTTTGAATTTTGATGAAAAGAGGAAAAGCATAAGCTTAGAGATTTTGGTCATATTTTGATATGTTTTAATATAGTTTGGTGGGGTTTTGATATTATTTTGAAATATTTTTCATAACCTAAGGTGGGTTTTTTATTACATGAATGTTTTTTTTCCTTGCATAGGAGTTAAAATATAAAGCATGCTAGTCATTATTGTAAGGAAATCTTGACTTAAATGATATTTTATAAATCATTTAGTCAGATTTTCATTCAGCATAATTAGGGGAGGGTTGGTTATTGATAGGATTGGATTTTTCATAAAGAATATTCTATTTTCTCCTTCCTCTCACCTACTACTAAAAATTTGGGATCATGCTAGCTGGATTTTAGTTGCACTTTTGGGACAAATTGTAGATTTTGAGGATCCCCTTCTTTCCAGTCCCGATTTCATGGTGGTGATTTCCAGATTTATGGAGATGAGATTTTCCTACTATTTCCTATTTATACCCTTCACATTCTTGTGAGAGGGGGTTCTTTCATTTTATCCATGTTGGATACTGAGTGTTTTGTAATCCTTGAGTAGTTTTGGCTCCTTCAAATTAATGCAATAGCAGTGTTTCCTTCTTATCATTTTCATGTTATGAGCTGTTAAGAAGTGTTATGTCAAGTAGATGTGATTAAATCTAATCCTTTCTTGATGTTTTGCATGTTTGGGAGTTCAGAAGATTCATCTTGTTTCTTAATGGGTCATTCTTGTGTGCAAATTCTAGTTATCTAAGTTTTGGAATCTTTTTCCCTTCTTAGGTACACTCAGCACCTGGATAATATTGAAAGTGATATGATAGATAGTGTTAAGTTGTGAGATTAAAGCTTTGTTTTAAGAATAGTTGTGAGCATAATGAAGCTTTCAATCATTCTAAAATTGGGTGAATCACCTCATTTCCCCTTTCAGTTGATTACTTTCATGCATTTCTATCTCTTTTCCCCCTAAGGTTTAGTTTAAGTTTCAAGGTGATTCAAGGGAATCCGACCCTCAATCCAGAGGTTTACTTTCATAGTTGTCCCACACTTGAAAGTACTCCCATGTTACACAAGATTGCTAATTTTTATGCTGAGTCATCACGGGTGCAATCCTTAGTGTTAGTAGTTTTTGGTACTCCCGGTGGAACCAGACTTTAAAATAGTTTTGTAAAAGATTTTATATGGGTTGTTGTTTGGTATGAGCAATAACTATGTTCTTATTGTGATTTAAGAAGTATTATACTTGGTGACTCTACTCTTTTTTAATGAAGATCAGTCTCGTTAGCACATGAACGGGTTACCAACCAGGTAGAGAAAGAATTCTTTTGAGTACAAGGAGTTACCTTCATCCAAGAAAAGTGAAAAGACATCCAAGAACACTCAACCCCAACCGAGTGCATCTAAGCCTATTATTTCCAATCATATCTCTTCTGGTAGCCGTATTATCCTACCATTTCCTCCATTATCTGAAGTACCACTAGTAGTTCAAATTATCCCAAACCCACCCATGGCCATAAATTAGCCTTTTGTGGCTTTTAACCAAGGCAGCCCTCTGAATTTACAACAGGATAATGACATACTTGTTCGAGCCCTTAAAAGTTTACCATTTTTTACCGGAGAAGATCAAACCTCAACCATAGAGCATATAATAGATGTTGCATCCCTCTTTGTTCTTTACCAAATCACTCAAGACTATGTTGTTGCTAGGTTTTTGGCAGTGTCATTCAAAGGTAAAGCCTTCCAGTGGTTCAGGGGTCTAGTGGTTAACTCTATACCAACCAGGGATGATGTAGCTGTTTCCTTTACTACCAAATTTGAAGATAAGTCTGACCATCTTTCTCTAGCAGAATATTTGACTACTATAAAGAGGTCACCTTAGGAGCATGTGATGGACTTTAATTTTAGGTTCTAGAGAACATGGAAAACAATCCCTGCAGTTGTCAGACCCTCAAACTAGCATGCTTTCCTATATTGTTTGAGGTCCCGTAATAGTGGTATTTCTTTAATGATCCAGTCTATGGGAGGGGATATCTTACTAGTAGCCTTTGATATTTCAATAAGGGTAGAAAATAGCCTCATTCAAGAAGGGAAAATAGCCCCAAGGCCTCCAATGCCTTTCTTTCAAGAATTTCAACCTATTCCTAAATCAATCTCAGCCTTGGCATCTATTCCACCTAACCCAAACCCTTCTAAACAAGCTATTAATCCAGTTGTAGACCAATACCAAGAGTTGAATGAGATCAAAAGGACCTTGAAAAGTGTTACTAATGAGTTGGTTAGCCTTAAAAAGAAGCAATTTCAGCCTCATCAACAACCCTACCAATAGCCTTACCAAGCTCTATATCAAGCCCAGTATCAGCAAAATAGACCTCCCTACCATTTAGGACAGCAAGGTCAAGCAAGGAACTATAATTAGAGAGCTAATCGGCCCTACAATCATAACATCCCTAGTGCTTCCAAAGAACTTTTTTTGTGTAGCACAAAACAATATGTCCCAGGATTATGAGTGGAATTGTCCTTGTAACTAGCAACACATCCAAGGAGTTTGTCCCAATAGATTTGGCCAAACCCTTGTGGCACAAAACAATGTTATGGCACAACCAAAAGTACCACAAGACCCTCAAATGCAATAGAATCAGTCAGCTACCCCAAGTGAGTACAATGCACCTGATGTGGCTCTCATGAACTAGCAGAACAAGGAGTTTTGCGGGGTTAACTCCGTCAGCAATCAAAATTATACTCCACTTTTAGCCAACACAAGATATAAGAAGAGGGCTATGGAGGCATAACAACCAGTTTTAAATGGCCAATAACTATCGGGGGTGGTTTCACGACCTGAGGTTGTTCAAATATTGACTCAAGGGTAGTCTATACCAGTTAAGGAGCCTGTGAAAATAGTGTTACAACCTACACCAACACAATCAGAAGGTGTTGTAGGAAAGGGACAGCCAAAGGTAAGCTTGGATTCCTTCAATATCATTGACCAAATGAAGAGATCTTCTGTAAGTGTACCCATGATAGATACTTTAGCCATTCCAGGGAAAAAAAAATTGATGTTAGATGCTTTATCTAAGATTGTTTTGACTGACAAGGATATTGTAGAGAAGCCTAGGATTTTAATGGCTAATGTGTCCCAGAAGGAGCAGAATGTAAAAGATAGTAAAAAAGCCACAAGTAAACAACAAACTTCACAAGTCAAGCCTCCTCCCTTCTATGTCACTCTTTTTATTGGAAAGTTTTTAGTTCAAAACTGTATGATTGACTCAGGAGGAAGTAGCTTGGTTATACCTAAGAAATTGGAAGACACCTTAGGACTATCCTATGAGCCTTTAGATAGGCTTGTTTTCCAACTAGATGGGTCATCAATCAATACAATTGGACTGATAAATAAATTGAGCCTCACCAAGTTCATGAGTGTCCTAACTTTTGAATTCCCCCAGATATATATGTTATTGATCTACCACCCTACTTTTCCATTTTCCTTAGCAGAGATTTTCCTGCCAAGTTGGGTGGATATATTTCCTCAGATTGGTCTCATCTATATTTCAGGACTAGGTATGGTGCAAGGGTTATAATTAAATTAGAAACCTTTGCAAAAGATCATGTTGAGCCCTATACACCTAGCCCCATCAATGCCAACCTGATATTCCATGAGTCAGAACTTATTATTCTAGAACCAGAGACCACTACTAAGAGTATCCCAGATATTGCCTTGGATGAGTGGGCATAAGAGAACCTAGAAGATGATCCTTTTAGAAACATGGAAGTGTCTAGCATGGGGATGTACATCATTCATGATAAGAATGTAGTAATCCCAAATTTGATGAAGAAAAAGGATCTAGAACAGAAAAATAATGACTTATGGAAACTATTCTTTGATGGTGCCAGAAGCAATATTGGTGCAGGAGGAGGAGTTGTTCTAGTTTCACCAGAAGATAAAAGGTATTACTCTATTTTACACTTTTCATTTAGCTACACTAATAATATAGTGGAGTATGAAGCCTTAATTCATGGTTTAGAATGGGCCAGAAAGAAAGGTATCAAGTGTTTGCAAGTTTTTGGTGATAGTGAATTGATATTTAATCATATTTGGAACACTAATCTCACTAAAAATGATGTGCTAAAGATGTATAAGCATAGAGTTTGGGATTTGATTGAAGGTTTTGATGCTTTTAATCTAATCTATGTTCCAAGAAATCAGAATAAGCAAGCGGGTAGGTTGGCTGCAATGGGAGATGAATATGACATCCCTAAAGAAGTCAAGAATACTAAAATGCAGTAGTATGTCGACATCCTAGTAAGGCCTTCAGTCCCAGACAACCAAGTAAGCTGGCAGATTTTTGAAAGTGATGAAAAAATTCTAAAATTTTCTAATGGAAGAGGCTGAGTTTTCTAATTCTAATCAAAGTTAACATGCCCATCAATACAATGATCAAATATTGTAGCTTAAGACTAAAAAATTGCCAAAAGGATTGGTTACCCTTGAATCTATGTTCAATTCTAATGATCAACTCAGGAAAGAGAAAAAAAGCATGGCAGTCATGGAGGAGCACTACCAGCCACTGGAAATACACTAGGATAGGTTCCTCAAACTTGGGAAGGTATGCTCACATCCTAACAAGCAAGCTTTTACTTTACTATGTCAAGAGTTCAGTGATGTTTTTTCTTAGGAATACTAAGACCTAAAAGGGTTTGATCCTCACCTATCCCAGCATTTCACTGAAGTTGAGCCCAATGCCAAACCTGTTAGATAGTAACAAAGACCCATAAATCCTAAGATGGAGTTTTTGATGAAAATAGAATTAAGAAAGATGATAGAAGCCAATATTATATTCCCCATTAAACATACCTCCTGGGTTTCTAACTTAGTTCCTATTATAAAAAAGAATGGAAAAATTAGGTTGTGTCTACACTTTAGGGACTTCAACTAAGCTTCTCTCCAAGATCATCACCCCCTACCTTCTATGGAACAAATTCTACAATTTGTATCCGGGTCAGACAGATTCTCCTTACTAGATGGGTTCTCTCATTACAATCAGATACTAGTAAAGGAGGAAGATCAGTTTAAAACTGCCTTCACCACAAAGTGGGGCACCATGGCTTACATGAAGATGCCTTTTGGGATATCCAATGTTGATGCCACTTTTTAGAAAGCTATGGAGATGGATTTTGAAGGACTAATGCACAACTTTGTCTTGGTGTACCTTGATGATATTAATGTTTTTTTCAAAATATACTGATGAACATTTGATACACTTGAGACAAATATTTGAAAGGTGTAGAGAATTTGGAGTCTCTAAATTTTAAAAAGTATATATTTGTTGTCCATGAGGGGAAACTACTGGGGCACAACATCTCCAAGGAAGGAATAACTATTGATCCAAAAAGAGTGAGTGCAATCCTCTCATTACCATTACTAGCACATAAGAAAGGGCTGCAAAGTTTCTTGGGAAGAATCAACTTCTTGAGAAGATTTATCCCGAATATTGCAGCACTGTTAAAACCAATGAATCAAATGGTAAAAAAGAACATAGATTTTCAGTCGACCAGTGAGGGTAAGAGATTCTTTGAAGAGGTAAAATAAGCATTGGCTTCAGTCCCTACTCTGATAAATCCAAACTTCTCTAAATATTTTACGCTTTATGCCTTTGGAAACATTAACACTATTGCTACCATGTTAGTCCAAAAAAATAATGACAAGCAGAAGCAGCCAATGGCTTTCTACAGCCAAGGTCTGGATGGAAATGAGTTGAATTAAACTCAGCTAGAAAAGAATGTCTTGGCAATGATAAGGAGCCTAAATAAATTTAGGCATTTACTCTCTAATAACACAATTCACTTAATGGTTTCTCGTCCCTGTATCAAGGAATTCTTATTGAATAAGGACCTAAATCATAAGAGGGCTGGATAGGTCACCAAGATCATGAAATATGATATCTAGATCAAGACTACCAAATTGATTAGAGGGAAGGGACTCTATGAGAAGATGTCAGAAAATGAAGAAGAATGCAACCGACAAGAAGGAGATGTTGTCCTAATGAACCAGAATCAAGAGCAGAATGAAAAATGGATAGTAGATATGAAGCACTATCTCCTAACTAGTGAATTCCCCTAAGGATTGGATAGATCCAAGAGAAGGTATTACTAGTTCCAAGCCATCCCTTATGTTATTATTGATGGCATTTTGTTTAGAAAAGATTACAATGGTGTCTTGCTAAGGTGTGTGGAAACATAACATGTGAGCATAATTCTAAAAAAATTCCATGATGGGGAGTCTGGAGGACACTTTAAAGAAAGAAAAACTACCCTTAAAGTGATGAAGGTAGGGTATTTTTGGCTATATTTACACAAAGATGCATTTGCCTCGGTAAGGAAGTGCAAGAATTGTGCTCTGTTTGCAGGCAAACAAAAGTTAGCTCCTTTACCCCTGCATCCTATCAAAAAAGAGCAACCTTTCATGACATGGAGATTAGAATTCATAGGTACCATCAAACCACCTTCAATCTCTAGGAAAAAATGGATCCTAACTGCCACTAACTACTTCACCAAGTGAACAGAGGCCATAGCTTTGCAAGATGCCACATAAAGCTTTGTTTTGAGTTTCTATCAAGACATAGTTGCCAAATTTGGTGCACTAGACTCTATTGTATCATATAATGATCTTGCCTTCCTGGGAGAAAATATTGCAAAATGGGCACTAAACCACAATATCTACCTGAGAACCTCTTCTAAGTGTTACTCTTAAGGTAAGGGTCAGGCCGAATTGACAAACAAAAATCTGATTCAGATTATAAAAATGACCATTGAAGGCAATCAGAGGGATTGACACACCAAGTTAAAGATGGCCTTGTGGGAAGACCGAATAACTCCAAAAAGGGCTATGGGTAACTCCCCATACTTATTGGTTTATGGAAAAGAAGATAGGATTCCTATCTCAGTTGAGTTGCCTACCCTTAATCTAATCAAAGAAACTAAGTTATTTCATGAGGATTCCATGCTAGTAAGACTTGCAGAATTAGTGGAACTTGAGGAGTCAAGAAAAACAACATGGGAGAACCTAGATAAACACCATGATCATATGAAGAGGTCCTTTGACAAGAAATCTAAAGAAAGGGTCTTTAAAGAGGGTGACTTAGTGCTTAAATGGGATGAGCTAAAGAATAAGCCTGGGATGCACACAAATTTTGATGCTATTTGGAGTGGCCCATTCATGGTCATAGAATGCAAAGATCACAATGCCTATCAACTAGCTACCATGGATGGAGAGGAGGTACCCATTACTATGAATGGGATCCACCTCAATTTTTTTTATTGAGGTTAAGTACTACCCCTGTACATTAGTAAATTAGAAGTTTGATTTTTCATCTTTCATGTTTTTCCTAAGTGTCGTAAGCACAGCTTGTTTCAGTTCAGTTGTGTGATCCTCTTTTTAGTAGTTAGCAATAAACTAAGACACATTTATACCAATTTATAAAGCTTCAATAAGAAAGCATCAATGGTTGGTATTAGTGAGCTGCAGGTCCACTAATAGAAATCACTCATACTCACTGGGTGAGTCGTTCAGAATGATCCCAAATTTTCTCAGGATTTTGGTTTTTAAGGTGTTGTTGTTTTCAGTTGGAGCCAAGTTTAGTTTAAGGCTAGAGAGATCAATGCCCAATGGATAATGGAAGGAAGACTAGTTAAATAAGGCACTTAGAAGGCAAGCACTCAATAGAGGTTGCCATAAATGTTTCCCAAATTTGTATTCATTCAATTGGCTATTTGATTAGACCTAATTACTAGGTGAAGTGCTACATTAACCTATTTTGCATTATTAATGATCTGATTAAGATTTGTGTTCATTTGAAACTAATTTTCAAATGCATGGAAATGAAAGATATAATTCAAAGTGATACATATATTCATATTTTTTTAAATGATAGAGATGTGTAGAAAAAGAAAACCTAACATTTCTCTAGGCTCACATAGGCCGTGAGCATGGCCAACCTCTACAATTATAGGGCTATTTACATACAGATATAAAAAGCAAATGAACATAAATGTTGGATATTAGACATTGCCCAATAAGTTGAAGGGGAGTTGATCTTAGGTGATTCCAGAATCCTCCATGTTTAAAGCCATAACATGCAGGAATAAGACAAGAAAGGGGTTAGATCCATGGGATCTAAGAAATGCATAACACTAAACATCTATATTATTCAGATATACATGCACATAAATAAGTCATACATCTAGAGAGGGGGACCATTTCCCAGACCTACATGCACTTTCAGAAATGTTGTTGTTGAGAAGGAAGTACTATTTTTATAACACATTTTTTCCATGTGTAGATACAAGGGAGCTATAAATATCCTTGTCTAGAGACAAGGAAATTCAAGGGAAGCCTTTAAAAGAAAACTTTGAAGAATCCTAAACCCAGACAAGAGCACCTATAAAGAAGAGAAATAAAGGTCTTGGTTTGTGCAAAGGAAAACATCAAAGGCAGCTATTAAAAGCCACCTTTGAAGAATGTTGAGTGTAGACAAGGACACCTATGAACCTGCAGCAAGCCATGGGGCACCATGAAGGAAATCATTGGTCAGTAATCAACATTAAAGGTCAAGGGCATGTACAAATATCAAACAGGAATGATGGAGCAAATATCATAAATCAGGAACATCATATGGAGCATCACACACCTCAAACATGTAGAAGTGCAACAATAATTGAGCCATAACCTTACAAGTGTATCCATAGAAAGAATTCAAACATGATGGCACCACTCCCTATGGAGGCAAAATAGTAAGAAAATGCCACAGAATGAATCAAAACATAGTCATAGCTTGCTGCCCCAAGGATATAACAACAAGGTAAAAGAAATGGAATAAGTATTTTATAGGTATGAGTAACTGTAAAAATTCATGGTGCTCCTTTGTATCGAGTAAAAATAGTAAAATTCTTCAGGAAGAATCAAGTTTCATGCATGGAGAAATGGTGAGAGCTATCAATAATTTGCAACTGGGAAAGAAAGAAAAAATCAAAATTTAAACAATGAGGCAAGCTGCCAGTAACAAAATATAGTTCCAAGTATCCTTTTCCATGGAGGAAAAACAAAATTTTAATCCAAAAATTGGCATATAGAGAAAGTGAAATGGAAAAAAATCATATGAGCGGCATGAATATTGCAAAAGTACATGCATGAGCAACAAAATAACATTATGGTGCCATCTTCCACGGAAGCCAAAGTAAAGATCTCCTTAAGAATTAATCAATGCTTCCCTATCTTGCTATGGTTTATACATAATACTTCCATAGACAAATCATCAAAGTAGTATAGAAAATGCCACCCTTTGTGGGTTTGAAAATGGAGAATGAGAGCATATAACAACATTTAAAATGTAGATTACTTCCATAAACAAATCTGTAAGGTAAGGCAAAACAAAATGCCTCGCTGGATGGAGGACAAAACATTTTTGATAAAAAATTTGCATACATGATATAGTAGAATGAGAAAATATGATGTAGATAACATCAAGAGATTATTTTTGAATCCAAAGACATTCAGAAGATGTAAAAACATCCTCTTTTATGGATACAAATCATACAAATGAAGAAAAACATTCATGCCTAAGTGATCATATTTTTTACAAGGAATGGATGCACGAAATCAGTCAAAACAACATTACAAAGAGGGACGCCACTTTCTGTGGTTTGAAATGAAGATATAGATTCAGAATATTTTGGTTCTAATACATTTCTTCTAGCAAAATTACAAGACAATGCTGAAACATTCCTTTCCATTGAGAAAAAATGGATTTTTTAAAATAAAAATATGCATATATGACAGTAAATAATGAACAAAATCCAATCTAAATAGTATTAGAAGACTTATGTGCATCCATAGATAGCAAGGAGATGGAGAAACACCCTCTTTTATGGATTCAGATTTAGACATTTCAAAGAAAAGTAATGTGCCCTAGCTACCACATTTTCCAACAAGAAGGAAAGAAACACAAACAGTAAAGCAATGGTATAACAACATATAGAGAAAAATAAAGGTGGATTTTATGATCAAAATAGTAAATGAGAAGGTTTGTGGCCATTATGCATTCAACAAAGGAAGCTTCAATAGTTTTTGAAACCCTCGAAGATGCAAAAGAATGGCACAAAACAAGCATTTGAAATAGAGATCAAAGCATGGAAAGATGAATGAAAATGAGATCACCTACCTCATTTCATACATCAAAAGGCAAGAAACTCCAGATAAATTCGATGCATAAGCTAGAAAATTTCTAAAATCCATGCTTTCTTTCCTCCCAAATAGTAGCTAGGGCACATATGTCGTGATTTCTCTTTGAATTTCAATGAAAAGAGGAAAAGCTTAGGCTTAGAGATTTGGGTCATATTTTAATAGGTTTTAATATAGTTTGGTGGGGTTTTGATATTGTTTTGAAATATTTTTCACAACATAAGGTGGGGTTTTATTACATGAATGTTTTTTTTCCCTTGCATAGGAGTTAAAATATAAACTATGCTAGTTATTATTGTAAGGAAATCTTGACTTAAATTATATTTTATAAATCATTTAGTCAAATTTTCATTCAGCATGATTAGGGAAGGGTTGGTTGTTGATAGGATTGGATTTTGAACAAAGAATATTCTATTTTCTCCTTCCTGTCACCTACTCGTAAAAATATAGGGTCCTGCCAGCCGGATTTCAGTTGCACTTTTGGGACAAAATGCAGATTTTGAGGATCCTCTTCTTTCTAGTCCTGATTTCATGGTGGTGATTTCCAGATTTATGGAGATTATATTTTCCTCCTATTTCCTATTTATACCCTTCACATTCTTGTGAGAGGGGGTTCTTTCATTCTATCCATGTTGGATATTGAGTGTTTTGTAATCCTTGAAGAGTTTTGGCTCCTTCAGCTTAATGCAATAGCAGTATTTCCTTCTTATCATTTTCATTTTATGAGTTGTTAATAAGTGTTATGTCAAGTAGATGTGATTAAATCTAATCCTTTCTTGATGTCTTGCTTGTTTGGGAGTTCAACATATTCATCCTATTTCTTAAGGGGTCGGTCTTGTCTGCAAATTCTAGTTATCTAAGTTGTGGAATCCTTTTCCCTTCTTAGGTACACTCAGAACCTGGATAATCTTGAAAGTGATAGGATAGTTAGTGTTAAGTTGCAATATTAAAGCTTTGTTTTAAGAATATTTGTGAGCATAATGAAGTTGTGAATCATTATCAAATTGGTGAATCACCTCATTTTCCCTTTTAGTTTATTACTTTCCTGTATTTCTATCCCTTTTCCCCCTAAGGTTCAGTTTAAGTTTCAAGGTGATTCAAGGGAATCTGGCCCTCAATATGGAGGTTTACTTTCATAGTTGTCCCACACTTGAAAGTACTCCCATGTTACACAACATTGCTAAGTTTTATACTTAGTCATCACGGGTGCAATCCTTAGTGTTAACATGTTGTTCCAAGAAATTAGAATAAGCAAGTAGACAAGTTGGCTTCTATAGGGGATGAATATGACATTCCTAAAGAGGTCAAGAACATAGAAATGTATCAATATATAAAGATCCTTGTAAGAAATTTAGTCCTGCATAATTAGGTAAGCTGGAAAATCTTTGAAAGTGATGAACAGATACTAAATTTTTTGATGGAAGAAGCTGAGTTTTTAAATGCTAATCAGAGCAAAAATTCCCATCAATACAATGATCAGATGTTGCAGCTAAAAACTAACAAGTTACGCAAAGGGTTGGTCACCCTTGAATGTATTTTTAACTCCGATGATCAGCATAGGGGATAAAAGGAAAGCATGGTAGTATAAGAGGAACACTAGAAACCAGTTGAAATACTCTAGGATAAGTTCCTAAAGCCTAGAAAGGTATGTACATAGTCTGAACAAAAATATTTTTTTCATTATGCCAAGAATTCAGTGACGTATTCACACGAAAATACCATTTTTTTAAAGGATTTGATCCTCATTTATCCCAACACACCATTGATATTGAACCTAATGCTAAGCCTTTTAGACATAAACAAAGGCCTATAAACCCTAAGTTAGAAGGGCTAATGAAAACTGAGTTAAGAAAGATGATTGAGGCTAACAATATATTTCCTATCAAGCATACTTCTTGGGTTTCTAACTTGGTGCCTGTCAGGAAGAATAATGGTGAGATCTGATTATGTGTGGACTTCAAAGATCTAAACTAAGCCTCAGTGAAGGATCACCATACATTTCCCTCTATGGAACATATACTATAGTTGGTATCGGGATCTGACAAATTTTCATTGTTAGATAGATTTTCTGGTTATAACCACATCTTGGTAATAGAGGAGGATCAGTACAAAACAAACTTTACAACTAAATGGGGCATCATGGCATACATAAAAATGCATTTTGGGTTATCTAATGTTGGTACCACTCTCCAAAAAGCCATAGAGATGGCATTCGTTAGCTTAATGTATAAGTTTGTCCTAGTTTATCTAGAAGATATAAATGTTTTCTCAGAAAGTACTAATGAGCACTTGGTTCATTTAAAGCCAATCTTTGAGAGGTGTAGAGAATTTGAAGTCTCTATGAACCCCAAGATGTGTATTTTTGTTGTTCATGAAGCTAAACTTCTGGGGCATATTTTTTCCAAAGAGGTTACAACTATTAATCTTGAAAGGATAAATGCGATCCTGGCATTGGCATTGCCAGCACATAAGAAGGGGCTACAAATTTTATTGTAGAGAATCAACTTCTTAAGGAGGTTTATCCCAAATATTGCAGCATTGTTGAAGCCTATGACACATATGCTAAAAATGAATATTTCCTTCCATTGGACAATTGAAGGTAAAAGGTGTTTTGGAGAAGTAAAAGGTGACAATAGCCTATGCTCCTACTTTGGGAAACCCATTTTTTTCAAAATAATTCATTCTTTATGCATTTGGGAATACTGATACTATATCTGCCATACTAGTTCAATAGGATGATGACAAGAAGGAGCAACCAGTGGTTTTCTATAGATAAGGATTAGATGGCTAGGAACTAAACTATACCTCTATGGACAAGCATGTCCTACCAGCAATAAGGAGTATGAAAACGTTTAGACATTTGATTTTGAAAAATGTAGTTCATCTCACAGTTGCCCATCCCTGCATTAAAGATTTCCTTTTGAACAAAGATTTGAATAATAAGAAAGGAGGTTGGATTACTAAAGTAATTGAATATGAAATTCAAATCAAAGTCACTACATTAATAAGAGGAAAATGACTATGCAAGCAAATAGAAAAAGGAAAAGAAGACAATAATCAACAAGGAGCAGATGTTGTCCTACTAAAGAAGAATGCAGCCCCCACAAGTTGGACAACAAAGATGAAGCATTATCTCCTGACTAGTGAGTGTGCCCAAAGCCTTGAGAGATCCAAGTGAAGATATTTTTGGCTGCAAGCCATTCATTTTGTCATTATGGATGGTGTCTTATATAGAAAATATTATAATGGTGTCCTTCTAAGGTGTGTTGAACCATATCAGGTGGACAAAATTCTTGAATAATTCCATGATGGAGCATCTAGAGGCCATTTCATAGAAATAACTAATTCTCTTAAAATAATGAGAGCGGGATATTACTAGCCCAATCTAGAAAAATATGTCTTTTCCTAGGTAAGAAAATGTAAAAATTGTTCTTTATTTTCATGCAAGTTGAATCTGGTTGCTTTACCATTTCATCCTATCAAGGTGGAGTAACCTTTCATGAAGTGGGGGTTAGATTTCATTGGACCCATCAACCCACCCTCTAGTGTTCATCACAAGTGGATCCTCATGACCAAATATTACTTCACTAAGTGGGAAGAGGTTGTATCACTAAAGGATGCAACTGAAGGATCTGTCCTCAGCTTCTACCAAGACATGGTAGCAAGATTCAGAACACCTTACTCCATTGTCTTAGACAATGCACTAGCCTTCCTAGGAATGAATATTTCAGAATGGGCATTGAATCATAGCATCATCCTTAATAATTCATCCAACTATTACCCTCAGGGTAATGGTCAAGGAGAATCTGTTAGCTCTTTTTCTTGTAGCACAATCCCAAAATGACAGTATACTTATTTACTTGAATTTAAACTCCTTTTTATGCAAGAGAAAGGATAATTGATGGGGTATTTGATAACACTGGGGATAGCTATTATCACCTCCTCCTTTTTTGAGCTCCACAAACTCAGGTAAGTATTACCTATGATAAATTATTAATTCTATAATCAATATATTTAGTGTTCTAGTTCATTCATTGATATGTTACATTTGACCTCATTGTAACAACTTATAAAATACTTTGGAGATTGCAATGATTAATTTCAAATAGAGTACTATAAGCCAGGCTATGGTCTTGATAACATAAATCAATGAGATAAGGATTTTCATCCTTCTTCCTTTTAATTTTAGGAGGGGTAACCTAATGATCCTCTCTTCAAGGAATTAGCAAACTTAAATGTACCCTAAGAATACAATTACTTCAATGGAATTATCTATTTTGCAATGTATGTGATTAAGTAATCTGAAAATATTTCATTATGAATCAATTACTTAGCAAGCAATAAACCAGTGCCTAATCCTTGGGCTATGAGTCAATATCTTGTATAAATCCATAGTAAGGTGATCAATAAAACATTTGCAACAAATATACAATACCTTATTAACTATCCTCTCCCTACAACTTTATCATCCAATCCTCAAACTAATGTTATGTTCCCTGGGGTTACTTGAAAGAATTTAATCCTTCCTTGAAGGAACTTACAAGTAACTACACAATCACCTTATGATTAGTGTGCTTAAATTCCTTACAGATAAACACACAAGAACAATAACAGAAATTTAAAGAGACAATTCAGATGTAGAAAAGAGATTGCAAAATATTTTCTTGATGTCTCAAAGCTTCAAATACATATAGATAGACAAAATAGAACAAAGGTTTAGACACAATTTTAGTCTACCTTGTAATTCTATTTAAATTTCCAACTCTTTCCTCATTTACAAAAAAGGTTACAATTACATATATATATAGTCTCAAATCATCTTGGAATCCTTAAGACAATGATTCAACAAGCTTTATATGTTTTGGAGACCTAACCCTAAAAACATAGAAAAAGACAAAAGACAAGAAAACTCCAAGCGGTTGGAGGAAAAATCTAAAGAATAAGATCCGATTTGCACTTTGTCCTTTTGTGGATGTCGGCACCTCTATCTGCATGTTTTCAAGATAGTATCTGATAGTTTTAATAAGATTTAGTGACCGGCAATACATGCTAACTTACACTAATCTCTTCAAGATTACTAACCTTCTTGTGCTCATAGATCAGGTGCCATGTCTCCACTTTATTATTCATCCATGACATCCAAGTCAACTGTGATAGGATTCTTTTTCTTGGGCTTTGTCATGATGTCCCATGCTAGCACATCTTCTTCCTTAGGCCACTCAAAATTTTGAATACTTTCTAGTTAAGCTTTCTGCCATTCCCACCTAGCATCTGTTATGCCTTTTACATCTATAATGAATTTATTGCAGTCTATTTCTACCTTTATTTCCTCATCCAAAAGTTTGTTGAACCTCTCCATATCTAATTCTCCCTGATTAGATACATAAATGTCTTTGTTGGGAACCTCTCCATATCTAATTCTCCCTGATCAGATACATAAATGTCTTTGTTGGGAAGCACATCATCAAAATCTGATCTCCATAACCCTAATGGTTTGATTTGATTGTCCTCGGTTCTAATAGGGGGTACAAACCTACTATAACTTACCCAAAACATCTTCAACTTTACATCAATTTGATTGACCTTTCCTTTGAAAAAGAACAAGGTGGCCCCAATCTTCTCTATTTTTGTACAAACCATGGTTACTATTTCTGGCAAATTAGATCTTAATGGTTGTACTAATGCCAATCTCTCAAAAAGTGATGTTCTTCCAGAACAAGTTGCATAATAAGGATTCAAAATTGTCATAAACTTAGCCACTTCTTCTTCTAGGCCTAGCAAGCTACCATAAGCCCCATACACCACATCAATCTTATCTTTCATGGTGTCAATTCTATGCTACAAAATTGGAGCTAATGCTTCCAAAACAACACTGTTATGCTCTATAACTCCTAGCTTTGTTTTAGCTGGTATCTCCCCTGTATCCTCTGTTTGGATTTCAACATCCATCACTTCTTTTGGCTCAATAGGGGTAGGCTCTGTTATTTCTAGAAATTTTCTAGTAAGCTCACCTATGAGCTTCTCCTATTCTTTGATCTTTATTAATGCTATCTCCCTATCCTTAACAATATCACTAGTATCACTAGAAAAATTTTCCAATTTATTTGATAGTTGAGTTGTCTTTGCCTCATTGAGCTGAGAAAAATGAGTCATCACTTGGGATATTTCCAAATCCCCATTATTTTCCAATATCCATATGATCTTATTTCCCTCCATTTTTTCTTGAATATTCAGAATAGAAGGCTTTAGATCTTTAGGATCTAAGCTCCACATTGCAAGTGCCTAAGATTTAGGGTTATACCCAAACCCTCTTATCATATCTCCAACCCGAGTCTCTGATGACAATTTGACATCAGGTTTCCTTCTTATTTTATCTATTATGAATGCTAAGGACAAATCCTAGCCATCCCCAAATAATATCCCAGTGGCCTTGACTAGTGGCCTTGGTTGTTCTGGTGTTATTTCCTCAGATTTAGGATCATAATCCTGCAATGTTTGTAAGGCCTCTTGAGTGACTGGATCACCACCTTCCCATTGCAACTATTTTCCAATTTTTTTTTTCTTATTCCATATGAGGAAATCCTTGAATTCTCTTGTCTTTATAAATTTTTCATCCTTGATTAATTCCTCTTGATGCATCAACCTTTCATTAGTAAATGACCTAAGAGGTAATTCTTCCTCTTCTTCCAAATCCTTTTGTAGTTTTTTCCCTGCCCTGATCTATTTTCTCAATTAATAATCATAGGGCCTATCTCTAGTTATTAGAGCTCCAAATCTATATATCTTCCTTTTCTTAGAAGGTTCCCTTGTTTCTATCCTTTGTTTCTTTGGTGGGGTCTCATTTGTTACTTCCTTCTCTGGGACCTCTGTTAGGGCAATGACATCTTCCCCCTAAACTACATGCTCCAATGCAACTACTTGGTAATATGGATAGGTAGTAGGTGAAGGATAGCCCTGATCATTGTCATCATCATATTCAGACTCTAAGTGCTCCCTATGGCCTTTCTCTGGGACCACTAGTGCTTCCTCTAATTGATTGCACAAAAGAGTATGGGATTTAATCATTTCATCTAGCGTTTTCAGATAAGGCATGTCAGCGTAGAAACCTCCAAAATTCATTTATTTTCTCTTCACCTACCTCTCCAAGTCCATAAGTTCATTGAAATTAATTTTATTTTCCACTTCCTCATCTTCCAAGATGTTTCTTATTAAATCTTCCTCCATACACTCTTCATGTTCTTTTGTGTAGGGGATGGTTGGTGTGAGCAATTTCTTTGAACTCAGGATAAAACCCTATGTATCAACATGTCTATGTAGGGAAACATTCATCTTGTAATGATTCATCTAGGCATTCACTAGGTCCAAATCTCCTTTTCCAATAGTGAATTTGTAAATCCTTAATTTCCTGGGGGTAAATGTACCCTTTCTGTGTGATTCTAGGTGCTCCTTCTCTATCAAAATGAGCTGCCTGATGAACTCCATTGCAGCTATCCTTGGTGGTACATGGTATGGAAAGATATGTGGAGGGTGGGAACAACCATGGACCCTCATTATTATGAAATTATTCTCATAATAGAAATCCCCCCAATTATGGTCTCTTGGCCATTTATTCATATATTGGTAGGGCCTCAACAATTGTATTACCTTAATAGGCTATTTAGGTTTATCAACACCTAGGAACTTAAGAAGTGGATAGATTATGCAATTTTCAAAAGCACTGAACTCTTCTTCTCTAGATGTATAACTCCATACTCTAAGCCAAAACTGAACAAGGTTGGGTTGATTATGGTGAAACCTTTGTGGCTGTAGAAACTAGCAATTCATAACTGGGAAATTGTAATACAAGATCAAATGCATGAGGATTGAATAATGCATAAATATTGGATGATCCTTCTTGGTTTGTATGTCTACAAACCCTTGCTGCATCTGGTCTATAATATACTGAATGTAATCATAATTTGAAGTGGTATGGAGGTTTTGCATATCCAATACCATCATTAGAATATCTGAGGTGATCCTCTCTACCCCAACAACCTCTCCAAGCACTCTACATAGTGCATATGATATGTACTTGATATAGAAAATATGATCTTTGTAGCAATATGGGGTTTCTCCTGGCATTGGGGATATATAGGTTTTCATTTTCTTACGGACATGATGATCCCTAATCAACTTAGCAGCAATGAAAGATTCTCTGGTGCATCTATTCTCTAGGCTCTTTAGATTTATTTTAGTAGCCATTGGGTAGTATACATTGAAGGCTTTCATGAAGGTATTCTAGTCCAAGGTGAGTAAGGGCTTTCCATCATACCTCTTAGTGGTTTTGGTAAGGGGATTATATCTACTAGCCAATTCTAATATGAAATTGACATCAATAAAGACGTCATGAACTATCAACCTGGCTAATCCATAGGTCCAATGGTTTGAGATACGCATGGGTTCATCACTATTATTAAAGAAATAATTGAATAGTGAATATCCTAATGAACTTGGTGTTTTTGCATCTCTAAAATAAGCCATATCATCAATTAAGACCTCAACACTAACCTTTCAATTTTGGCTTGAGCCTAGAAGAAACATGAGAAACTCATTTGAATAGTTTATTTTTCCCTTTGACTCATCATCAACATCTTCAATCCTTCCACTAGTGGATGCCATACTTTGTGCTTGACTCATCTTTCTTTTCTGTTCTACTCTCAACCCTTATCACCGATATTGAAACAAAACTACTAAAAACCCTCACCACCAACTGTGAATTATCCCAAAATATATAGCTCTAAACTTTGAATACACTGCAACTTACAATATTTACTAAATTCCAAATCAGGAAATCACCTTTCTTAATAATTTACTACTCGAGTTTCAACTTTTCTCAAAAAATACTAAAATTTCTATGAACTCTTCTCTCTAAGAAATTGGAATCTTGGTAAAAATCAAATGAAAATGGATAAGTATACTTATAATTGATAATTCAATGCAAATGTCTCTTCAAGCTAGTAAACTTACAATTCAGTCATTTCCACCATTAGTTCCATGCACTATGACATCAATTTCTGGTTTTAGCCATGGCATTCAAATTGTCAAGCAATCAATTTATGAAGAGTTTTTTGGCATATAAACCCTTATAAAATTCAAAATGAAATCAATATAAAATCTTATTGGCTGCATTAAATCATATTACAACTACTTTCCCATCTGTCAAAGTCTCTACACTCTGATTGGTTAGCAACTATCCATGATGGTACCATAGAAAAGTCTTTATTTAACTCTGCTTGACTTCTAGCGTCTCAGCGACTGAGTGATCTTATTTTCACTTGATTTTTTTGCCAACTAAAGTTTCTTCAAGAGACTTAGTGACTGTCATTAGATTAAATCTCTAATCAACAGTTGTCATGATGTTGCTTAATATTTTAACTTAACCCTTCATCTTACGGAGACATCGTGACAAAGCACTTTCTTAAATTTTCTTTACCTTGGGTTGCATCTGGAGACTCAGCGACTATGGAATCTCTATGTCACTGGATCATTTTCTTAACTCATGTTTAATTAAAAGACAACATGACTAAACACATTAGTCTCTTAATGCATGATTAGCTTATCTTTTTAATTTGCATATGGAGGCAACATGACTACCGTTGATCTCACTTTTCTTAGAATCTAATGGTTGTTGCTAAGTATCATAATCTTCATCACAAACCCTAATATTTCATGAGACTTAGTGACCATTGAACACGTGCCACACCTTTTCCTCTTGTCTCTTAATCACTTGATCCCTTTTGACTTTTCAATCTTATCAAGTGACCACACGACTACCGTTAGATCTCATTTGAAATCAACAATTATTGCTGAATCTCTTAATCTTTAACTTAACTCATCATTTATCTCACAACTGTGCAACAACACTTATTTAATCAAACATCTAACCTCTGGTTTATCCAGAGACTTAGAGACCATTGAATCTCCATGTCACATGATAATTTCTAAACCATAGTTACAATCAGGAGACTTCCTAACTGTCATTGGATTAAATATTTGATCAATGGTTGTCGCTAAATCTCCAGTTCTTTTACTTAACTCACATTTGATCACAAGAACTGGTGACAACACTGAAACTTTAACACTTGAAGTTAACTCATGACCATAGGTTACATCAGGAGATAATGTGACTGAGAAATCTCAAAGTTTCCAAATAAAATAACTAACTCTACTTTCATCAGGAAACAATGCGACTATTGTAAGATCATATCATAGAATCAACGGTGTGCGCTAAGTCTCATAACCATTTCAACATATTCTGTTTTATCAAGAGACTACATGACCAAAGATTTCCACGAAGTCTACAGATTATAAATAATATTTTTTTTCTTATGAGACTTGGCGACTAAGAAATAAGCACATGCACATAAACCCAAACTTAAGTTATAAAAAAGGTAACATAGAAATAGAACCAGCTTGGAAATTTTAGGGCTTTTCAGCAATTTTGAACAAAATTTACTAAAGGGCTTAGGCTTTTAACATTTTCAACTAGGTTTTGAGAAAAAACAACACTTTCAGAGGCAAATAGGTAATTTGGCATATGATTTTTGACCCTCTGAGCATAGGAAAGATAGGCTTCTCAAAATTTTTTAGGGTGAACTCAAAAACAAGAAATACAACCAACAGAATCGACAAATAAGAACCTGATTAGGATTGTTAGGAGAACTATTGAAGGTAATCAGAGAGATTGGCACACCAAGTCAAAGCTAGCCTTGTGGGAAGATATGATAACCCCTTAGAGATCCAAAATTAACTATGCATACTTGCTAGTTTATGGGAAGGAATCTAAAGTTCCTATTTCCATTGAATTACCTACTTTTACTTTAATCAAGGAAATTGAACTGGTATAAGAATATTCCATGCAAGTAAGACTTTCTAAACTGATGGAATTTGAGGAAACAAGAAAATTAGCATTGGAAAACCTAGAAATCCATTAGGCTCAGATGAAGAAAACCTTTCAAAAAACTTCCATGCCTAGGGTTTTCAAGGAGGGAGACTTGGTCCTTAAGTGGGATGATTTGAAGAATAAACCTGGGAGGCACACTAAGTTTAATGCAATATTGAGTGTGCCCTTCATGGTCACAGGGTGTAAATCCCATAATGCCTTCCAGTTGTCTTCCATAGAGGGAGAATATTGCCCATTCCTGTGAATGGGATTCACCTCAAGTCATGTTATTGAGGTCAAAGTACTACTCACGTAAAATAGTAGTTAGATGTTTTAGCACAAGTTTTGTTTCAGTTTCAGTTATTGTTTCTAGTTTTCAGTTGTTAGCAATAATCCAGAGATACATTGATTCCATTATTCAAAGCTTCATCAATAAATCATCAGTGATTTTTATTAGTGATTTGAAGACCCACTGATACCAACCATTCATACTCATAGGATGAATCTCTCAGAATAATACAAACATATCTCAGGCACTTATTTTTTTTGTTTCGGTGAGGAGCTATTGTTTTTAGAATTTGAGCCAATTTTTAGTTGTGGAAGCCAAAGGACTCTAGGCCCAATGGATAGTAAATTAAATTGGCCAAAATGGTACTTAGGAGGAAAGCACTTAGCTGAGGTTGCCAGAAATGTTACCAAATTTTATGTTCAATCAAATCAATTGATATTTTTAGCTTAATTGCTAGGTGAGTTCCTAAATAACCTAGTTTGAACATTATTAGTGGTCTAAATTAAGTTTGTGTTCATTTGTTGAGCTGAAATTAGAAAATAAATGAAAGGGAAAGAATGAAACTAAGCTATCAAAATGAATGAAATGGTACATTTATCAGATCATATTCATATTTTGAGCATAAAATGGCAAAAATGTGCAGAAGGAAAGTAAAATATCTATCTTAGCTCAAATAGGTCATGAGCATAGCCAACTCCTAAAAACATATGGCTAACTTAGTACATACAAAAATAATATGAATTTAAATAACATGGTACCAGACGTTATCTGAAGGAAGGAAGAGAGGTTGGCCTGGGGTGACTCCAAGCACGCTCTTGTTTAATCCAAAACCTGCAAGAATGAGAAGAAATGAGTTTAGATCCAATGGATCCAAGCAATTCATGATAATAAATTATCTATATAAACCTACAACTATGCATGAACAAAATCAGCCATATATCAGAAGAAGGGAACCATTCTCTTGGCGTGAACATAGTCACAAGCATGTTGTAGAGGAAAGAAGGATACAATGTTTTCACTAATAATTTTTTTGTTCCATGTGCAGATATAGAAGAAGTTGTGGCATTACATTTATATGTAATAAATGCCCTCACTCATGCATAGATGGTCTTCAAGGAAATACATTAGAGGCCACCTTTGAAGAACAACTATGCATGGGGAAGAACACTTATGAAGATGAAAATTATCCATAAGAACAATGGATGGTGTTGCTTTGTAATGTGGGCACTATTAGGAAGCCCTCAAAGCCCTTGATAAAGCCCATATAACATAGAAAGAACACCCATGATCAAATTCTAGGCCCTCTTAGTACCCCACATTGAACCCATTACGATTATCAAAAGCCCCATCAAAAAGAAGGTTTCTGATTATCCTCACAGTCACGAGGAGCACTGATCCAGAAGGAGGAAACAAAATGGAGCAGCAGTAACCATGGAGTATCCAGAATACATAAAGACAAGGTGGTATAATGATTCATAAGGATATCTTTTAATAAAAAATAAGGATATAGTATCAATGGTGTATATAGACACAAGTAAAATCAGCAAGTTACCTTATGCAAGGAGGTTCATCAAAGCTAAGATAGAAAGATAGCAGCAATACGATATTCTTATAGGACAATGAAAATTAGGAAAGCAAGGTTGTATTTCTTCTACATGTATTTCTTATGAGTATAGGTCATATGAAGCATAGGAGTAACAACAATATAGGTATATGATACTACAATATTGTCAAAACATTAATTGAGCATATTTTCAAAAGAGGATCACATCTTTTATGTTTTAAACAAGTATGCTTTGGGTAAAACTCCATAAATCATCTAGAGAAGACAAAAATTACTTGATGCATGGTACATTATGCAAAAAAATATCAACGACATCACAACACTAGAGATAGACACATTCAGAGGACACAACAGTAATGGGTCTATTACAAATCAGGTACATGCATGCAATGAATTGAGCAATAATCATTTAATAAAAGTGGGACAGAATATAAATTTAAAAGGAAACACAATTTACATGTTGCACAAATCCATTTCATATGTGAACCAATTAAGTAGAGATAATGCATGTATCTTGGTAAAACAGTAGGACATCCAAAAGGAATCTAGCAATGGAAAACCAAAGGAAGATTCTACATGGTGCCTCAAGGAGATATTCAACATCCTTGGCATATTAACATCAAAGAAAAAATAACATTATAGAAAGCAAGATGAAGGAGAAAAATGACCATAATTTATGTATGAAATCACAAAGTTATCAATACAACAGCAGCACATCCTTGAGATGTGACCCATGGATCCAGTATAAGCAAGTGAAAACACAAAAAAATGCATGACTATGCCCCATTGTATGGAGCCAAAATAGTGATTGCATTATGAATCAATGCAACATAGCCCACATCCATCAAGGTAACAACAACTTGAATGCTTCCAAAAAGTTTCCATCAAGTCTGAAACAAAAAACATGCATAGCCTACACCATGGAATTCAGAATATCAAGATAATAGCAAGGTAAATCTTTCCATGAATGCCTTTATTAAGCATAATTCAGAAGTATAGTCTATGGCGCCATCTTCTATGGATTTAAAAAAAAAAAAAATCTTTTCAAAAATAACGATGCCCTAGTTAACCACAAAAACCAACGAATACAACAGTAATGAACAAAAATAGAGCATAGCCCATGGCATACAAGCATGAAAAGATAGTAATATAAATAAAAAATGTGCCCTAGCTTGAGATGTATACACAATTATGCAAATAAATACAAAGGTGGATCGATGAATAATATGTAGAGATGAATAACATTTTTCATCCAAAACACAAAATCCAACGAATCAAAAACTTACCTTAATCATTAGTATGGTTTCCAAACTCCAACAAAGCTAGGGAAAGATCAATCCATGAACTGCAACCTTCCAAAGGTGGTGGTTTCTTTCCTTCCAAAGCAGCAGTTAGGGCATCCAAATCATGTTTTACTCTTGCAACTCGATGAAGAGTGGATAACATATGTTTTAAGGCAATGAATTGGTCATGTCTTTTAATATTTGAACATATGATAAGCAAAAATGTATGAATATATGGTAAAACAATTAAAGTGTATTCTATAATAAGGTGGGGTTGTATAAGAAAATATTTTTTTAATGCTTTAATATGTCATTTTAGGAGCAAGATTAAAAGAATTGTAAATGCATACCATAGGTCCTAGATGTCATGGCTATTTTTGATAGCATGTTTCCTATCTCTCTCTTAGGTTCATTGATTAATTCAAATGGGATACTTTTAATTACATAATCATGCAAATTTTATTGTAAAATATTGACAAATGATGTTTTTATAAATCATTTTCCCAAATATTATTATCAACCATGATTATGGGAGGAGATAGATTTTGTTTAGTAAAAGGATTGTTGTTAAGGCATATATTCTAAAACTACCTCTTCTCACCTACTGCTATAAATTCAGGATTCATGTCATCCAGATTTGAGCATCATCCTTATGGATCTAAAATATAGATTTTTAGATATATCCCTGCATCCAGTTCTGGATTTGATGGAGTTAAACATGGTGATTTCCAGAATCCTTGGAAATGCATATTTTGGTTTCTCTCCTATATATACCCCTCTCTTTTTATGAAGAGGCAATTCTTCCATTCTATCTAACTCTGAGATTTGAATGCTTGTAGCTCTAAGAATCAGATTTTTTTCCTCAGCTCCTTTTGGTTGAATACATAACAGAGATCCATCTTTTCCTATTTTCTTCTCAACTACTTGATGAGTCTTGGTAAATGTTATTGTGATTTAAGTTAATCCTTTACTTGGCATATTGTTCATTTGATGTTTAGAAAGCACATATTATTGCCTAAAGTCTGATTTGTGTGCTCTCATGAGTATTTTGAGTTGCAAAATTCATTTATTTTCCTTCTCATTTACAATTTGCACCTTTTTATTCTCAAAAGAAATACTATAAGTAGGATAAAGCTGTGAGTTTCAGTTTATGTTTAAGTTATATTGTAAGTGTTTTACAATCTGCGGATCTTTAAAGTTTTGGTGAATCACCTAGGTTTTAAGTCTATTTTTTCAATTCATGCACTCTCTCTCTCCTTTTTATCAAAATATTTTTAGTTTAGTTTAAGGTGATTCAAGGGGAAGACGACCCTTAATCTGGAGGTCTACTTCCATTATAGGTTCCCACAACCTGTAAGTATTCCCATTTTTCATAGGATTGTTGAGTTCCATACTTATCACTTTCGGGTGTAATGCTTAGTGATAATAATACCTTTCCCTTTAACCCAATAGGGTCTATTATTTAAAAGATTTACAAAACCACCATCCAATTCTTCAAGCTTGATGAACTTAATTCTGTCACTGGTCATGTGTTTGGAGCAACCACTATCTATGACCCAGTCATTGGCTTGATCCATGTGAGAGACTAAGTCCATTTCACCTTCTAAAACATCCTCTTTTATTGCAAAAAATATTATCTCCTCTTCTTCATTATCTTCTAACTCCTCATCAGTCACGCCTTCATCTACAAAAACATAACATTTTTTCTTTCCTTTTCCTATAAATATTTTGATGTTATCTTTTTTTTTCACCATTAGCACACCTAGAAGCAATATGTCCAATCTTATCACATGAAAAACTCTTTAAAGGTAACTTTTCTTTGGAATTACCAGTTCCTCTAGGTAATCTCCTTGGAAGTAAAGCTTCAAGTTCTTCTTTCTTTTTTCTTCTTCAAATATAGATTCAAGATCCCTGGAATAACCTGTGAAGCTGGCTGAATCATAAATTATATGTTTTCCCTTCTTCTCTAATTCTAATGAAAAAGAGGCCTTCAAATTTGCTTCAACTCTAGGCATACTGTTATCATGATTACTTAATTCAAAAGCAATAAGATTACCAATCAATCTGTGAATAGAAACAATACAAAATTTCCTCAATTCTTGTATAGTAGAAACTCTAATGGAATAAGAACATAGAAAGGTTCTCAACATTCTACTTACCAGATGACTCTCTTCAATGTTACCACTGACAACTTTGATAGCACCAACTACTTCCTTTATCCTTTGTCCATATTGAGCAATATTTTCACCTTCCACCATTTTCATGTCATCATATTTGTCCTTCAAGATTCCTACCCTATCTTTTTTCACATGGTTGTCTCAACTACGTATTAGCTTAAAATTTTACCAAACATCAAAGGTAGTCTCAATTCCATGAATGCCAACATACTCAGTATCAAACAAGGTACTTACAATTGCTTTTATGTTATCCTATTTATCCTTTAGTTGATCTATATTAAGAATCCTAGTAGGAACTGTATATCTTGTTTCAACATGAATATAGAACTATGGCTACATGCCCTTCCAATTGTTATTCATCATTTCACTCCATATTGTGTATTTTTCCCTCATAAACTTAAGAAATTCATTCTTCATTATTGGATCTTTAACTCAAGATGTTAAGCTTACCACAAATAGAACTTGGGCTCTTATACCAATTGTTAATAATATAAGGTATAAGATTACTAAGACTAGGGGGGTGAATAAGTAATCTATTACATCTGAAATGTTTCATAATTCATTCAACACTATAAACCACATTCATTAACTTTAAACCTTATGCATGCAATAAACAAAGTAGCCAAATAATCATCATAACATGCAAAAAAGTAACACCAGTTATCGTGGAAACCCTAACTAAGGCTGAAAATCATGGTGGGAATTAACACCCAACATTTTTGCACTCTTATGAAATGTGCCTTGTTAAAGGCCTAGCTATGTTAGGAGCTTGCAATGATGCACTATTTTGAGTAGACACTATTAGGATTCACCCAGTTTAGGGATTTACCTCTATCCCTATTAGGATCTTTACCCTATTAAGAGTAACCTTGTTAAAGGATTTTAGACCCTATTTAAAGAGCCATCTTATTAAAGGATTTATAAATTAGACATCTTAAAGTCTACCTATTTAAGGGATTTTATTATAGAAACTATTAGGAATCAACAAGTACAATGATCTGGGGGTAGCACTCCTCTTCTATTTGTTAAGATCCAATTGAGAAAAACACTTCCACTTCTTTTAGACTATCTTCAATCTTCACTCGATCACATGTTTGCATCCATGATCTACACTTGCATAATTCTTCATTTTACATATAAATATATTATAAGTTTATTAGGTGACCACCACTGTAATCATGACCTAATACATTGAATTTAATTATTACAATCAATACCACTCAATCCTTGAATCGTAAAGTGTATTACCAATCTAGAACAATTGATTACAACTTCAAGTCGGCCTTCAAATCCATCGCACATATACTTAAATCAAGAACAATCAAACACAACACACTTATAAACTTTGAATAAATATGATCACCTTGAGGAATTAACTAGAAATTAATCATTATAATCTATGATTCCATGTCACCTTCTTATATCGATCATATAAATATCCACTGCAACTGATCGCATCATCACCACTCACCGATCTAACATCAATTGCTCAAACTTGTTCAAACATTTGCTAATTTGCACAAAATAGTATTTTGTCCATTGCAACTATACCTTGTAGTAATCTAATACTTTTATGATTATATTATCAATAAAATATATTAGTCAAGTTAAATATATCATGATGACAATAGTTGAATCCATATCAATTTGATAGAATAATCAAATCATTCATTGTTAGTCACTATCTGTTCTTATGTCTGCTCGGTTGTCCATCAATCAATCATAACTTTCTCTATTGTTGTTTCCATCTTACACAATCATATAGAATGAATCTAGAGACAACCCTAAGTCTCAAACATCAATCACATACTCTAATTCTTATAACACATAATTCATTTTTACTCACACTTTGTAGCACATCAGGAACACTGTCAACAAACACATCACCAAGTTGACATCAATGAAAACACAATAATTGATCTTCCTATGATCAAACTTGTACCAATAAATAATCAATACACAATGGGTATCTTCTTCTTCTTCTTCTTTAATAATAATAACTATGTCCTTGGCTACTGACATATCAGGTGCACTAGGCACATTGCCGATAAGTTCATACATTGTAAAGGTGTCATCTACATGTGATATTCTTGCCTCTGAATAGGCTTGGTTTTTTGCATGATTTAGTATTTTTTTTTCCATACCTTACCTATGTCTTGTTCTCACACAAATTCATCATTTACTAGAATGATAGTTGTTAATGTTTTTGTCTTGAACTTTGAATCATGCTTATCCATGTATATTTTTGCATCATTCTCCATTAGCTTTGCCAAAATGTCTTTCAATGTTCTAATTTTCAATTCCTCAACTCTATGATATGCTAAATTCCATCTTACTAACAAATTATCATACAATTCACTGTGTACATTATCTTTTATATCTTTGGGATGTTTTTTATACTTAAGAAAATGTTGAACAATGGTGTCCCCAACCATTTTCTTATCATCTTATATAAGGCATTGGGATTAATTCTTCCAACTAATTTTGTATCTATGATGTATTTTGTCATTTATTCTGGGTTGGTAGGAATCCTAAATTGCTTACAGTCGAACCTCTTTCCCCATGCAATAATTTCATTCTCAGATTCTTTGTCCTCTTAATTTGTATCTTTTTTCTTTAATGTAGTAGGAGGAGTCTTTATCTGACTTATTTTTATTCTCCACTCTGATACTGGAGGTTACCTCTTTGTAGGATTTCTCCTCTTTGGTGTAAGATCAATCTCCTTTTCTTCTTCACCAATAGTGATAGGTGTAGTCATTGTTGCTTCTTCAATTTGTGTATTTCTTTCACCTTAACCACTTCCATATTTGTCGGTTAATTTATTCAAAATATGTGCTTTATTATTCACAATCTTTGGATTTTTATGTCCAAAGTAATCCATTTGTTGGATTCCTTATATGTTCCAAACTGATTAACAGATGTATCCTTTTGTTTCTACAATATATACTTTGCACATCCAATTATGTCTTTCTCTCCAACTTTGTATTGGAACTTTGGTACCTAAGATGTCTTTGGTTCCATAAGTTGAATCATCCAAGTGTCTCTGTCCTCCAAAAAATAAATAGAATCACTGTACTTCTCTATTACCAATGGGGGTATCTGATAGGGGTCTGGGATTTTGATTTCAAATTCCCTGAAGTATCCCCATAAAATTTTCTTGTATTCATCTCCTAGTTGTTCAATATATTCATTTATCTAATAAATAATTGGTTTGTCTGTATTCATGTTTACTGCACCAATTCCAGGAAAAAATGTTTTTAAACATTAAAGTATAAACAAACAAGTAATGATCCAAACTTAACCTCTTGTTTGTGATCCTTCTTCAGTATCTTTATATTGGCAAATAATTGATTCTACACCATATCTTATAAATCTAAATTCTTTCCAAAATTTTCCATCTTGTACGCTGCATATACAACACTCCATGGTACATTTTTAGGTCGACTAGAATAATACACTTTGTAACCAATAACCATTATGGAAAACCAAGTTTAAAAGTCCTTAACTTTGTCTACTCTCATTTCACGTCTGTCTTTGGATGTCTCATTTATCTTTCTCAGTTCTTCCATTTTCCTTACCCATAGGGTGAATTCCTTTCCTTCGACCTATAAACCGGTGACCATATGAATTAGGTCTTCTTTTATCTTCACTAATTTATCTTTATCCAACCAAAAAATTTATTGTGTACTCTACTCAAACATATCCAATCCATGTTTTATTGAAAAACTTGGGCATAAATATGATGCCTGTTAATCCTTTCAGTTCCTCCTTCAATACTTCAATACGATGTCTATTAATCCTTGAGTTCATCCTTCAATACTTTATTTACACATAACTCATCGGAGTAAGTCTTTTGCATTTTGCATCACCCAATTAGACTGTCTTGTTGTGAATAAAGGTTCGTATGTGTGGAATTAACATTACCCTTGGTAGTAACAATGATAGGGCATATGTGTTATCCTTTTGTGTTTCCTGTAAGGGCAAAACTTAAACTCAAAGGCTTGCTCATCATTGATACTAAAGACTAATGGGTTCATAATATTTTCTTCCATAATGTTATCTAAATTACTCATGTAAACTTTCAACTTCTCCGAAGATTACCAATAGGACTTGATGAACTATAATTGATTAAATGTTTAAAGATGTTAAAGTTGATGATCATCGAGATGTAGAAAGTTGAAGCAAGAAATTAAATTAGTTAATGTATTGTATTGTCATTGATGTCAACTTGATATAATCTGATTGGTTATATACATATTTCCTAAGACTTCAAAGAACTAAAGAGATACAAGGCTATGTTATCAGTAATGCATAAAATTTTATTATACACTAAGTGACAAAAAACACCAACAAAACCCCGACAGAAGAGTCACAATGATACTAGAGAAAGAAACTTGAGCAAGCATTACCGAGCATAACCAAATTGATACCCAAGAAGAACTAAAATTCATAGTGTTTCCCGACAGATAGAAAACCCCGACAGACAGATATTCCTGAAGGCAACTAAAGTCTAGACCGAGCAAACAAGGAGCTAAACACCAATAAGAACTGAAGTTCAAAAATGACAAAAGGCTTATCTGGTAGGAGCTAAACATGGAGTTAACTAAATGATTACATTGTTTTCATCAACCAGTTAAAATCTAGAGATAAGATAGAGATTAAATCTAGTTTTATTCCAGTTATCAAGGAGAAATTTATAGGATAAAACTAAAGCAATATTTAAAGATAGAATGGAAAGATTTATGGATCACATCAAGAACAAGAAATACATGGACTTATAAATGGTGAAATCATATCTATAAGAGAGAGAGAAGATAATTTATTATGAATTAATGGGGAATAATAGAGGATGTTGAAGAGAATACTGGTGAAGAAATAATTCTTCATATAGTACTGATAGAACAAGCTGAAGAATAGAGCTAAAGGTTTCTGCAGACATTGAGCAATAGAGAATCAACAACATCACTGAGAAGAAATAAGTGGATAAAAGGAAAAAAAAGAAGAAAAGTAAACACTGATCATAAAAGGTATTATGAGCTTACAGTAGATCTAAACATCTTCAAGTCTAAGTTGTATTTATGAAAAGATCATATACTTTTTTCAATTTAACCATTGATTCAGAAAATCTCTTAATAGAGTGGGATTTAATTATCCTTTATATATTGAGATACATCCCAAGGAGTATCAAAAATTTTGTCATGAAGATAGCATAGTGAAATGTCAGATATCAAGTTAAAAAATATTATATTAAATCCTTTAACAAGGTCGCACTGAAGAATGTGTTTGTAACCTTTAATAGGGTTGGCTCTTCACCGAGCTCACTTTAGAAGAGTTAAAATTTTGGGTTACCGGTCCCAAGTAGTTTTTTTCCCTTAATAGGGTTTTGACGTTAAAAATACATGTGTCAAATGTGTATATGGTTCATTTATTTAATGTTTTTCTTTACACATTACTAAAATAGAATTGATTAGTAAACACTAAGTTATTTACTGTATTTTGGTAAAGGCTAGACTGCTATTTGGTAAAGCTTAAGAAAAGGGATTAACAATGAACTCTGAGTAGTAGTTATTTGATAATATTATTTAAGGGACTACGTCTTGTAGGACTGAAGATAACTAGAGGTTTATATTTGAGATATAAAGTTTTGGATGGTTTATTGGATTAATTTTTGAGGCCACTGATTCACCCCCCCTCATAGTTATTCTAACAATTGGTATCAGAGCTTGTGTGCTTAGAAATGTAGGTTTAATGACCTAAGCTACAGATCACAAGATGAGAAAAATGGATGGGCCTAAGTTAAACAAAGACAACTTTGCATCATGGAAAACCAGGAGAAGAATCCACATATAAGGTATTGGAAATGATGTTACTCAATACTTGGATACTGAATATGTGGTTCTTACAGGACCTCACATACTTGATCAATTGAGAGAAAAGCATGATCACAATTCTATTATGATAGAACTTTACTCCTCACTCTCTTATGCTAAATTTGAAGATGCCAAAACATGCACATCTGCAAAGCAAATGTGGGACAAATTGAAGCTAGTACATGGAGGAGATGCAAATGTGCTAAGAGCTAAGGCATAAAGCCTAAGAGGAAGGTTTGATGATCTAAGAATGAAAGAAGGAGAAAACATCACTCCATATAGCTGTAGAATAAAATAAGTATTCAATTCTATCTGAGGAGTTTGATGTGTACTTGAAGAAGAAACAATGGCAAGAAAAATCCTAAGAAACTTACTACCTATTAATTCTATTAGAGTACCTGCTATACAAGAAATGAGAGCAGTAGCAAATAACAATGCCACTCTAGATAGTTTGGTTGGTAGAATTATTTCATTTGAGATGAATAACTTTGACAACAGTGTCTTACCATCTATTGAGTATGCATTCAAATATTCTTTGAAAATAAGTAAGTCAAGCCATAAAAACACTATGAGAAATGATAGTGAAAGTGATAGTGATGACTAATAACTTTATGAGATTGAAGCACTAATGGATAGAATATTGCAGAGAGGCAAATGTAGATACAAAGGTAAATTTCCACTTGTGTGTTTTAATTGTAAAGAGATTGGACACTTTGTTGCTAGATGTCCTAACAAAAGAAAATAAGACATAAGCAGTGAAAGATCATATGAAATGAAGTTTGACAGAGGTGATGACAGAGATTACCAAAGAAACTAACAATCTAAAAAAAGAGACAACCAAGACTACAAGGACAAAGGAAAGAAATCTTGTTACCTAGCTGAGAACAAAGATGAGAATACTGACACCAAATCTGTTGAAGACATTGAGGTGGTATTTGTTTCTATGAAGGATGATTCAGACAAAGAGAAAAGGTATGTTGAAACTGCACTCATATCTAAGGTTAGTAAAAATGATGTCTAGATTATTGATAGTGGAAGTACTCACCAAATGACTCATGATAAGGAAATTTTTGAAACTTTTAAGTATTATAATGGTGGATCAGTAAGAATGGGAAATGACTCACATTGTCCGATTAAAGGTAAAGGAACCAGAATGTTGAATAATCAGGTCAGATGTGAAAATGCATAATGGGTAAAAGGACTTAACTATAATATATTGAGTGTTTCACAACTGAACAACACAGGTCAGTGAGTTGCATTTGAGAACAAAAAGGCAAAGATCTTTAATGAATCAAGAAGGTTGATCAGAATTGGTGAATAGAAAAAATGTAACCTATTCTATCTTTATGATATTAACACCACTTGTTTAATGGCTAGAAATGAAGGCATATGGTTGTGGCATAAAAGGTTATGTCATGTGAATTTTGACAACATGATTAGAATAAGTAATAAAAGGAAAGTAAAAGGCTTACCGAGCATGTCAAAGCCCGACCATGTCATGTGTAGTAATTGTCAAAAAGGTAAAATGAAAAATTTTAGTTTCAAGAGCTCATCAAGGGTGCTCCCCTTATTAACACATACACACAACAAATTTGAGAAAAACAATATTTGCAAAGATAGGAATGAGATTTCTATTATCCACCATGAAATGAAATTATAATATTCTAAAATATAACATGCACAATCAGAAATGTAAAATGCATAGCCACATGGGCGTTTTGTTATAATAATCTGCAAGCTAGAGCCACTAGCTGCATAACCCAAAACTGCCCTTGACTACCCTAAGCGCCTTCAATATATAGGCAATTTTAACTACCCAAGAAGATTCTAGAAATTAAACACTAAAATTTGAGGCCAAACATGCCTAAGATATTATTATTCATTTTATTACATAAAAGTAGGCCCAAACAACTTCAGAACCCAAAATTTAATTTTGAAGAAACCTTAACATTTTCAACTTCAGGTAGCACAACTTTTGGAGACCATAACTCATCAATTGCTGACCTGATGGGCCACTATAACCCCATTTAAGAAATTCCACGAAGTGCTCTACAAATTTTGACTTGGGCTTGCCCAGTCAACCAAGGTTTCGACCCCATTCAGAGCCTCTAAAGCCTTCAAAATTGAATTCAAAGTTTTTGTACCTTGCTGCCAATACCAAAAATATCTAATATCTACAAAACTAGATTTGATCTGGCAATGAAACTTTACTGCCAAGCCGATACAATCAAAGTGAACCTCCAGGGAAGAATATAGAACATTCTGAGCTCAAACAAAAAACTTACTAAAAATGGTAACTTTCCAGAAATAGTAACTCTACACAAAATAGCCCTTATTGAAAAGAAACTAAAAAATATTTTAGGGTGATGCAAGATTTCTCTTATACTTAGGATGCTCCTACATCAGACATCTGGGGTAATTTAGAAGTGACCGTGTCATGTCTCAGGTAGGAAAAGGAAAACCAAGATGATTAACCTCCTCCCTTGATAGCCATGATGAATCTTCTATAGGTCGTCCTTTCCATTTGACCAAATACTCCTCATATGTCCTATTCTTTGTACTTCTGCCAACACAACTATCCAAAATGTCTTCAATCTCCTCTGTAATTGAAGTAGTTGTTGGAATATTCTACTATGCTTCTATGATCTAATCCTCAACACCTCCCTCATGATATTTTGTCAAATTTGAAATGTTAAATACTAGTGAAATATTGAGTTCACTTGCAAACTCTACTTCATAAGCATTTCCTAAATCAAGCTTCTTCAATATTTTGCATGGTCCAAACTTCTTCATCTTCAACTTATTATACGTTCCTACTGGAAATATATCCTTTTGCAAATGAACCATGATTTCATCTCCCACCTAGAATTCCTTGTCTTCTTTTCTTGTCTTCCTTAGCCTTGTACTGTGTATTCATTTTATTAATATGATGTTAGACCTCCTCATGCAAATTCTTCAAGTGTTCTGCAAAGTCTTCAACTTTAGCACTACTTGTCTCTCCTTTGTCCAACTTTCTTAATTCTAATGTATTTCTGGGACTACTTTGATACACTATCTGGAATGGTGGTTTACCAATGCTCCTACTAGCAGAATTATTATATGCAATTTTTGCCTATCGTAAAACCAAATCCCAGCCCTTCATTTTATTTCCAACCAAGAATCTCAACAAGTTTCCCAAACTCCTATTCACAAATTTTGTCTATCCATCAGTCTATGGATGGTGTGCTAAACTAAACTTCAAATCTGTCTTCAACTTTTTCCATAAGGTTCTCCAAAATTAACCAACAAACTTGGTGTCTCAATCCAAAACTGTGCTCTTTGGTAAGCCATGTAGTCTTACCACCTCCCTGAAAAATAATTCTTCTACATGAACAACATCATTAGTCTCCTCGCAAGGAATGAAATGTGCCATTTTTGAAAACCTATCCACCACTACAAAGATGGAGTCATGCCCTTTCTGAGTTGTTGGTAGCCCAAGAACAAAGTCCATACTAATATCCTCCCATGGCTTCTCTGGTACAGGTAATGGCTGATATAAACCTATATTCTGCATCACTCCTTTTGCCACCTAACATACTCTGCAACCTTGTACAAATTTCTTAACATCTTTTTGCAACTGTGGCCAATAATAATTCTCACTAACTAGAGAAATGGCTTTATCTCACCCAAAATGTCCAACCAATCCTCCACTATGCTTTTCTTTGTTTAAATTATCCCTCATGGAGCTCTTTGGAATTCACAAATGACTACCTCTAATCAACATATCATCTTGGATTATGAAATCCAACCATTTGGTTCTATCCATAGTAATAGGTTCTCTACAAGCTTTCCAAGCTTTGCCAAAATCTGGATCTTCAGGATAAAAACTCTTGAGTTCCTTGAACCCAACAACCTCAATCTGCATCTTTGTCAGCAAAATTAATCTTCTGCTAAGGGCATCTACAACCCTATTAGACTTCTCACTCCTATGCTTCAAAACAAACTTATAAATTTGCAAAAAACTCAACCCATTTCCTCTTGGCATCATTCAACTTCTTACTAAAATAAGCAATGGGTTTACCTTCCTGACTGAAAAATACTTCAATGGCATTACCACTAGCATCAGAGTCTACTTGAAATACCTTGTTAAAATCTAGAAGTGCTAAAATAGGCTATTATGTAACTTTTCTTTTCAACAATTCAAAATTCTTATCTTCCCCTATAGTCCACTTAGATTATTTCCTATCCCCTCACATTATTTAAGTCAAGGGTCCACAAATACTACAGAAACCTCAAATAATTTTTTTCTAAAAGATATCCAAACCCTAAAAATATCTAACCTTAGTAGCACTCCTTGGGGTAGGCCATTCAATAATAGCCTGCACCTTCTCTGGGTGTATTTTTAGATCTTCTACTGAGACTACAAATCCAAGATACACTAACTCTTTCTTCACAAAACTGCACTTCTTTAGATTAATCAACAACTTCTCTTCCCTTAACCTCTCAAACACCTTATGAATATGCATCATATTTTCTTCCAATGTCTTACTGAAAATCAAAATATCATCCAGGTAAAAAATAATAAACTTACCCAAAAATTCTTAAAGTACTTCATTCATGACCGACATGAATGTGTTCAGTTCATTGGTTATCCCAAAACGCATGACAAACCACTCATACAAGCCCTCCTTTGTCCTGAATGATATCTTCCATTCATCTCCTTCTCTTATCCTGATTTGGTGATATCAACTCTTTAGATTTATCTTTGTGAAATACTGAGCTCCACTCAAACAATCCATAATATCATCCATTCTTGGCAAGGTAAATCTACACTTTATAGTGATCTCATTGATAGATCGAGAATCTATACACATCCTCCATTCTCCATTTTTCATTGGTTCTAATACCATTGGTACATCACATAGAATCAAGCTCTCTCGGGTCAATCCCTTTTGCAAAAATTCATGCACTTGTCTATTCAATTCTTCACTCTTTGCTAGATTCATCCTATGGGCTGCCCTATTTGGCAAACTGGCCCCTGGGATCAATTCCATTTGATGACTAATATTTGTCATTGGTGGTAATCCATCAGGTACATTATCATAAACAATATCCTAAAACTCCTCCAACAAGTCTGTAACTTCTACAGGTACATCTTCTACTTCTTCTTTACCCACTTTTGGAATTAGGGAAAAACACATATTCTCATGCCACATACCTTCTAAGAACTTTCTTCCATCAACTAAATAAATTTTGGCATTACTACATACCTTTTCTCCTATTTCCTTCAATGGTTTCAGCTTGTGTCGGACTCCATCCTTTGTCAGAGAATAAGTATTAGCATGACCATCATGGATGATATGCCTGTCAAACTACCAAGGCCTTCCCAGTAATAAATGACATGCATCCATGGGGATGATATCATAGAGTATGTCATCTCGGTAACTTCCAATCTTGAACTTCACTAAGCACTGCCCATTGACTAGGACATTGTGGTCATCCTACACCCAGGAAATTATGTATGGACATGGGTGATTTTCCCTTTTTAGATTCAATGTTTTGACCATTTCTTCTAATACTAGGTTATTAGTTCTTCCACCATCAATAATCACATCCCAACACTTATCCTCACACTTGAATTTAGTGTGAAATAGGCTCTTCCTTTGAACTGAGCTCTTCTCTTCATTTATCAGGATCCTCCCGGCAACTAGGTTTTCTCCTCTCTCATCATCATCTGAGTGTTCAAACTGAGCTTCTTCATTTGCATGTGAAACTCATGCATGGCCTTCATTCCTCCTATCTATCCTTCCTTGACGCAGTGGGCATTCATAGGCTCAGTTTCCTTCTTCTCCACAATGAAAACATGTCCCATGAAAACCACCTCTTCCTGGTCCTTTCCCTCTTCATCTTCCTCTCTGATCCCTATTATTCTGATAACAGGAACGATTGTAATTATTTTTCCTTAGATTTTGACTGCTACTTGACCCATTAATCTTTTTCTGATCTTCATTTTGGCCTCCATAAGACTGTCCACTAGATCTTCCACGCCAACCTCTTCTACCTTGCTTTCTTTCAAATTTTTTTTTTCAGCTTCTCTTCCACCCTTAGGGAAAACTAGTGTGCCTCTTCAATACTAGTCATTCTAACTAGACTCAACACATCTTGAATACTTGGCCGCAATCCATAAAGATAATGGGCAACTTTTTCCTTCTCAGGTTCTGCAAGACCTGTTCTAATGAGGACCTGGTAGAACTCTTATGTATACTCCTACACAAATTTTCCCGCTTGTTTCAACCCTTGCATTTTCCTCACCATCTCTAACTCATAATCAATGGGAATGAACTATTTCTTCAAATTCTCCATCATTTGGTCCCATCTTGTGATTTTATCCTTTCCTCTTCTATTCCTCTCCAACTGGATCTCCTACCACCAAATTTTTGCATGGCCCTTCAGTTTGGCCTTCACAAATTTGACCCGATCTGGATCATCGACATCTTCATACTCAAAAGATTCTTCTAGATCATTGATCCAGTCGATCAACCCCTCTGGGTTAAGATTTCCCAAAAATGTGGGAACTTCAATCTTGGGTCTCTTTCCAATCTTGGAAATGGCCCTCAAAACCCTATCCTCTTCAAGATTTCTAGGCACTTCTGGTGCTTCTTGATCACCTTGTCCTTCTTCTTTGGATTCCTCTTCACTTTCATCTCTAACCACAATATTCATTCCTCTATCCAGCTCCTCTTTCCATGCTTTCACTTTTCTTTGGAGGACTCTAAAACCCTCTTCTGTCACATGTGCAACTCTCCTGACATGGTTTCTTCATGGAGGCATTTTGGATCTTATCACGCGAACCCACAACCATAGTCTTGCTACAAACTACCTCATAGTTGGTGATTTTTCTACACACTCGGGAACTCCTCCTTTGATACCAAATGATGAGGGGTGCTCCCCTTATTAACACAAACACACAACAAAATCAAGAAAAATAAGATTTTCAAAGACGCGAATGAGCTTTCTATTATCCACCATGAAATGAAATTACAATATTCTGATATATAACATTCACCTTCATAAATGCAATATGCACAACCACATGGGTATTTTGTTACAATAATCTAAAATCCAGAGCCACCAGCTGCATAATCCAAAACTGCACTAGACAACCCTACGGGCCTTCAATATATGGACAATTTTAACTACCCAAGAAGATTCTAGAAATTAAACCCTAAAGTTTGAGGCTGACCATCCCTAAGATATTATTATTCATTTTTATTAGATAAGAGTAGGCCCAAACAACTTCGGAACCCAAATAGAAATTTTGAAGAAACTTTAACATTTTCAAGTTCATGTAGCGCAACTTCTAGAGACCATAACTCATCAATCGTTGACCTGATGGGCCACTGTAACCCAATTTTGGAAATGCCACGAAGTGGTCTACAATTCCTATCTTGGGCTTGCCTAGTCATCCAATTTTTTGACCCCACTCGAAACCTATAAAGCCTTAAAATTTGAGTTTGAAGTTTTTGTACCCTTCTGCCAATAGTGAAAATATCCAATATCTACAAAACTGGATTTGATTTAACAATGAAACTTTACTGCCAGGCTGATACAATCAAAGTAAACCTCCAGGGAAGAAATTAGAATATTTTGAGCTCAAAAGGAAAACTTACTAAAAATAGTAACTTTCTAGAAATAGTAACTCTACATAAAATTGCCCTTATTGAAAAGAAACTAGAGAATATTTTTGGGCGATGAAAGATTGCTATTACACCCAGGATGCTCCTACATCAAGAGAAAAACCTATACATCTAATGTCATTCAAGAATTATTCCATACTAATATATGTGAACCAATGAGAACAGAGAGCTACTATGGTGATAGATAATTCATTCTATTTATTGATGATTATTCTAGAATGATGACAGTTATGTCTTTAAAAGAGAATTTAGAAGAATTCAAGATGTTTAAATGGTATAAAGTTATTGTAGAAAAAAAAAAAAGCACTAAGGAGCTAAAAATCTTAAGATCTTAAACAAGAGGAGAATTTATTTCTGATGAGTTCACTAACATTTGTAATGAGCATGGAATTCAAAGACAGGTTTCTGCACCAAGAACACCATGGTGTAGGAGCACCTAGGCTAACCTCCATGTTTGTTCATTTTGGCTTGTACTTTACATTAGCCAAGTCAAGATAGGTTAGTTTTTTTTGGACCTTAGTAGGTCTTTGCAATGTAGGCTAAGTCAGTTAGTCATTAGGACTAAGGTCACATTAATAGCCATTGTTAGTAGTATTTTCAAATTCTTAGGCTTAGTTGTTAAATGTGAGGTTGGAGTCATGAATGTGTTCTAAACTCATAATTGAGGACATAGAGATTCCATAGGGCCTTAAATGATCTTGGATCCTTGAAATGGATAGGTTAGAGGTCCTAAAATGTAGTGAGAAGGAATAATTGAAAAGATGCCAAAAGTTGCTAAATTGTTATCATGACAGCATTCGCAATAATTGCAAATGTTGCATGCAACACAGTTACATCAGATTATCCTTGAAACTAGGAGTGGGGAATCAACCAATAAGGTCCTATAATGGTGGAAGAAGGCATCTAATGGAGAGAAGGACCTGAATAAGGCAGTTATTTTTTCTTATTTGTAACAAGTTTGAAGTTGAATATAACTCTGCAATTCTGAGGCTTTTAGTAATCCCGAGCATTTCCTTGAAATAGACACATTCAATGGATTGAGTGCTTGAATCTAATGGTTGTTTTTTTTTCTTAGGATAGTTAGAAGAACTTTTCATTTAGTAAGTTAGTCGATTAGAGGTAGTATACAGTCATAGCTAAATTGTTTTGTAACTAGAGAGTCCACTGGTCCTGTCCTGACCAGTCACTCAAGTATTGGCTCCCCCATGAAATCGAACCATGGGAAACACCTAAGGGTACATGGAAATTTTAGGGGAGTTAGTAGTGTACATAAGTGTATAGTTAGGAGTCTTAGAAGTGCAATTTTCTATTTTTAGATCCAAGCCCTAGGCGAGCATGCACTATCTGGTTAGTGGTTTTGAGGAGTAATAGTGAGCATTCATATGCAGGGGAAGGAAGTACTATATGGTCTGAGTACATTTATAGTTAGGGTTGAGTGTTACTCTAACATACTGAGTTGGTCGAGTTCATACCAATCAGTGAAGACAAGTTTTGACCAAGTTTTGCATAGTATTGCAGACTGTCCTAGATTTTAGGCCCATTAGCCCTATAAGACCTAGTTTATAGGAACCCCATGTATGGATGACTTAGGGGTTTGAGACTTACAAAATCCTTTGTGAAATGGAAAAGGGTATCTGGATATGGTTTTATAATTTTGAGGTCTTTGGAAAAAATTTCCAAGAAGTGAGAAAAACACATTGTCAAGGGCTACAAGGGGATGAGCATAATTAGGCCTCTTGAAGACACAAACTTGGAATCGACTAAAAATGGGAAGGAGATCCCTCAAGATGGTTTCCAAATTGATCAAATGAAATTCCTACATAGTGTTTGACTCCCCTGCAAGTGATTCATGATTTTTGGTGTGGAAATTGACACTTAGACTCTTCTAAGTGTAAGTAGGAGAAGTGGAGATTTGAACTAACTAAGGGTGTTAGTCTTTCAGGGTGAATCACATGAGTGGATAAATCTTAGAGAAGAGTTGAAATTGGACTTAGTTAATCATCTAAGTCAATTCAAGACTTAGAGGAGATTAGGTTCCTAGAAGAGACAAGCGAGGTCTCTTAGTTGTAGTGCTAGCAAGCCTTGGAACACTTACACCATATTGGTATCAGAGCTTGATTAAAGATCAAGCTTGTGGTGGATGTTTCAGCCTACTAAATTAGTGAGAGAGAATACACCTAGAGGATCAGAAAAATAAAAATTCATGGTGACTAATGTTGAGTTAGCCAAAAAGGTGGAAGAACAAGAAGAAGACAATAAGTCGTTAAGAGAAAGGTTGTCTCAAATGGAGCAACTCTTGGGAGAAGTCCAAGACAAAGCTGAGTAGATGAAAGATAAGATAGACCAGAAAGAAGAAGAAGAAGAAGAAAGGGATAAAGGAGTGGAACTAGAAGAAGAAGCTCTGACCCCTGACCCTGTCAGTGACCAAGAACCCTTCTTAAAGGCATTGAAGGCTTTAACTGGTAAAGCTTTGGAGGGTGTGCCACTATTTAGTTGACAAATGGATCCAGATTTAGTTGTGAATTAGATAGACAACATAGATAACCATTTTTAATGTGATGGTATCAAAGAGGCCCAAAAAGTGAATGTGGCCAGGTCAAGATTGAGAGGTTGAGCTCTCACATGGTGGAAGTTTGTTGAAACTTAAAGAGAGAAAGAAGGAAAGAGTCCTATAGCCACATGGAAGGGCATGGTGACTAAGATGAAGCAGACCTATTTTCCTAATGATTATGAAGTGCAGATACATAGGAGGAGACATAATCTAAGACAAAACGATCTAGATGTCCAAGACTACACTGAAGAGTTCTACAAGTTGTGCCTACAGTCACAAGTGGTTGAAGATGAAAGCATCAAGCTAGCTAGGTATTAGAATGGACTCAAATGGTCTATTCAAGAGGACATGAGTATAGTGAACTTCAAAACCATCCACCAATGCTATCAAATGGCCTTGAAGATAGAGGAGAAAGGCAAGAGGAAGCAAGAACAAAGTTCTAAAGGAAGAGGTAGAGGAAGAGATAGTAGAGGAAAAAGATGTGGCTATGGTGGAAGGAGTTCAGAATTAAGGACACAAGGAGAAGTCAAATACAATGAGTAGAAAGAAGCAAGTTCTAGTAGAGGTGGTAGAGGAAGGAACACTAATTTCAGAGGTAGAAGTGGTGGACCTAAGAAGGAGGAAACTATTTTGCCAACATGAATGTTACCATTGTAATCAAATGGGACACCCTGCCTATAGGTGTCCAGAGAAGGGTAGTACTTCTCAAGGAGGTAACAAGAGGACTAATTTGGTCCAAGAATACACAAATGCAGTTGATAAACACCTTGAGGTGCCACTAAATTTAAAAGAAGTTGAGAACCTCATGATGAGGAGAAAATTGATCAAGGAGCCATACAAGGAGGAGCCAAGCCAAAGGAGGTCTTTGTTTAGAATCAAATGTAAGGTGATGGGTAAAGTATGTAAGGTTATCATAGACTCAGGGTCTACTGATAGTATTGTATCAGAGGAGAAATTCAGTAAACTAAACATGACAAGGATACGTCATACCCATCCCTACAAGGTAACATGGCTCAATAAGGGACAACATGTCTTAGTGAATGAGCAAGCACGGGTGGAGTTCTCTATAGGGAGATATAACGATAAGGCATTATTTGATGTGCTACCCATGGATGCATGTCACTTTCTCCTAGTTAGACCATGAAAATTTGACCGCCAAGCTATCCATGATGGAGTAAAGAAGTTCTATACTTTCAAGAAGGATAACATGACTTTTAAAATGTAGTCATTGTTAGAAGATGTAGAGATGAAGACAGCTGGTCCCAATGTACTAATGGTGAGTGAGAAAGAGTTCTTGGAAGCCATGGAGGAAGGAGAAGGAGTTTTCTTTGCACTAATGTTGAAGCCCAAGGAAGTTGAAGACAAAATGGTGAAGAGAACAGAGCTGCCCCAAGAGATACAAGAAATGTTGCAGAAGTATGAAGGTATTGTAATTGATGGAAAACCATCAACCTTACCCCCTATAAGACTCATAAGCCATAAGAGTGATGTTATTCTAGGAGATACCCTACCCAATAAGGTAGTCTACAAGATGACTCCTCAACAGTATGAGGAAATAGCTAGGCAAATTCAAGAGTTGTCAGAACAAGGTCTTATAAGGAAGAGTATTAGTCCTTGTGTTATACCCACAGCCCTAGCCCCTAAAAAAGGAGGTACTTGGAGATTATGTACTTACTCCAGGTCAACTAATAGGATCACTATCAAATATAGGTTCCCTATCCCTAGCATTGAAGACTCGATGGATTGTCTAGGAGGTGCAAGGTACTTCAAGACCACTAAAGGGTTGTATGAATGGTTAGTCATGCCATTTGGCTTATGAAATGCTCCATCAACTTTTATGAGGTTGATGAATGAAGTACTCAAGGATCACATTAGGAAGTTTGTAGTGGTATACTTGGATGATATATTCATCTTTAGTAAGATAAGAGAGGAACAACTCAAGCATGTGGAATTAGTACTCAAGAGGCTACATGAAGAGAAGTTAATGATTAACTTGGAGAAGTGTGAGTTAATCAAAATAGAGCTAGTGTACCTAGGATTTTTTCTATCTCATGGTAATATAAAAATGGACAAGAGTAAAGTAGAAGCCATCATGAATTGGCCTACTCCAAGGACAATAATAGAGGTAAGAAGTTTTCATGGCCTTGCTCAGTATTATAGGATGTTCATAAGGCAATTTAGTTCTATTTGTGCTCCTATGTTGGACACAATCAAAGGAGGAATGAAGACGAAGTTCATGTGGAATGAACAAGCCAAAAAAATATTTGAGTTTTTGAAAGAAAAGATTGCTACTGAACCAGTATTAGCCTTACCAAGCTTTGAGAAGCTTTTCACAATTGAATGTGATGCAAGCAACATAGCTATTGGGGTTGTCCTAATCCAAGATGGTAGACAAGTAGCATTTCATTCTGAGAAGTTAAGTGAAGCAAAGAAGAAGTATTCATCTTATGACCTTGAGTTGTATGCATTGGTTTAAGCCTTGAGAAAGTGGAGGCACTATCTGCTGCCCAAAGAATTTATTGTTTATTCAGATAATCAAGCTTTAAGTTTTATGAATTCTCAAGAGAAGTTGAGCCACAAGCACATGAAGTGGGTTGAGTACCTACAATCTTACACCTTTAACATCAAACATAAGAAAGGTGTCTTAAATAAAGTTGCGGATGCATTGTCAAGTAGAGCTCTTACTATCCAAGAGATTCAGTTGAAGAGCATGGGAATAGATCACTTCAAGGACCTATATGCTAAAGATGAGGACTTTGTAGACATTTACAAGGTATGTGCTAAATACAAGAACCATTTCCATAGTGAGTATGCTGAATATACTTTGAAAAGTAACCTTTTATTTAAGGGAAATTAGTTATGTGTCCCAAGAGGCTCCATTAGGGAGAATATGATACAAGAGAAGCACAATGGTGGATTGAGTGGTCACTTTGGGATCAAAAAGACACAAGAACTAGTTCAAAGGTTCTACTATTGGCTGAGGATGAATCTTGATGTCAAAAGGTATGTGGAGAGTTCTATAGTGTGTCAAAGAGCCAAGGGTACTTCATCAAATGCTGACCTTTATCAGCCCCTTCCTATTCCCACTAGACCTTGGGATTGCTTGAGCATGGATTTTGTAGTTGGGTTACCCAAAACAAGACAAGGCATGGATAGTGTTTATGTAGTTGTGGATAGGTTTAGTAAAATGGCTCACTTTGTGCCATGAAAGACCACTAATGATGCCAGCCAAATAGCCTCTCTATTCTTCAAAGAGATAGTAAGAATCCATGGGTTACCTAAGAGCATTGTGTCTGATAGAGACACCAAATTTGTGAGTCATTTTTAGAAGACTCTTTGGAAAAGTTTAGGCACTAATTTATCCTTTGAATCTACCTACCATCCCCAAACTAATGGTCAAAGTGGTGAATATAAGCCTTGTAAATCTACTAAGGTGCTTGACATAGGAGTACGAATAGTAATGGGATTAATTGATTGGATAGGCTGAGTATGCCTCCAATGACACCATCAATAGGTTAATAGGGAAGAGCCCCTTTGAGGTGGTGTATGGATTACATCCTAGAGGAGTCTATGAGTTGAGAGACTTGAAGGATGGAGTGAAATAAAGTGGATATACAGATGATTTTTCGTATTCCATTCAAGAAATACATGATACAGTCTGAAAAACCTTGATAGAGAACACCTTGAAACATAAGGCAAAGGTTGATGAAAGTAGGAGGATAGTTGAGTTCAATGTGGGTGACATGGTGATCTGGTACATCTCAATAAATTAAGATTGCAAAAGGGAGTCCCTCAAAAGTTGCAGATGAGAAGGATAGGCCCTTGTCCTATCTTGGCTAAGTATGGCGAAAATGCATTCAAAGTTGAACTCTTGGAAGATAGTGGAGTGTTACCTATCTTCAACATTACAGACTTAGTCCATTACAAAGGAACAGAGAAAGACTTGGATCAGAGTCTTCAAGAACTAATCAGAGATGTGGAGGAGCTACAATTACCCTCTACTATAGTCACAGGAGATGATAGCATACTAGATAGAAGAGTATACAAAAAGACTAGAACTAAAGAGTATAAAGAGCACTTAGTCAAAATAAATGATCAAAAAAATGCAGATGCAGTATGGGTCAAAGAATCAGTGTTCAAGAAGATGGGGATTGATCCAGGCATCCTCAATCCAAGAGTGGATTGATTTTTTTTGTTTTGGGGAGGATGGTGCAGGAGCACCTAGGCTAACCTCCATGTTTGTTTATTTTGGCTTATACTTGAGATTAGCCAAGTCAAGATAGGTTTTTTTTTTTTGGACCTTATTAGGTATTTGTAATGTAGGCTAAGTGAGTTATTCATTAGGACTAAGGTCACATTAATAGCCATTTTAGTAGTATTTTCAAATTCTTAGGCTTAGTTGTTAAATGTGAGGTTGGACTCATCAATGTGTCCTAAACTCATAATTGAGGACATAGAGATGCCATAGGGCCTTAAATGATATTAGATCCTTGAAATGGAGAGGTTAGAGGTCCTAAAATGTAGGGAGAAGGCATAATTGAAAAGATACCAAAAGTTGCTAAATTGTTGTCATGATAACATTTGCAATAATTGCAAATGTTGCATGCCACGTGGTTACATCGGATTCCTCTTGAAACTAGGAGTGGGGAATCAACCAAAAAGGTCCTACAATGGTGGAAGAAGGCATCTAATGGAGAGAAGGACTCGAATCAAGTATTTTTTTTTTATTTGTAACAAATTTGAAGTTGAATATAGCTCTGCAATTCTGAGTTTTTCAGTAATCCTGAGCATTTCCTTGAAACAGTCACATTGAATGGATTGAGTGCTTGAATCTAATGGTTTTATTATTTTCTTAGGATATTTAGAAGCACTTTTCATTTAGTAAGTTATTTTATTAGAGGTAGTATATAGTCGTAGCTAAATTGTTTTGTAACTAGAGAGTCCATCGGTCCTGTCTTGACCAGTTAGTCAAGTCATGGCTCCCCCATGAAATATAACCATGGGAAACACCTAAGGGTATATGGAAATGTTAGGGGAGTTAGTAGTGTACATAATTGTAGAGTTAGGATTCTTATAAGTGCAATTTTATATTTTTAGATCCAAGCCCTAGGTGAGCATGCACTGTCCGGTTAGTGGTTTGGAGGAGTAACAGTGAGCATTCATATGCAGGGGAAGGAAGTACTGTATGGTCTGAGTACATTTATAGCTAGGGTTTAGTTTTACTCTAACATAATGAGTTTTTTGAGCTCATACCAATCAGTGAAGACATTTTTTGAGCAAGTTTTGCATAGTGTTGCAGACTGTCCAAGATTTTAGGCCTATTAGCCCTATAAGACCTAGTTTATAGAAACCCATGTACGGATGACTTAGGGGTTTGAGAATTAAAAAATATTTTGTGAAATGGAAAATGGTATTTGGATATGGTCTTAGAATTTTGAGGTCTTTGGAATAGTTTTTCAAGAAGTGAGAAAAATGCACTATCAAGGGCTACAAGGAGATAAGCCTAATTAGGCCTCTTGAAGACACAAACTTGTTCTCAACTGAAAATGGGAAGGAGATCCCTCAAGATGGATTCCAAATTGATCAAATTAAATTCCTAGATGGTGTTGGACACCTGTGCAAGTGATTCATGAATGTTAGTGTGGAAATTGACACTTAGACTCTTCTAAGTGTAAGTAGGAGAAGTGGAGATTTGAACTAACTAAGGGTGTTAGTCTTTCAGGGTGAAGCACATGAGTGGAGAACTCTTAGAGAAGAGTTTAAATTGGAATTATTTAATCATCTAAGCCAATTTGGGACCTAGAGGAGATTAGGTTCCTAGAAGGTACCAGCTAGGTCTCTTAGTTGCAGTGCTAGCAAGCCTTGGAACACTTACATCACACCACAACAAAATGGGATTGGTAAAAGAAGAAACAGATCCATTGTTGATTGTTCCATAACACTGATGATTGAGAAAGTCATCACTCAAAAATTTTTGAGGGAAGCTATAAGTACTATTGTCTACACATTGAAAAAATTTCAATTGAAGAAAGACACCAATAATACACCCTATGAGCTATGGTATCGATACACACCCAATGTAAGTTACTTGAGAATATTTGGAAGTCAATGTTATATTTTGAAAGATGATACAACTGGAAAGCTTGACTCCAAAGGTGAAGATGGAATATTTTTAGGGTATTCTACCAAAATCAAGGCTTATAAATATCTTAACAAACCTTCAAACAAAATAATTGAAAGTACAAATGTCAGAGCAGATGAATTTGTAGAGAAAAATGATAGGTAAAGAAGAAAAGAACTAGAAGACTAAAACAAGTTTGTCTATACTAAAGAACTTGACACTCTACCCGAGCAACAGTGTATCACTCCTGAGCAACAGAACAATGCCCCCGAGAACCAGGTTACAAACACCAAAAATCAAGAAATTTATCAAAATGATGTCTCGAGCGATGGATATTTGAATGAAGGTCAAGATGATGATCAGAATGATGAAAAAAGAGTTGAACCGATAATTTCCAATTATGTCATAAGATACCATCCAAAGAACCAGATCATAGGAGACAAGAAGACTGGAATGAGAACAAGAAGTAAGTCACTAAACACTAGATGTTTAATTTGTGATTTTGAGCCTAAATATGTTAATACTGCACTTGAAAATGAAGAATGGGTCAATGCTATGAATTAAGAGATAGAATAGATTTAGAATAATAGAACATGGACATATGTACCTAGACCAGATGAAAAGAATATCTTTGGTACCAAATGTATATTAAAAAACAAGCTGAATGAGAATGGAGAAGTCACAAAGAAAAAAACAATATTAGTATGCAAGGGGTATGTACAAGAGCAAAGTATTGACTATGAAGAAACCTTTTCACCCGTTGCTAGACTAGAAGGAGTCATAATTCTACTTTCTTATGCTGCATTCAAAGGATTCAAGGTATACATAATGGATGTCAAATCTGCATTCCTAAATGGAATAGTAGAAGAAGAGGTATACATTGAATAATGAGAAGGGTTTGTTGATCCTAACAAGAGAAACATGGGTTGTAGACTCCACAAAGCCTTGTGTGGATTGAAACAAGCACCAAGAGCATGGTATGAAAGACTTCACTCCTATATCAAAAGTATTGGATTTATAAAAACAATTGAAAACAACAATCTGTATTTAAAAGAAGATAATGATGATAATATTTTGATTACTAAAATATTTGTTGATAATATAATGTTTGGGGGTAATGATATGTTATGCAAATCATTTGCTAATAAAATGAGAAAAAAGATTGAGATGTCAATGTTTGGGGAGATTAAATTCTTTCTTGGTGTAGACACCTAAAATTGGTTCATTTCCTATGCCCCCTTTTTAACATGTCTTCTATATTGTGTGTTTGATCTTTTTCATTCACTAATATTGTATCATTCTTCCATTTCATAAATTACTAACATTTCTCTCATTTTGTCCAAATTGACCATCTTCCTAAATCAATCCAAGATCATTCAATTCCAAACTCATATCAATGTATTATCAATCAATCCTCTTGCATTGTCAAATTTATCGATGCCTTATCATCATTTAATTCCTACAATAGCATTGTCAAAGATCATTGATGCTATTTTATCATCAATCATCATTTTTAGAGCATTGTCAAAGTTCATCGATGCCTCATGATTTTCTAAACTATTCCAGTATCATAGGAATTGATCCTTATCCTTATCAATATTATCAAAATCAAACCAATTTAGCATTAATGCCTTCGATTTGGCCAATAACCCTCTAATCTATCCTCTTGGGATGAATAAACTATAGCTTATCCCTCTGTCCTAATTGAATAAATAAATTGACTTTATTTATTCCCCTTTTTCCTAAGTCTTCACAATTAATTAATTGCCTAATTCTAAATTTATGGGATTTTTGTAATTTCATAAATACTAATTTAGATTTGTGAGGAATATTGATTTCTTAACTGAATTAATATCCTCCTAATCTCACCTAATTTCCATATCCCTTAATTGAGGATTCACATCCCTATTAAGGTGCTTCTTCAATATCTTCAATATCTCCTTCATTCATTTTCCCCCATATCATGCCTCCAAGAATCCTACCTTCCTTTACCTTCATCATGCACTGCTTCTATGCAATCTTCACCTAATTCCCTCTCATTTTCTATAAATTGAGATGCATTCTTCTCATTTAAGGTTAGAACCACTATCTCCTAGTATTCTCTCTTTCAATTTGTCCTTTTCAATATTTGTGCAATTTTGTCATTGACAAAAGAGCAACACATAATGCATCTCATGGAGAAGAAAGGAGGACATGGGAGCTACATTTGAAGGGAGATTTAAGTGTTTTCATGCTTTATGTTATACTCTCATTTCAAATGGTTTTCATGATAGATTAGATAGGTTTGCATGTCTTTAGGGCTTTGTGGTTTCCTTGATATGCTTCTTATGCCTTTTTTTGGTCTTACATTTTGTGAATCCGACGTAAACATGCTAAAAATCTAATAAATTTGTTTGCATGCAGGTTTTCAATAATTTTCTCATATCTCCTAAATGGCTTGGAATTTGTTTATGACATTTTTATTGCAGGTTAGGGATGGTATCAGGAGCCTACAGTCCGCAAATTAGATTTTTCTTATTAATATTGTGCAATTTATTTTCTTTTTATGATTTTCCATAAAAACTAAATTTCGGGCACAAATTAGTGATTTATTTTAAAACATTTTAATTTATGGAAAGCTCTTCAAAATATAAATTGGGTCTATTCTTTGAGTTTTTTATTTTAATGACACATAATGACCGAAATAAATACATCTTCAAAAACTGGTGTATTTTGAAAATTACGATCCCTAGGGCACAAATTAAGGAATTTTTTGAAAATTCTTACATTTTTTGAAATATAATTGATTTTTAAGAGGGGTTATTTTTTTCCATTTTTAATTTTATGATCTAGAGATATATCTAAAAATTGAATCTTTATGACTAGGTAAAAAGCATAAAAAATCATGGTGCACTTGTTCCAATTTCAATTGATTTGTATGCTTTTCCTTTGTATGGATGTTTTCTCTGTTACTGATGATTTGTGTAGCATTTTGGAAATCGTGGGATGAAGAATAAATAATAAAACTACTAATGATTTTCAAGCAAGACATTTGTAGAAGACCTTGTGTGTATTTCTGAAACTTTCATGTGTGCTTTTAGTAGTTAGAAAACACTTCAGCTTGGTGCTTTAAAATGAATCATTTCATTCATGTGTCTGAAGTGTCTTCTAGTTTTTGTAATCCCTAGGAAATTTATGGATGTATCCTCTCCTCTTTCCTTCAAGGATCTTGGGTGTAAGAGAAATCCATGCAAGTCCTTTAGTGTGGCTACCTCCCAAGTGCTTTAACAGAGCCAGTGAGAGTGGATCGCCCAACCGGTAACAGACTAAAGCCACACCCTTCCAAACTGGTATATAAAATATTTCATTGTGATTAATCTCACAATGAATGAGTATTAAATATGTTATATCAGGAAGAAGATCTCCCTCATAACCCTTGTGGTGCATAAAAACCTACAGAACATAACTTCTATAGGCAGGGAGGCCTCCATAATAGAGCTAATCTACCGCACGTATAACCACCCGTATGGATACCTTCACTAAACACCATGTTTTAGTATCCAAAATCCTTCTATCTATTGGTGAGGAAGGTCAGAGACCAACTAAGACACCCCACAGTTTCTCTACTATTAGTCAAGAAAACAGTCCCTTGGGAAGTGATGACCCTTGGGATTTGAAGCATGGAGTGCATGAGAAGTGAGTGCATTGTAAGGAGGAGCCCATGCCTCCAAGCTTCTAGGTTGTCTGATATTAGTAAGTGCGGCTGAACTTCAGTTCAAGTGGGGATTCAATAGATATTGTCCTTGCTATCCTTAGAATGTGGTGTGTTAGTTCCTTTTTACAACAACCATTCTCAATGATGTGTCTTACGTGAGTGTTTCAAACTTTAATAAAAATGACAAAATCTTAAAAACACTCTTCTTAAAGAACATTTTTTCTGAATCAGATATAAAAACAATCAAATGGTCAAAAACTACCTTGTCTTTGAGTAAAGATATGGAACCTTAAAAATTTTCACTTGGAACCTCTTGGCGTGCTTGATAGTCTTCATCTTGCATATTCATGTCCTAACCTCGTTGCATTTGCATTTCAAAATTCCCTTGCATTTTAAGCCTCTTCATAATCCTCATTATAGTCCCTCTTTCATAGGTCCTAATCATAGTCCTCTTGCATACATATCTCATTTTACATCCTCTCTAAAAGCTTTGCGAAAGAATCCTAGAAAGAATTAAAATCATAGAACCTTTCTTTATGATGCTGAAAATAGGATCTTGACTTGGTCCCCTATTCCCAAATTTCAAACCCCCTTATCAATTGGTCCCACTCCACCTTTGTCATTTTGGATTTGACCTAATCCCTTTTATAAAAAATTGTCCCTTGTCCCTCAATCCCCTTTGTCAAGTCAAGATTTTTTTTATTCAACCTCATAAGGTTATTCCCTTAGGTTTGTCTCCTTTCCAAATATTTTTTGTCAAAGTCCAAAAACCCCAAAAAAATTGCATAAGCCTTAGATTTCATTTTTCATAAGCTCCTTGCATTTCCAAATATCCAAATAAATCGAATGCATTAAGCCATAGGTTGCTTTACATAAAATAATTCAAAATCAAAATTTGTATTTGTATAAACTCCTTGTATACCTTAAGCTGCATTTTCAAACTCAAAGTCCCTCACAAAATCCAAAAAAAGTCTTGTATTTTCATATAGGCATCATGCCAATCTTCACTAGGTTCAAAGCATCCAAAATTCAACAAGACACTTATCAAACCATGTTTCCATCACAAGGAAAATCACAATTACCTTTTGATTAAAGACAAGATATACCTTTGCAACAACAAGTCTTTGAGCCAAGGAAAATGACATCAACACAACCAAACAATCAATTGTATCAAATCTATGGACACATGATTCAAAAGTTGCAAACAAAATTGGACAAAGAAAAGAAGATCTTGGAGGAGATACTAGAAAAGATGATAAAGAGTAGAAAGGAGATGGTCAAACTCCTTGGATGTACAAGTGAATCTTTTGGTGAAATTGACATACAATCTCTCATTGAGAAATCAAAGATACAAAAACTTATTTTACAACTAAATGAGGCAAATGAAAAATTTAACAAAGCCCAATTCAATCATGTGCAAGAGCAAACATTTTTCTACCAAGTCCCAGATCAAGCTCAATTCAATCAAGTTTCAAATCAGTCTCCATGTACTTGAATTTGAAATCAATCATTCAACCAAATTCCAAACAAAACCTTCAACCAGAGTGTGGCATAATTCAACTAGGGCCACCACCAAATTATGAACCAATATTCATTCCAATGCAACCAAGTGATCTTCAAACAATTTCAAAACCTCTTATACCAATCATGCAAGCAAGAAAATACATGCCAAGATCACAAATAATAACATTGCATGAGGGACCTTTTGTGTCCTCCAATTCACCACCATGGTCTTATCAAACAAAGACAAGTTCAAGTGTGTCACCTTTTGAACATCGATCAAGCATAAGAAATAAAAAACCTATTGTGGAACATTTTCAATCACCAGATTCTTTCCAACCTATAAATAATGATGTGGTATCACTAGCAAGATCAACCAAGCAGCGAAAGTTCAAATCTAAAACTTTTTAAGGTTTTTGCCAAAAAATGGATCCTATAAATGAAGAGGATGAAACAAATAATTCACCCATGTCTAGCAATGGCTCATCCCAAAAAAATCACGTGGATTGTACACCTATTTACCCTCAATACATTGACCTTCAAGAGACATCCATGTTTCCCTCCACTCCTTTATCCTTACAAACTTCACAAGAGAAATTTCCCCCATCCCCATCAAGTTATTCTTCCAACAATGCAACCTTCTAATGGCTATCCATAGAAGAAATCCAAACTAGTCCTATCTAGAGCCCAAGTTCCTTTGAACCAATTCCACCATGTCCTCCAATTTCAATCAAGCCTATTCATGAGAGTCTCATCCAAATTCCATCTCCATCATACCAAAATGTTGACCCCTTTAAAGAATCCCCCTTACATGTCCAAATGCATATCCCATGTCAAGAGGATGATACAAAGCACGAAGAAACATGTCTAAAAACATATCAAGATCAAGATCCAAATAATGACAAATCCCCCCAATTTTTTACCAAGATCCTATTGTCCCTAACTCTCCTATCCAAGTTGATCGCCTCCCATTTCAAAACAAAAATGTCCTTCCAAGTCCCATTGACCTTCCACTTCCTAAGAAAGATCATGATCTCCCTCCCATTTTTTCCATGATCTCATTCCAAGTCAAGACAAAGGTGTCCCTTCACCTTCATGTTGACCACAAGATCTCCTCATCCCTATGTTCCCTTTTCCTAACCCTTCAAACCTCCCACAAGATCCTATCCTACAAGATGATCCTATCACTGCTCCTATTCTATTCCAGGATCCCATTCTTCCCTTTGATCCCCCTTGTGATCCAAGAACATCTATGTAAGTTGTTCATGAACCTATTACACTTCAAATGGGTTCCCCTAGTTATATTGAGTGTAGTCCACCTCATGGTCCCAGAATTCCTTCCATATCATTCACTCCTCACAATAATGGACTTGTGCCTTGTAGCAAGTATCCTACTAGTCAAAGAAAGCATTATCAAGACAAAGGGTTAGACCACCATCCAAAAGGTATATTGAAACCCTTACATGTCCAAGAAAATTCAAATGGCCATGGTCTTAATAATAAATATACATCTCAAGGTGTTGGTATCCCTTCAAAATCCAAATCCAGATGTACACCTCCCCCTTCAACCCTTCCATCCATCTTAGGTCCATATATTCCTCCCTCCAATAGCTCACAGTCCCCTTACCCTTTCCCACATGAAATTCAGCAAAGGAATACACCCTAGAGAACCTTCCATCCATCCAAAATGCCTCCAAACAATTCCTATCCATCCATGAATTCCATTCCCTTTCCAAAAAATTTGGATGCCAAGCATAAAATCCACAAGTCAAGTAATCCACATGCAGTCAAGGATCAACATGTCCAGTCTAATTGACATGTTAAAAACAATCAAGATATGATCCTAAAATAAAAATAAATATCAAAAAGGCCAAAAAGTCCCATTAAGCAAAAAATAAAGACAAAAGCAATATGGGTTCCAAAATCAATTGTGCAAGCAATACATTCAAAGGACCCTCAAAATAATGAATAGAAAAAATGCACTTGGATTCCCAAGAAGCTTCTTGAAGAACAAAGTCCTAAAGAAAAATCCAAATTGGAATCCAAAATTTTTATCCATCCATCTAAATTTCTTCCATCTTCCAAACCTATTTTGGGTCCTTGTGTTCCAAAATCCAAATCCATTCCTCCATTAATCGGTCAAACTCCAAAATATATTTTTCCTCCATCACTCCATCACCCCTCAAGGTAAGTGCCAATATTGTTCTAGCACCCATATCCATCCATTCAATATCCATCCTTCTTTCACTCCCTCCATCATCCAACACTTGTTTTGTAACCATTCCTCCATCCTATCCAATCCTTTTCATAAAAATTATCCATTCTTATTCAATCATCCATGTCATATCCCTTTATATTTACCCTACCAACATCTTTCTGTAATATCTTTAAAAATCACATTTCAAAGAGTAAGGCGGTTGAGTCCTCCATCCATGTCATGTCATGGGTCTAGTTTCTTCCAAAATGTCAAAAAGTCAAAAAAAAGTAAAAAGGTCAAAAATGAAAAAATAAAAAAATAGTTGTCTTGATGAAAACTTGGCAAAAAGGCATCTTGGTAGCACAAAAAAAAAAGAGAAATTATTTTTTCCAATAGTAAAAACCTAGCAAACAGGCACTTTGGGCAAGTACCATGATGAAAACCTGGCAAACAAGCGTCATGTGTAATTCTATGAACTTCTTGTTGTCTATACTTACGGGAATATTTCATTTGTGTTATCCTCCATTACTCCTATAATTATCCTCCATTATCCCCAACATGTCTTCCATTATCCTATGCCTGTCATTTCCATTATCATATCCCCTTTTCCCCAACTTTGATCTTGACATGGTTACAAATCTTCCTTGAAGCATCACATGTCTTATCTGCTTACATTGTTTTGATCCCTTTAGTCTACATTGCCTATCCTATCGCAACCTTTCATCCATATTCCATATCCCTTCTCATTATCCCTGATTGATCTTGCATATCCTATCCATATCCTATCATTTTCCTGTTCATATCCTATCCAAGTCCTAACATTTTCTTATCCAACTCCCTATCTTGTTCTTGATGAAAATAAGGACATTCAATGTAAAACATGTTTTCAAAGAAAAACCTCTTGACATGTCCATTTCTCACATTCTATCCACTACACTATTTTTTGTATCCTATCATTCTCTTAACCAGTCTGTCCGCTTGGCATAAAAAAATGTTATCCCATTTCTTGGATAGTCCTTGGCACCTAAACAGATCCCATGCAAGTGAACCTTGGCCTTTGTCCATCTACCAGTCCATTTCCTCTTTGACAATGTCTCTTCCTTGCTAGACACTGGGGGCAATTCAAATATTGCAACTCGTAAATATCTTAATGTCTTAAAAAAATCCTAAAAATCCAAATAAGAAGCTCAAAAATCCAAAAAATCAAAGGGTAAGTGCAAGAAGTTGGGTGCCAATTCCGCGGAAGTCTTATGGGCCTAAAAACTACCGCTAGAAACGGGCATCCATTTTGAAAAATATGGGCACCCGTCTTAGGCTCGGACACCCAATCCAAAATTCAAAAAATGGGTGCCTGTTTTTAAAATTTTTTTTTTTTAAAATTAAAAATTATTTTTTTATGCCGATTTATTACATTTAAGAAGCGGGCACATGTTTTTAAACGTGTGCCCATTTTTTAAAATTTGAATTTACCAAACCACCATTTGCATTGGATTTCGGTTCGGGATAGGTTTGGTGGGACCAAGCCTATGCTTGGACCTCCAAAATAATGGCTAAGGCATTTGAACACCAGATTTCTATCTTGCCGTAATTTTTTGAGGGTTTTCCTAATCAAATTTTTTGATGAAATTAAAACCCATTAGAGATCATACTGTCTAGATTTGAAAAATATAAATTTTATAGTGATATGATAAATTTTACTAGTTTTACAATATTTATTAATCAAAAGTGGTACTTAAACTTAAAATAGTAAGGTTCACTAAAACTTTAATAACTTTTTTGATTTTAGATTTTTGAAAAAATGAATTATATGTGACCAATCTACATAGAATTCTATTCAAAACAAAAAAAAAATTCTCAAAAAAGTGAAATTTTCATCAAATTATGGTGGTCGTACACGAGAGGTTTTGAAAATTTACTTTATAGTCAATTAAAAATTAATTAAAAAAAAGTATTCAATTAAAAAAAAAGAAAAAATATTCTGACCAATCTTTGATGTGTTAGGTACCTTCCCCCAAAAGGATTTATAAAAATTCATTTATTTACTTCAAAATAGGGTTGTCGTACACATGCAGGGTATGGTCCTTAAACAAGCATTTTGAAAAGGAGGTTTTTAAACATGCCTACTAAATATATTTTCTACTATGTGGGTATTTAAATAAATTACATATTTGAAAAATAGACTCTGAGCACTACATTTTCTATTAGTGGATT
>MU227654.1:1323601-1345033 GCA_018584345.1 Thuja plicata
CGGGTTTATCCTCCCAGTAACGACCTCGACCCCACCCGCCATAGCCACAATAGTATGTCATGCGGTGTGTAGTGTGGAGGCCACGGCTCGCCACGACAACCCACACCCCACCCTCACTGTTAAATCAGACCCCTCCCTTTCTTATGTGCTATGCGCATAAAAGAACACATCCCCCTCTGTCTTTAAATAAAAATACAAACCCCTGTGCACAACCACAAAGAGTTTGAAACCCTTTTAAAAAAGACAGTGAAAAAATATATATGTAACAATAAATACACAGTTTTGCAGCCCCCATAATAGCACATTTAAACCTGGAAAAAAAATGTAGTGTTTCAGTGTGTATTATTATCACAATAATATATTTTATATGTAAATGTATATACATAATAATGTATATATATTTAGATATAAAGATATATTATGCATCTTCATTTTTGCTCCACCATTCTTCATACCTACAACATACATCAAGAAGAAATAAACACAACAACGAGATAAAAGGAGAGAACACGAACTAGGGTTTAGAAGAGAAAAATAAGAAAAAGGAAAAGCAAAATGAATTTTTTTGAATTTTTTTTTTTAGGGTTGTAGTTTTGCCTCTTAACCCTAATTTTGAATTAGGGTTAGGATTGTGCAAAATGAGTTGCCCTTTATTCCTTGTTTTAAAACATTGTTTTAAGTGGGAAGTTTAAAAATTACTTTTAAGAGGGAATTTTAGTTGGTCCCAATTAATATTAAATCATCTTATTAATTTTACCACTTTGATTTAATTAATAATTATCATTTATTGTTTCTTTTAATTTGATAGTTTTATTGGGAATTTAGTGAATGAGATTTATTTATTGATTTAAATGAAAAGTAGTAACTTGTATTATTTAATGAATTTAATGTCTTTTGTTTTATTTTATTTTACTTTTAAGAAGTGATTTTTCTTAATGTATGACTTTTTTGGCTGTTTTATTTCCTACGATTATTATTAAGTTAATATGTGTGACTTGCTAATTTAATTGAATTTACTTATTCAAATTTGTTTTTTTTAAGAGTAATTTAATGATTAATTTATTAGATTTTTTAACTGTAGATAATTAGGAAGTTTATAAGATAGAAATAAAATTAAATATTTAATAAAATGTTTAAAGATAAATGAGATAAATAAGGAATGTTATTGGGTTTAATGACATAAATACTATTGGGTATAGCTTAGATTATTTTTATTAACTAATTATTTAAATATTAATCTTTTTAAATGTGGGATATTATAATCTTCCTAGATGAATTTGATAATTAAGGAGAATTTTAATAGTAGTTAAGTGTTTAATGTATTATTAAGCTAGGTGTTAGAAGTTAGAGGTAAATTGGGTTATTAAATTAATGATTAATGGTTTTATATTAAACTTACTATACACAGGCTTCTTGAGTAAATCATTAATTAATTTAATTTAATTAGACGCATGTAAGAGTAACTTAAATGAATTTTTTTATTAAATTTTAAAAGAATATGATTAGAAACTTGTGGAGTGGAGTTAATTAAACTGTCTAATAAAACACATGATAATGTATTTGAATGTTTAATATTATATTTAGAATATTATGATAAGGCGATTATTGTTTGCGATTAAGTTAAATTCAAAATAAGTTAATAACTCGAGATTAAAAAGTAGATTAAATATCATCGTATTAATTACTTTTGAATTTAATGAAATATTTAATTAGAAATTAGAAACTTTAAATAGTTGGATTTACCATAGATGTATAGACTTTGTTCTACTCTATTGGAACGTGGAATTTTATCAAGGGTGCAATTTTAATCTATTAAAGGTAATATATTAATTAATCCTTTCATCTTCAAACTCTATTAAAAGAGTAAATAAATTAATTCATATCAACTTTATTAATGTTATATTAAATGATAATTAAAACTTAGTATAACGAGTAGGTTAACCATTTTATGGATTAATTCCTTAGTCAAAATGTTATTATGGCAAGGAACCTAATTAGTGATTTAACAATTTAAACCTAGATGCTTACCTAATGGGTTGAGGGATGTTGAAAGATGGTCATGATTTTCTCTTGACCCTAAGAGTGACTCTTGAACTAATGCAACTTAACTCATTTACTTTATAAATTCAAAACTAGTTAGTAAACTTGGAAACCTCACAACTGAAACCAACACTACATTTATTTCTATTCAAACAATAAAATTGTTGCATTTTTGGTCGTTAAATTTGGGCATGACACAAATGAAGACTGTACTTGATCACTACAAGAAAAATTAACTAGAATTAGAGAAATATGATCAGATCATTAAAGGTGAAATTTTTGAGACAAATAAATATATTTAGAGACTTTACATGAGCAGTGACTTGATCGATGACCAAAGAGAAAGAAAGAAACCTAAAGGAGACGTGACTGGTGTTGGATTCAATGAAGTTGAATGTTCCTAGAATCATCAAGAAAAATTTGATGCAAAGACTGATGGAGAAAAAACCTACTCTTGAAGGACCTAAAGAGTAGGTGAGACCTTTCAAAGGTAGATGTTTTGGATGCAACAAAATTGGACATATGAAGAGAGATTGCAAAGGTAAAACCCTTTTCAAATAGTTTTTTGGTTATTGATTTAATTGTCATGAATATGGGCACAATAAAGCAAAATGTAGGAAACCTGGTCAATCTAGATACATACAAGAAAACATTAGGAAGGAGTCAGTATATAAAACAAAATATTACAAATGTAATAACCTTGGGCACATTGCAAGGTATTGTAAGTTATAGGTAAATCAAAATAGATCACCTCCTATATGCTACAATGTAACAATCTAGGGAATATAGAAAAGTTTTGAAAGTATAGTAGATTAGACAATAGAAGAGTACCACCTCCTATGGATACTAAAAATAATGAGAGTGATACTAGTAAGAGTCTTGTAGATTATAGAAGTGAATTTGAAATTTATTTCAACAAAGAAAAATATAACAATAGTGGTAAGATACGGAAATTCAAAGAGTCTAATAAGGTATTGGTTCAAGGAGAGACAATAGATGCTACTAAAACTTTTTCCAATGCTAATAAAGATTAATTGGCCTAAATGGCTGAACCTTGCCTTAGGGGGAGCACTGGATGAAGACACCAGATTATGTCCATCCCTGATTCTGAGGAGTAAGATCATGCGAGTTTGGTTATAGTGTATGCAAACATTATGGAACCTATATCTATGATCACAACATATGAAGATTCACATTTCATGACCATGAGATTGGTGATTGACTAGATAGTGTGCAAATTTGATTTTATTGGGTAAAGTGCATTTTCTCACTTAGCAATGAAAAAAAGGAATCTAAGTTACTTATTTCTTGATGTATGTGTTCCAAGGCTTGCTTGCACATCTACCAAGAGACTTAGCTTGTCTCTATTAGAATCTTAACCTTCACTGGTACCTTCTAAATCTTAAATGATTAACTAAGACCTTCTCTAGCTCGTCTCAAAGAGCCCAACAATTTGTGCTTCACCTTGAAAGACTAACACCATGTAGATTCTTCACTTCTTCTCCTACACTTAGAAGGATCTAAGTGCCAACTCAAAACTAGCATTCACCATCATTACAAGGATGTTAAGAATGTTGGAAACCTTCCATATGTTCCCATTTGACTCTGTTTTGATGGATCTCTTAACCCTTTTTAGTTAAGATCAAGTTTTAGAACCTAAGAAGTCTAACTAGGCCTAATTCCTTGTAGCCTTTTCCAGAGATCTTTTCCCAATTCTTTCAAAACTTTCCCAAAGAACTTGAAAAAATAATCCCACATTCATATACCCTTTCATATTTTACAAAGGATTTTTAAATTTTTAGTCTCCTAAGCCCTCATTACATAGGGTTCCTATTATCTAGGACCAATAGGGCTAATAGGCCTAATTAGTAGGACCTTACTAATTTCTCAGTCAAAACTCAACCAAATGGATTGGTGAGTTCACAAATCTCTCAAAAAATTAATATTAGGTCATATCCATCCTAGCACTACACTTTTTTCATACTGTACTTTGCTTCCTTGCATGAAATTCTCAATTCTCACCTCCAAACCTCTAACCGGGCATTATCAGCTCGCCTAGGGCTTGGTACTAAAAATTGCAACTTGACTCCACAAGACTTGTACCTATACATATGTATAGACCAATGACTCCCCTAAAATATCCACCTAGCCTTAGGAATAACCCATGGTCAGATTTCATGGGGGATCCATGAAATGACAAACTGGTCAGGACAGGACTAGTGAACTTCTTAAACTGAAAACAATTTACTTAAGACCTTAAACTAACTCAAATAAATTTACTTACTCAATTGAAAAGTCTTAAAAATATCCCATGAACATAAAAGAATCACTAAATCAAATCATTCAATCCATATGATAGCACTGTCGCACTGAAAATCTTGGGTTCTTCACAAAATCAGAGTTGTAGAGCTATATTCCCTATTCTAGACTTGTTACAATGAAAAAAATATATCCTCTAGATTCGAGCCTCCATACATTAGATTCCATATTCCATGTTTCTAGGGCTTGGTTTTTTATCTCCCACTCCTATCTTCTATGGGAATCCAAAGTAACTGAGTTTCATGCAACATTTGCAATAATTGTGAATGTTGTCATGACAACATTGTAACAACTTTTGGCATCTTTTCCGTTATGCCAACTTCCTAATTCTTAGGACCTCTAACCTTTGGATTTCGAGGATCCAACTTCATTAACGGCCTCCAAGAATCTCTATAACAACATTTATGTGTTTAGGACTCATTCAAATCTCAAATCCATCACTAAGCTTCTAAGCCTAAGAACATTAAAAAGCTACTAACAATGACTATTTTGGTGACCTTAGTCCTAATGACTAACTCACCTAGTCCATAATGAAATGACCTTCTAAGGTCTAATTAAACACACTATCTTGACTTGGCTAATGTCAAGTACAAGACAAAACATTAAAACTATGGAGGTTAGCCTAGGTGTGCTCCTGCACCATTTCTTCACCATTTGAAGAGTAGCTACCAAGAAGAGAAGAGTTTAGAGAGTATGAGACTACCAAGGAGGCACATTGCATTATTAATCAAAGAAGAAGTTCAAAATTCAGCATGTTTGAGGTATTTAGATTATCTACTCAAGAAAAAGTTCTCTGGAATGCACCCTATAGCATAGAAACACAACATACCCACTGGCATTCAAATATCATAGAGTTACAGAAGACAAAACAACACATGGGAGGATGGAGAACTATTTGGGATGAACAAAATTCTTCAGAGGCAAAATGAAAGAAATATTCATAATTCCTGGAGAGTTGGGTGAGAGATACAAGGATATAATCTGTTTCATGGTTGAAACTAATTCTATGTGTTTTGGGGCAGTTGTACCAAGGAATAAATGGTGTTACCTTATGGGCTATAAAGCCAGTTTAGAAGTTTTGGTTACGCAAATAGAATATGTTTTGGCATCTGAAGTTGAGTCATCTGAGGAGAGATGGGGCACATATGAAGATAAATTAGCTAAAGTCAAAGAAGAATAGTGTAAAGGTATAAGGAAGAGAAAGATAGAGAAAATGGTTTATGAAATGGAAGCTAAGGCTAGGATAACTAGAGATGAAATGGAAGATATGAGGAAGAAGATAAAAAAGAGATCTTTTGGGTTGGCAAGAACTTCTACTGCAGCCATTACACCTCCAGAAATTGTGCAGGTAGTTTGTCCACTTTCAACTATGATAGATGTATCTACACCCTCACCATCAAATAATACATCGCATGAAGAGACAACAAAGCTTGTTCCTCAGAGAAATACAAGGTCCACTAAACTGGACTCACCTCCTAAGAAGCAGAGGATAGAAGAAGAAAATAAAGTTGAAAAAGAGACCACAAATGTAAGAAAACTATGGAAGCCAGATATGAAGATTCTAGATAAAAGGGCCAGTGAGAAAGGGAATCTTGTTTCACTGTTTAAGTACTATGACAGGTGTAAAGGATAAAAATGGATGATGGGTCATTTTTTGTTATGTATATTGAATGTGATGATTATAAATTTAATGTGTGTTGTAGGAATAGTGAAGAAGGTAAGATTTTCCTCTTAATCCCAAATTTCATAAAGGGAAGATCCTAATTGATTAACCCTAAAGAAAGGATCAATGCATAAATGAATCAACCTATTAAGGATAGGGATAAAGAGAAACTTTATCTTCCATTTTATAGACTTTAGAATGTGTGATAGATTTAGGAATATTAAAAGCTTTAATTCAGATGAATTAAAGACAAGTGCAACCTCAAAATGCTATAGATATGAAGAATGTTGTTTTTGAGTGTCTACACTGAGTTTCTAGGAAATCTGCAATAGGATCTATAACATAAATGTAGAGATGAAGAAAACCCAGAAATCTATCTCTGATCTAGCTCAATTCTAATTTTGACCCAAAAGTGAATGTCACCCTTGACCCAAAATTTTTGATTCTGACACAGAATCTCTTATTCTGACCTTGAACAAAATATTGATTTGACCCAGAAATGAATGTCACCTTTGACCCACAATTTATTATTTTGACCCATAATCTCTAATTCTGACCAAGCACAGAATGTTGATTCTGACCCAAAATCTCTGATAGAAAATATGTTTCCAGATCCTGATAGTTTGTCGAAAAGGGTATCCAAATCTGCACTCCAATTCATTGTTCCTGAATGTGTTCCAGAAAAGAAAAATGGTTTGTTTGTTGGGGGGGAGGGGTTTGCCTTAGTCAAACCCTGATTTGGGAATTTACCTTGAAATAAATAACTGAAATAGAGAATTATAGAAAGTAGTAGAAATAAATCTAACAATGTAGCTATGATACTCAATAGATATGCAATCGTATTTTGAATGTAAACAAGTATATAAATATGAAAGCTTAGACTCAATATTAGAAACCATAAACCTTCATGATTGTATAATTGGAATCTGCCTTGAAGGGAGAATGAATGAATCTTGAGGATGTGCAAAGGATCTTGAAGGAATATCACACCACCATGATGGATAGATCTAGGATTTGAATGATGAATCTTGAATGCTTGAACCAAATCCCTTCAAAGGCTTGAATGCTTGAATCCTTGATCTTCAATGGAGAACTTGAATGCTTGAGAGGAATACATGAAAAACTTGATTGGACTTTGAAATCTTGAGGACATGTAGTTAAATTTCGTACTTAGATTTCACTTCTTGAGTCTTAGTTGATGGTTTTTCCTTATGATTGGTTAGAGAAAATGAGAGGAGAAAGCTTCCTTATATACCAATCTAGGGTACAATATTCTAGAGAGGCATACATAGGAGAATTAAATTATAATTATACCTATATCCCTAGAAGTGGACCTATGTTAAATATAATTTAAGATTCATCACTTAGGAACCCAAAAAAACTGACCCGAAAGTAGAAAATGAACTTTTAATGATCCCTTGTAGCCGACAAAATTTCAAATTGGAAAGGGGGACTTGGGTCAAAATTGAGGTTGACCTAGACCTAAATCAAGGTCAAGTTTGACCTTGACCTAGAGAGTTAGAACCCTTGGAAAATGTACTAGGTGGGATAGATAGTGTCTAGAGAGGCCCAATCAGGGTCCTAAACAGGCATAGAAGCGGGACAGGGTGCAAAAATGAGGGGGCAATATAATTATGGTAAAAACACCCCCATAAGGAGGGATAAACATTCTTAAGATGGAAGTGCTTGCATTTTAAGATGATACACCAGGTATTAGGCATCTGACCAACTAGTGATTGAAGACATAGTGACTAACCACTTACTTGGTTTCAAGAAGAACCTATTAGAGATAGAGGACAGTATACCTAGGATATTATATTAAAACTAGAGATTAGAAAACAACTTGCACATATAGAATATGAGGTGATTGGGAGTCAAGTTATTGAGGATATTTTGCCAGTATTTTCTATATCAGAGAGAGAGAGAGAGAGAGAGAGAGAGAGAGAGAGAGAGAGAGAGAGAGAGAGAGAGAGAGATCTCAAACCTTTGTTGAGANGAGAGAGAGAGAGAGAGAGAGAGAGAGAGAGAGAGAGAGAGAGAGAGAGAGAGAGAGAGAGAGATCTCAAACCTTTGTTGAGAACTAAGGAAAGATTAGTGAAAATTATGGGTAGGAAATATGATGAGTCAAAAAGGAAACTAAAATGGAATTAGATCAAATAATTATGAGAAATATTCCTGAGAAACTTCACCTCCTAAACCATCTATGTCTACACCTATATGAATTGGAGAGAGCACAAAGACAGTTGAGACAAATGTTGAGAGAACTGAAGTGAGTATTGACATGCAACTAGATTTCTTTGTTTTTGGTGTGTCTCTGACCCTTGACACTTCACTTGATGAAAAAGACCCATTAAAAGGAAACATTGATAATAGAGTGGTAGATGAAAAGGAAGGACAAAAAGAGGAAGAACAAAAAGTAGATTCAGAACAAAGAGTACAGATAGTTGCAGGAAAAGGAGAAGAGGCAAGAGTTGAAGTAAATAATGAAAATGACACATCCACTATTCTATTGTTGGCAAGCAAGGAAAATTTTGTAAGCAAAAATGTTGAAAATATGCATGAGGATGAACTGATGAGGCTATCCATCATCGCATTCACAAAAAGTAAAAAAAAAGATCTGAGAAAAAAGGAGACAAAAAGGCTAAGGTAATGTAAGATAGAAAAAAATGAATGTGATTATGATGAATGTATATAATGGAAGAAATGGTATTTGTGTTGTATGTAAAGGTTATGGGGAAAGATAATATTCTCGTCTAGGCCCCAAATTTTACAAAGGAAAGATCTACTTTGATCAACCATAAGAAAATGGTTAATACAAAAATGCATCAATCGATCAGAAATAAGAAGAAAGAAGAAAGCCTTACATTCCCAAACTATGGATGAAGAGTATGTAATAGATTTGAATTTATTAAAACCTTAATTGAAATGAATTGAATAAAATTACTAACCTCAAAATATAACAGATCTGGAAATTTCTATTTTCTAGTGTCTGTATTGGGATTTGGGAAATTATGCAACCATATTTGGAACAAAAGCACAAAGACGGAGATAACACAAAAATATTTTCATTTTTTGAGTCAGGTTGACCTAGACCCAAATTTGGGGGTGGAATTGTACCCCAAAATGTCAACCTTGACCTACACTGCTCCAATGGAAATTCTATTTGTGAATCCCAAAAGTAGGCTGAAAAGGGCATCCAAATCTGATCTATAATTCATTTTTCTCTACCTGTACCTACAAGAAAAATGGTTTTTTTGTTAGGGGGAGGGACTTTCCTTGGTCAAACCCTAGTTTTTGAAGTAAATTTAAAATTTAATTAAAATTGTAGAGATAAATAAAATAAATAAACAAATTCACCTTGAATATATAGAAACCCTTGTTGAGGATTCAAATCCTTGGAACCACAAGTATCGATGCGCCAAATGAAATTAGAATATAAAATGTAGGATGTAGGATGTCTCAAATAAATTTCCTTTAGATCTTCAACACCAATCTTGAATGGATCTTGGAATAGGAAGAGGCTTGAGTGGATGTGCATGGAGAAATCTTCAACAAGAGGGCTCCATAGAGCTTGAATCCTTCAATGGCTACCAATGGATCTCCTTGATGAATTGAACTCTTTAATTTGATTTAATTCTTGAATGCTTGAGAGTAGATGATTGATTCAATAGATTATCCTTTTGATATTCTTGTCTTAGCTTAGCTTGTCTTTTCAAGTTTTAGCTTGTGATTGTGATTGGAGAAAATGAGAGGAGAAGGCTTCCTTATATACAAATTTAGGGCACAAACTTCTAGAGAGGATGATATAGGATAATTAAGTTACAATTAGACCTATACCCATAGAAGTGGATCTATATTAAATATAATTTCAATATTCATTACTTTGGAGCATGAAACAGCTGACCAACAAGCGAGAATTAAATCTTACCAAATCCCGACATATGAAAACCTTGGAATCTTGAAAAAACCTTAGAATCTTAAAATTTGGAACCTTGTTCAGGGTCGACGTTGACTCTAACCTAGGTAAAGGTTGAGGTCAACTTTGACCCAGATGGTCTACATTGACCTTGAGGTCAAGAACCTCAAATTTGTAGAGTAGGATGCCAGAAATAGGCCTGAGAGAAATGAGAAATAGGGTAGAACAGGGGGAAAAGCCAGATTCAATTCAAAGACCCATTCAAGGCACTTGACATGACCCCAAACCAATTACTTGGTGGGATAAACCAGTCCAAAATGGAAGTTCTTCCATAATATGATGATACATTTAACCCCCAGTTTATCAAGAGTATGGACTTGATGCAAACTTTTGGTAAAGGAGATCACAAAGAAAAGGTAATCTTATTTAAATCAAAGGTACAAAATAATCCTCAAGCCCCTAGGGACTCAAGTCTTTGTCAACCACAAGATTACATAAGAGAGACATCACCAGTTAAAGAAATAAAATAGAGAGGGTGTGATTACCTCGCCCAATGAGAACCTATGTCCCATTGTGAATTACACAAGGAAAAAGTACAACTGGAAAGATGGAGTTGAACCACCTAGTGAATGTGGCTACTCAACAGTCAACCCATCAATAATTTTCCCTTAGGAATATTCTATTCAACAAGAGTAAATTCAAACTTAGAGAGATAATTATTTAGGAAACCTTCCAACCTTAAGGGATCAAAACATTGTAAAATGAAACTGGAGGGATCAAGAGATCCTATAAGGTAAAAATCCATGCTTTAAGGATTAGTCTCTAATCCATAAAGGAAGAAAATTTTTAATTTTTTAACATATTTTGAAAGTGCATGTGTGCAAAAGTGAGTATACCATATGCCACCATGTTAAAGTCATTGCTAACACTTTAACAAGAGAAATTGATTTAACAAAAACATAAACAACTCCACTAATTATGTTTCCACTATGAGATTCCCGCAAGCAAAGACAAATCAAGTGAAATATGACATAAACATATAGAGAATACTGAAGGAATCTACCTATCGTGGGGTCAGTATGATCATAAGATAATATGTATATATATATATATATATATATATATATATTATTGCAAATAAATTGACATCGTTCCCCAAAGAAAGTAGAACTACAATTACAATGGAGGAAATAAAACACAAGAGTTATGAAGAAGAGTCTTTTTAGACCACAACATGGAGACCAAAAAGAATCAGTGCTACCATGTCGCAGATCCAAGTAGACTACACAAGGAAAAAATTTATGAAAAATAGCATAGATACAACATAACATGAAAACAATATATAGAAGAATAGAGATACATATAAAGGAATAGTACAAGTTTAATTCCTTTATCATCTTGCACCAACAAAGTAACAAAGGTCATATAAAACAATCTAACAAACATTTAGCAAACACATTACAGGAGACTAACAATACAACAAGAAAACACATAAAAGGATATCATGAAGGACAAGCCAATCAAGCACATCACCTACTCTCCCCATCTCATTCTATATCATTTAGGGAAGGTGGGAAAATCACAAGAGGGACTATATCCAACATAGTAGGAATAATAGCAAGTTCCAAACATGGATCCTCTTAAGAATCACGATGTTTGATACTAGCTATAATTATCAATTGTGTGGAAAGCATATGAGGTAAATCAGTATCAACAACAATAGTATCATATTCATCATTAGCCTCAATAGGATCATCAAGAGTATCTTCTTCATCAAGATTAATCAAAATAGAATCTAAGATGAAAATAGAATCATCATTATAATTCATCTTAACATCATTATTAACATTAACTTCATCCAACACATCAGGCATAAGCTGATCAAAAGAAGGTAAAGAACTTCAAAGAACAAAATCACAGGCCCTAGCGTGATCCTAATGCTTCTTATGATGTTCATTGCCAGATTTGTTACATTTTTTCTTGTTTGAAATATGTTGAGAACTAGGAGGAACAACAACCCGTTCCTCCAGAGGTTCGATAGGAGGATTAGTAGGACTCTCAATAGGCTGAAAAGAGACACTAGGAGATTTATTAACATACCTATAAGAAATGGATAAAGGAGGTATAGAAGGTGCAGACGAAAGACCATGGTTAAAATCTATCTGAGGCATGCTTAACTCAAGAATATTGTGACATTTATAGGCTTGATATGAGAGAGAAATGTTATCAAGTCAAGAAGAACATGAATTAGGTAATGAAGGCCAAAAGAAGTCAAGGATAGCACAATCTCTAGGCCTAGAAGGTCAATATAAACTATGATTAATTTTTTTCACTTCTTCATCATGAATGAACTTAATACACTTATGGATATGAGAAGCAATCACACGCATGGCAGTCAACCAAGGCAAACCAATCTTAACTTGAAATTGGTCAGATGTAGGAAAAACAATGAAGGTAGTGTCCAAAATTTTACCATAAAGTTCAACACATATGATAATAGAAAAAAATGATGGATAGAGAAAACCATTACAAGTTTGGATCCACACATCAGATGTATCATAATAATCATGTTATAAGTTCTTCATAAAAATGTTTTCTTCAATAATGACATTGACTAAGGAAGTAGGATCAACAAGACAAGCACACATAGGTATCTTAAAAATCCTAGCATAAATGTAGAGGGGACCATCAGGAGCCTTAATAGTCTCAGAATTATCAAAGGTGATCGAGATTTGCCTAGGTCTTTTATCCTTAGGTTATTTTGAAGGTTTAGATTGAGGTTTTGGTTTAGGTTGGGGTGGAACTTGAAGTTGATATTGAGATGGAGGAACTTGAATATGAGGCTAAGATTGAGGCTAGGATGGAGAGTCAAGTTGAGACAGAACAACATTCTCCACATGGTTAACAATATGATTGAGATCATTCATCTTTGAATCATAAAACATATCCACATAAGATGGCTCAATAATGGTATTAGTATCATTTGTAGGAAGATGATTCATATAAATTTGGAGGTTTTGATTAGGAGGAGAGACATATTTTTTCCCATTACCATCAAAATTATCAATAGATAAAGCATTAGAATCCATTAAGTCTTGAACCTTATGTTTTAGAGAATAACACTTCTCAGTATCATGGCTATTCTGGTGATGGTATTGACAAAAGGATTTGGGATAGAATAATTTTAATTCCATCATAGTAGGTAGAAGTGGGAGAATAGGAGGCAAAGTTATCATATTATCAATAAAAAATTTACTCATAATAGAATGTAAATATTCATAAAGAGGAGTAAATGTACAATTTAAATGAAAAGTAGTGGATGCAAAAGTGGCATTGTTGGATGCAACCGCAACTGTATTTGCTTGTTTATTAATCTTGACATAGTTGTTAGGTTTTTGAAACGTGTTGCAATTAGGATAAGCATCACCCTTATCAACTGGAATAGGAGATATTGGAGTGTTTCTCTAAAATTGACTCACTAGTAATTGATAATGATGAAGAGCTGCATAAAGTTGTTGAAAAGAGGTAAATGCAATAACCAGAATCTTATCTCTAATATCCTTTTGCAAATTTGAAATAAAAATATGCTGAATATCAATATCAAGAACATGATAAGAAATTTGAGCATACAAATTCTTAAATCTACCAATAAATTCAATCAATTTTTCTTGAGTATTATGTTTACAATGCATCAAATTAGTTAAGGACACTTGCAGACCAATGTTATTTTGGAACTTTTGAATAAAGTATTAGAAATTTTTGGAACATAATCAAGAGAATAAGGAGGAAAGGAACAATACCATTGCAAGGCCTTAGCATGAAAAGTTCTAGGAAATAACTTGGTTAAAATCCTATGGTCATTAGCATAGTCACTACAAAGGATTTAAAATGTTTTAACATGAGTGACAGAATCTCCCTTACCATTGTAAGTCTCAAGATGAAGCATATTGAATTTCTGAGAGACGGGAACATGAATAATGTCTAGGGATAAAGGACTACCCATGTCACATGTAGGAATACTAAATTTAGATTGAGTTAAGGATGAAAGTTGTCATTGTAAAGAGGACAAATTTTTATCCACACTAATGATTGTGGAATCATTATAAGAAATAGGAGGCATATAAATATTAGGAGCACTAGGAAAAGTGTAGGAAGCGGTGGGAATAGAAGACACAACCGGTGCAACACTTGGAACCATGGTTAGAAGAGGAATGGAAAAGGTAAAAGGAACACTATGGTATGAAGGTTGTGAGGTAGGTAAAGACACCGGTGGAACACTCATAGGAAGAGATGGAAGTGGAATATTTGAAACTAGAGGATTAGAAAATGTAAGAGATGTAGTCTCTAAAGGAGGAGTATAAGTAGGATTACTAGGTAAAGGAATAGAAGAAGGTTCCACACTAGTGATAGAAGAAGTAAATCCTAAACCTTGAGCTTCTTGACCTAAAGGTTTAACATTTAAATGAATAAGATGAGTAATACCACACAAGAGATTAAAACCTTGACCACTATCATGAAGGACTTTCTTAAGAGCCTCTATAGCTTGAATAGAATCTTCATTATGGTTTTCTTCAATAAGCCAATTTCCCATTTTATCAAGTTCAGTTGACATTTTTTGGAATTTTTTAGGAGGAACTCTTAAATAATCATCCTCATCATGAGATGAGTGAGAAGAGTTATGCTCCGTAGTAGTATTGGAATCATGAGTGATCAAATTGTCATCCAGGATCCTACAGAAAGCAGAGGAAGAATCAAGATCTAAAGAACCCATAAGTCGGTGACTTCTAACCGATATATTATAGGTAGGACTAGAGGTAGTAAAGATCATTCACAAATGAAATGTAAATGAACTAAACTAATAAAATGTAAATGCAAGAACATAAAATAAGGCTAATCTAATATTCATGCAAGATCTAACATGAAATGTAAATCTAACACCAAAAATAAAGAGTTGTCTATCACAGGTTCACCAAAATGTAAGATATTAAAATGAATGTGATTATGATGAATGTATGTAATGGAAGAAATGGGGTTTGTGTTCTATGTAAAGGTTTTTGGGGAAGATAAGATTATCCTCCTAGCCCCAAATTTCACAAATGAAAGATCCACTTTGATCAACCAAAATTTCACATCGGGTTCACCAAAATGTAAGATAGATAAAAATGAATGTGATTATGATGAATGTATGTAATGGAAGAAATTGTGTTTGTGTTGTATGTAATGGTTTTTGGGAAAGATAATATTCTCCTGTTAGCTCCAAATTTCACAAAGGAAATATCTACTTTGATCAACCATAAGAAAATGGTTAATGCACAAATGCATCAATAGATCAAAAATAAGAAGAAAGAAGAAAGTCTTACATTCCCAAATTATGGATGAAGAGTATGTGTATCATCTTAAAATTGAAGCACTTCCATGTTAAGAGAGTTTATCCCTCCTTAGGGGGTTTTTTGGGCCATCACCATGTTTTCCTCTCATTTATTCCCCTTCTGTATCTTTTGTCCATGTTTAGGACCCTGATTGGGCCTCTCTAGGCACTATTTACCCCACCTAGCACATTTTCTAGGGGTCCTGACCCCTGGGTCAAGGTTGACCTCGATCTTGACCTAGGTCAAGATAGATCTCAAACCTAACCTATGTTAGGGCAGACCTCAACCTTGACCTAGGTCTTTCTTTTCAACTGGAAATTTTGTCGGCTGTCGGGGGACACTCAAAAGTTTATTTTCCCACTTTCAGGTCGGCCGTTTTGGGTTCCGAAGTAACAACTATTAAAATATATTTAATATTATTCCACTTCTAGGGGTATAGGCCTAATTGGAATTTAATTCTCCTATGTAGGCCTCTCTAGATGATTGTGCCCTATATTTTTATATAAGCAAGCTCTTCTCCTCTCATTTTAGAGAAATTATAACGATAAGACTTGAAGTATAATCATAAACGTTAAGGATTAAGAAAAGATTTCAAGAGACAAATAAATTATCTTCTACTCTCAAACATCCATTATTCTAAATTCTTCTCAAGAATTCAGGTTATCCATTGAAGATCAAGGATTCAAGAATTCAAGCCTTTGAAAGGGTTTGGCTCAAGCATTCAAGATTCATCATTCAAATCCTAGATCTATCCATCATGGTGGTGTGATCTTCCTTCAAGATCCTCTGTGCATCCTCATGATTCATTCATTCTTCCTTCAAGGTGAATTACAAGAATACAATCATAGAGATTTTGATTTAAATTTATGATTTCAAATGTTGAGTCCAAGATTTCATATTAACATACTTGTATACATTTGAAATACAATTGCATATCTATTTGAGTATCATAGCTTCATTGTTAGATCTACTTCTACTACTTGCTAGAATTCTCTATTTCAATTATTAATTTCAAAGTCAATTCCTAAATTGGTGTTTGACTAAGGAAAACCCATCCCCAAACTAACAAAACCATTTTTATTGTAGGTATAGGTATAGGATGACAAATTACAAAGCATATTCGGATACCCTTTTCAGTCAACTTTCAGGATCTGTGAGCAGATTTTCCATTGGAACAGTGTAGGTCAACGTTGATATTTTGGGATACAATTGTACCCCCACATTTCGGTCAAGGTTGACCTAACTCAGATGAGGAAAATATTTATGTGTTTTCTCTATCTCCATGTTTTTGTTCCATATCCGGTTGTAGAATTCCCTGAAACTCAATACAGACATTAAAAAATAGGTATTTCTAGATCTGCTACCTTCCAAGATAACTGTTTCATTTCAATGAAGGTTTTAGGAAATTTAGAACTATTGATTTACTTTATAATTAATAAATTAGATCATTCTTTCCCTCTTTATCCATAACTAGTTGATTCCTTATTGCATTGATTGTCTCCTTTCGATTAATCAATTGGGATTTCATTTTCTTGGATTAGGAGGCCACACATTTCCATCAACACACACTCAACACCCACACATATATTTATATCGTACATTTTGGTGAACCTGCGATAGACAACTCTTTCTTTTTGGGTGTTAGATGCTTTGCCTCTTTTCCTTAGAGACTAGATTTCTCATACATATTAAATTAGTTTTCTTTTATGCTCTTTCATTTCAAAATACAAGGAAATTTACATACTCATAAAAATACAAAAACATTTCTTTCATTTCATTCACTATGAAGATCTTTAATATGCTTTGGGGTATGATTATTTTCCACATTATTATTCTCTTACCATCTCTTTAAATTATTTATGATTTTTATCAGAGTATCATCCATTTCATCATTTTTGTTACTCCTCATGTTTCACTTGCTTATGCTATTTTGAGATTAACTAATACTATCCTTCCTACTTTCAAAACTTTCATTAAGAATTTGTGCAGCGAAATTATTTCTCTTTTGGATTATGTGAAGAATTTGGTAGATGATACCCCATTTCCTAATCTTCCTAATCCCATCCTTCCTAATATAGTTCCTAATCTTCCTAATCCTAATCACATCCTTCCTAATCCAATTCCTAATATTCCCACTTCTATTTCTCCATCTTTTATCCCTAGTTCTTCCCACACTTATGATTGGGCTCAAACTATGGTTGATGATGTAGATGTGCAATAATTATTTGATTTACCTACCCCTTCTTATCTAATTTATGGTGATATTAAAGGGAAGAGCAATGAAACTTCTTCTAAACCTATCATTCCACTTTACACAACATTTTCTCATGATCACCGTAAACAATCACCTCATGTAGAAGCTTTACAAGATATCTACACTACTAGATATAATATGGTGGGTAAACAAGGTTATAAGGGTTTAAGCCTTGGTGTTAACAAACACGGTATTAAATATCTAGTTCATCTATCCCTTAATAAAGATAAGAATGGTCTAGGTTTTTTGATATCTCAACTTAAGGTGGTTGATTTTTATTGTCACCCTCCTCTTCATGTTCTTCTTCCAATACCTTCCTTAGATTACCCTAATACCCCTCAAGATGTGGCTAAGAAGGTATATATTTAGTTAGTGAATTCTAAGAAAGAAATCTTTAAACCTATGCAAAAAGATGCTCTCTCCAAGTACAAATGTCCTTTTCACTATAGTAATACACATTTACTTTCTGATTGTGTACATTGAAAGATGTATGTTGGAGAAATAGTTGCTTTAGGAATTATATCTCACTCGTGTGTGGTATTCTAATTTCTTCATAATTTCCATACAGGGAATACCCCTCATTCTTCTATAATATATATATTTCCCCATCTTGTCTCTTCACTTGGGGGAAAGAGTTATTTCTTCCATTTTTATAGGATCCATTATTCTCTTAGCCTATATTTTGTTTTGACCTTAATTGGTTATTCTTTCTATATTATATCCATATGGTTGTTTATTATGATACAGGACATCCTTCCTCTGCTCATAATCATCCATATCTCTCTTCTAATATTCACGATATCTTTTATAAGACATTTGTTTTTTAGAGATATCTCTTTGTCACAACATCTCTTGATCTGATTGGTATATCCTTTGCTTTCATCCCTTGGGGAAAGGTTCTCCTTTTTTCTCTTTGTCTAAGGATCTACTTTCCTTAGCTTAGTGGCATTTGTTTATTCTGCAACATTATTTCATTATACAAACTTATGGTTTGGCTATGGATATCCTCTTATATGAGACGTGATTGTCCTAGGTCATCACCTCTTCTTTATTTTTGCAAATTCTATTCTTTATAAATTCTTTCCTTTTCTTTGGTTCAGAGTTTGCTTCCTTCATTCCAAGATTCCTCTTCCTCTTGATCGCAGTGGGCTTGATGATTGAATCTTTGATCCCTCTTTACTTTTCTTTGAAAGATGATATTTCATCCTTAGCACTCCTTTATGGTGGAGGTCTTGTTGATAAGATCTTTTTCCTCTTTGAATATCCTTTTTCCATAACTAACATATCCTTTTTCATGATTATCTATGCTCTTAGATGTAAGGGTCAATACTCTTCGTTAAGACTATAGTGTACAATGTTGCTAACATGATTTCTCCTTAATTTGTGAAGTAGGTATCCTCCTTCTCCTCCTTATCATGTCTATTAGGTAGACATAATAGGGAGTGGGGCATATATAGGGTCTCTCTTATACTATAGTTTACACTTTACAATATGATAAATCCTCGGAAGGTAACACATATAAGTTGCTAAATCCTAAAGAGACGCGCATTTTCATTTTTATTTTTGCTAAATCCTTGGAAGGTAACAAACATAAGTTGCTAAATCTTGAAGAGATATGCATTTTTAAAATTCAAATATGATAAATCCTTGGAAGGTAAAGCACATAATTTGGTAGATCATGAAGAGATATGCATTTTTCAAATTCAAACATGCTAAATCCTTGGAAGGTAACGCACATAAGTTGCTAAATCCTGAAGAGATAGGCATTTTATATTCCATAGTGATACAAGAATTTAGATCTATGGGTATTCCAAAAGCCTTTAGAAGATGCATTTTCATTACAAAGAACATTTTATGGGTGAACCTGTTGGACTCTCCTTCCTTGGTGATTCACGGTAAGGTGGGCATCTTACTGGGGAAGGTAATCACTCTCTCTTTTCTCTCTTTCACTTTCATGCTAGTAGGATTATATCATGAAGCTATGTTATTTATATTTTTTCTCTTCTCTTTCTTATGTAGTCATTTATGCTTTTATGATATCTTTCCAAATATGATATTAGCATAGGAAGTATTTATTTGTTAGGTTTCTTTTTCTAGTTGACTTGGGTTTGTGTTTGTACTAACCCATCTTTTTATATCTTTTTAGCTTTATCTTTGTTTTCTCTTTGTTTTCGTACCCTTGTGCATGTATGCTGAGTTAGAATCCTTGTCTTGGGGGCTCATGACCTTGAATAATTGATGTTCTACATCGTTACGATCCACTAGAGTCTTTCTTCTAACTTTACTGTGAGTATGTCCGATTTCCATACTCCCACTAAATTGGTGGTTTAATGTATCATCTTAAAATGGAAGAAATTTCATGTTAAGATAGTTTATCCATCCTTAGGGGTTTTTTTTTTCCATCACCATGTTTTCCTCTCATTTTTTCCCTTCTGTGTCTTCTGGGCCTATTTAGTACCTTGATTGGGCATCTCTGGGAACTGTTTACCCCACATGGAACATTTTCCAAGGGTCCTGACCCCCTAGGTCAAGGTCGACCTCAGCCTTGACCTAGGTCAAGGTAGACCTCAACCCTGAACTAGGTCAGGGTTGACCTTGACCTTGGCCCATGTCCCCATTTTGAATTGGAAAGTTTGTCGGCTGCTAGGAGAAACTCAAAAGCTTATTTTCCCACTTCCAGGTTGGCTATTTCGGGTTCTGAAGTAATGAATCTTAAAATATATTTAATATGGGTCCAATTCTAGGGGAATAGGCCTAATTGGAATTTAATTCTACTATGTATGCCTCTCAAGAATATTTTTCCCTATACTTGTATATAAGGAAGCTCGTCTCCTCTCATTTTAGAGAGACGATAATGATAATAATTGAAGTATGATCACAAGCGCTAAGGACTAAGACAAGATTTGAAGAGAAAAATACATTATCTTCTACTCTCAAGCATCAATTTTTCTAAATTATTCTCAAGCATTAAAGTTCTCCATTGAAGATCAAGGATTCAAGCATTCAAGCCTTCGAAGGGATTTGGTTTAATCATTCAAGACTCATCATTCAAACCCTAGATCTATCTGTCATGGTGGTGTGATCTTCCTTAAAGATCCTTTGTGCATCCTCAAGATTTATTCATTCTTCCTTCAAGGTGGATTCCAAGCATACAATCATGGAGTTTTTGATTAACATTTATGATTTCTAATGTTGAGTCCAAGGTTTCATATTAACATACTTTTTTACATTTGAAATACAATTGCATAGCTATTTGATTATTATAGCTTCGTTGTTAGATCTACTTTTGCTACTTGCTAGCATTCTCTATTTCTATTATTGATTTCAAGGTTAATTCCTAAATTGGGGTTTGACTAAGGAAAACCCCTCCCCAAACTAGGAAAACCATTTTTCTTATAGGTACAAGTACATGACAGTGAATTAAAGACTAGATTTGGATACACTTTTCAGCCAACTTTTGAGATCCGCAAATAGATTTTCTGTCAGAGAAGTACAGGTCAAGGTTGACATTTTGGGATACAATTGCACCCCTGTATTTGGGTCAAGGTCGACCTGATTCAAAAAGGAAAATATTTATGGGTTTTCTCTGCCTCTGTGTTTCTATTCCAGATTTGGCTGCAGAATTCCCCAAAACTCAATACAAACATCAGAAAATAGGTATTTCCAGATCTTCTACCTTCCAAGATTAATTTTTCATTTTAATTAAGGTTTTAAGCAATTCAGATCTATTTATTTTCTTTATGATTAAGAAATTAGATCACCCTTTCCCTCTTTATCCATAACTGGTTGATTCCTTTTTGTAGTGATCGTCTCCTTTCGATTAATGAATTGAGATCAACTTGTCTTTTATTAAGAGGCCACATATTTCCAT
>MU227654.1:1345083-1362820 GCA_018584345.1 Thuja plicata
ATATATATAATTATGTAGGTGTGATATGTGTGGGTGTTGAGTGTGTGTTAATGGAAATATGTGGCCTCTTAATAAAAGACAAGTTGATCTCAATTCATTAATTGAAAGGAGACGATCACTGCAAAAAGGAATCAACCAGTTATGGATAAAGAGGGAAAGGGTGATCTAATTTCTTAATCATAAAGAACATAAATAGATCTGAATTGCTTAAAACCTTAATTAAAATGAAAAATTAATCTTGGAAGGTAGAAGATATGGAAATACCTATTTTCAGATGTCTGTATTGAGTTTTGGGAAATTAATATTTTTGGGTTTTCTTTATCTTTGTGTTTCTGTACCATATTCGGTTGCAGAATTTCCCAAAACTCAATACACACATCAGAAAATAGGTATTTCCAAATCTTCTACCTTCCAAGATTAATTTTTCATTTTAATTAAGGTTTTAAGCAATTCAGATNATAAAGAACATAAATAGATCTGAATTGCTTAAAACCTTAATTAAAATGAAAAATTAATCTTGGAAGGTAGAAGATATGGAAATACCTATTTTCTGATGTCTGTATTGAGTTTTGGGAAATTCTGCAACCGAATATGGAACAAAAACACAAAGATAAAGAAAACCCAGAAATATTTTCCTTTTCTGAGTCAGGTCGACCTTGACCAAAATGCGGGGGTGCAATTGTACCCCAAAATGTCAACCTTGACCTCCACCGCTCTAACATAAATTCTATTTGCAGATCCCAAAATTTGGCCGAAAAGGGTATCTAAATCTGCTATGTAATTTACTATCATGTACCTGTACCTACAAGAAAAATGGCTTTGTTTGTTTGGGGGGAGGGGTTTGCCTTAGTCCAACCCCAGTTTTGCAATTAACCTTAAAATATAATTGAAATTTTAGAGATAAACAAAGTAAATAAACAAATTCACCTTGCATGTATAGAAACCCTTGTAGAGGATTCAAATTATTGGATCCACAACTATGGATGTGCCAAATGAATGTAGAATGTAGAATTTAGGATACAAGATATGTCAAATCAATTTCCTTTAGATCTTCAAAACCAATATTGAATGGATCTTGGAAAAGGAAGAGGCTTGAGTGGATGTGGATGGAGAAATCTTCAACAAGAGGGATCCATAGAGCTTGAATCCTTGAATGGCTACTAATGGATGTCCTTGATGAATTGAATGCTTGAATGTGTTTGAATGCTTGAATTCTTGATATTAGATGATTTCTTTAATAGATTATCCTTTTGATATTCTTGTCTTATCTTAGCTTGTCTTTTCAAGTCTTACCTTGTGATTATGATTAGGGAAAATGAGAGGAGAAGGCTTCCTTATATACAAATCTAGGGCACACACTTCTAGAGAGGCCGACATAGAAGAATTAAATTCCAATTAATCCTATACCCCTAGAAGTAGACCTATATTAAATATGATTTCAAGATTCATTACTTTGGAGACCAAAACATCTGACTCAGAAGTAAGAATTAAATCTTTCTAAAGCCTGACATCGGGAAACCTTGGATTCTTGAAATTTGGACCATGCGTTAGGGTTGAGGTCAACTCTGACCTAGGTCAGGGTCGAGGTTGACCTTGACCTAGATTAGGGTTGACGTCAACCCTAGCCTAGAAGGTTAACCTTGACCCTGAGGTCAAGAACCTCAAATTTGCAGAGCAAGATGTCATAAACATGCCAAAGAGAAGTGGGAAATAGGGCATAACCGGGGCAAAGCCAAATCCAAGTTAAAGACCCATTCCAGGTGTTTTACCTAACCCCAAACCACTTACTTGGTTGGCTAAAGCAGTCCAAAATGGAATTACTTCTATTTTTCGATCATATAGGTAATTACTAAAGTACTTGATATTCTGAATACAATACTTCATGTATCTATTGTTTTTGAAGGAAAATATGTTGCACAGAGAATCTGAATATGGCACTAGATTATTTGTATAGTCACTGTATAGTCAGAAAATGGAAAAAAATTCTATAGTATACTGGTTTATCCTTTTGGGTAAGTGATTTGGGGTCATTTAAAGAACCTTGAATGGGTTCCTAACTTTGATCTGGCTTTATCCCCCTATTCTATCCCATTTCCACTCTTTCCAGCCTATTTCTGGCAACCCAGACTAAGAAACTGGGACTTTGGCCTTAAGGTCAAGGTTGACCTTTTTGGGTAAAGGTCAACCTCAACCTTGACCTAGGTCAAGGTATACCTTGACCTTGACCTAGGTGAAAATCGACCTTTTACAAGTCCGGGGCCCAAATTATAGAATATCAAGGTTTCTAGATGTTGGTCTTTGGAAAAAGTTAATTCCCACTTCTGTGTCGGCTGTTTCAGAATTCGGGACAATAAATCCTAAATTATATTTAACATAGGTCCTCTTCTAGGGGAATGGGTCTAATTAGAATTTAATTCTCCTATGTCAGCCTCTCTAGAATATTGTGCCCTAATTTCATATAAAAGGAAACTCTGTCCTCTCATTCTCTCTAAGCATCATTATACATAAGAAAGAACAATGTAAGACTTGATAATTGTAAGAGCTAAAGACTTGAAGGGTGAATTTAAAAGGTGAAGAAGCAAGATTTGAAGCAATCCAAGTAGTCATTGAAGTATTCATCCATTCTCAAGCATCCATTTTCATCAAGGAGATCCATTGGCGGCCATTGAAGGACTCAAGCTCCATGGAGCCCTGTTGTTGAATATTTCTCCATCTACATTCCTCCAAGCCTCTTCTAATTCAAGAACCCTTTCAAGATTGGTGTTGAAGATCTAAAAAAATTGATTGAAGATATCCAACATTCTACATTCTACATTAATTTGGTGCATCCATACTTGTGGATTCAAGGATTCGAATCCTCCACAAGGACTTTTACATGAGCAAGGTGAAATGTTTCATTTACTTTATTTATTTCTGCAAATTCAATTATATATTTGAGGTTAATTCCAAAACTAGGGTTTGACCAAGGCAAACCCCTCCCCCAAAAAACAAACCCCTTTTTCTGTAGTTAAAGGTTCAAAACAACAGATCGGGATGGAGATTCAGATACCCTTTTTGGCAAACTTCTGAGAACTGAAAACAAAATTTCAGTCTAAGAATTTTTAGGTCGATTGTGACCTAGGGTACAATTAGAAATTTTTGCAAATGGTGACATTGATTTCAGGGTACAAATTGGAACTATCTCAGAATGGAAAAATATTTACAGGTTTTGTCCGTCTCTATGTTTCTATTCCAGATTTGGTCTCATATTTTCCAAAAACTCAACACATGCTTCAGAAAACAACATTCTTTAGATCTACAATATTTCAAGGTTAGTACATTTCTCCCAGTCAATTCAATTAAGGTTTTCAATCTATCTAAATCTAAAATAAATTTCAAATTAATCAATCAACCTGGGTACTTAAGATCTTCCTTCCTTATTCTTGTTTCCAAATGATTGATTCATTTATGCATTGATCTTTCCTTTTGGGTTAATCAACTTGGATCTTTCATTTACATATCTAAGGATAGATGGAGAAAATTTTATTTACCCCCATAACATATTTAAATCTAAGGTATTTTATGTTAAATGAATCCATAATTACACATCTCATTTTTCTACCTTACAGTCACTATGAGTCCTTAGTGAAGATCGCTGAAGAGAAGGCAGAGAAGAGTTATCTATAAAATAAGTTGAAGGGAGTATGTCACTATATTTCATGGGACTTGGGAATTCTGAGATCAGCTACATCAAAGGCCAAAAGTTATGTCAAACATGGAAGGATGTTATACAGCTATTGTATGAACCCTATCAGACACATTCAGAACATTGAAGACATTATTGCGAAGGAGAGGGCTACTCTAGGTAGCATGATAGACAGTTGTGAGACTTCCTCACAATCTGTATTGGAGATGGATAGAGAGGTATCAAAAATGTTTGATAAGTTGAATGTCTTGGACATAGAAAAAGGGAGATTAATGAAAATATTTGGTTTGCTGAAGAGTCTAATCACTCCCAATTTATAAATTAATCAAGTTAATCTATTTGATGTGGAGAAGACTACAGCTTCATTGAAAAATTCTGTGCCTACAGAGTTAAAAAAAGCAAATACTTCATCCTATGTACTGAATGGAGTAATACTTGTTAGTCAGTTGTTGATAGATTCATGGAATGTAGAGGTGAAAATCTTGGAAGATTCCTTTCAAGATGTTCTTAAACTGGTGAGAAAGAACTAAATTCTTGTGAAAGGGGGAGAAGAGAAGAAAAATGAGAAAAGAAGAAAAGAAGAGAAAAAGAGAACAGTTAGTTGGGACACTTCGTCATTATTTTCTAATTTTTTCCATCAATGCCAGAGGGAGATGTTGTTGTCAAGTGATGTTTTTGAAGTGTTAGGTTACACTTGAGGGTTTTCATTAATGGAAACACATCTGATATAATGATCGCTTGAAGTTAAGTATAGTTTTTGAGAGTCATTCTTAAAAGTGAGCAAGTATAGAAACAGAAGTACAAAGTATGACAATATTGTTTTGGTGAACACACATTGTATATAATAGTTGATGACTTGTGAGCTTACAGGAAGACACTTTGGGATATGTATGACATTCAGTTAAGTTCTCTTGTCTTTTGGTGTTAATCACAAAGAGTTAGAGTGTTTTGAAGACATGTAAAAGATAGTGGAACAAAGAAATAGACCAGTTAAACAGTCGTGATGATTGAGGGAGTATCAGATAAGATCCAAATGTGATAAGTTGGATTATCATTGTGAATTATCTATACTTTGGTAGAACAATATTGTCTATATTGTATTTACTTTTTGTATAAGTATTTATTCAATTTTGTATTGTATATGAGAGCAGACTAAATGATGTAACACACACACACACACACACACACACACACACACACACACAAAGAAAAACATTTTGTAAAGATAAGAACATAGAGAGATTTTAGAGATGATTTAATGGTAGATGCGAGATCTAAGGTTGACAGATATTGCTGAGAAGTAGAAATGGAATTATCTAAGCATTGCAGATGCTTTCTTTTTTCCATTACTGACAACACTTTGTAAGAGAAGTATTGGTTGTAAGAGTTGTAAGCTCATTGTACCCCTAACATGGTGTTGTGTACCTTTAACAGCATTGATATTCCTTTAAAAAGGAAATGTACTATGTAATACTCAGATCCTAAAAGGGCTAGGCCTCCTTAAAGGGACATTATATTTTATTGCATTCTTGTGGGTACCATCCCCACTGGGGTTTTCCCTTGGCCAGGATTTCCTCAACAACAAATAATGGTGTAATGAGTTGTGTGTTATTTTCTTATGTTTTTTTCATTTCAACAATCATATGGTTTATTTGGTATTGGTTTAATTTTAATTTAAAGTGATGTAATATTGATTCACCCCCCTCTCAATATTACTTAATTCTAACACTTTATCCTTACCTACTTCATGTCATTTTTCATATAATCTTGATTTACTATTTCTTTTCCTTTTTTATCTCCATTTGTTTCTTCTTAGCTATCTCTATCTTGTTGGTTGCCTTTGTCTTGATAGTACCAATAGTGTTGTACTATATATGTCCAAAATTATGACACATAAAACATACCAACCCTGTTGATCTCCATGGTCCAAAATTTCTTCTTGGATTTATCATTTTACAGTATTCAAATTTACGTCCATATTCACTACATCTATAATAGTAACCTACACAACTTCCTTCTGATGATGTACTATTTTCTCTTGATCTACATTCTCTATCTTACTGTGTAAACTTGTTACAATTGTAGCAACATCCATGAAAATGTGTATCTCTTGAAGTGTTCACCGATCTTCTTCTAAAAACATTTGATGTATGACCAAAATTTCCACAATTGTGACATGTAGGTGTCTTCCCATGTGTACCGATAGGCTCTTTTGGTTCTTGTGATTGGTTATTATTTAACAATTTTGATGATTCACCATTTTCAAATTTGTTATCACCGGTATATCCTAATCCATATTTTTCTCTTGTTCTTCATAGATTTTTTAGTTGTTCATCTATCTTCTACATGCTTAGCTCAAAATTAGTAACTCTTCAATTGATGTCTTTCTCAACTTTCAGATTTTTCATCAAGTCTTCGACTTATTTTCTTAGATTTCCATTCTTGATAAGTATATTTCTGTTTTCATCACTTATAGTGCTCATAAATTAATTCAATGTGTTGTTTTCTTGTTGTAACCTCAAATTAATAGCATTTTTGTCTATGATAAATTTCTCAATATTTTATTTTCTAGTTTCAAGGTCTTTTTCGGCATCCTCATTTGTTCCCATCTTTTCCAATACTTTAATCATCCTTATAGTTTGACTTTCAAATTCCTTTCACACTCCAATTAGATCATTTTCTAGGAAAGTATTCTTTTCCACCAAATCTTCAACTATTGCATCAGTTTCTTCTGCATTTTTACTATTTTTTATAACTCATCAATTCTATCTAGTTTTATCTGCAACTTTTTGACAGTTCCTTTCTTTTCACAAAAGAATGTCTCCATTTCTTCTTTAGATCTTCCATTTGTTCCAATGCTTCGTATAATGCTTCTTCCATTAGATTCCCTCTCTAATATGTCTCCATAGTCCAAGACTTTCTCATAAGCTATTAAACTTCCCTCTAGAGAAATTATACCTGATAGCAATTGTTAATTGTAAATATTAGGTACTGAGAGCGAGGTAAATCAGTATTAACAAATTTCCACACTTTTGTAATTCAAACAATTAACAATTGAATGATAGTAACATTAACCGATAGTGTGCACAGTGTAAAAAATATGTTGTAACTTAAAATCATAAAGTAAATAATAGTAAATACATAATCAAATTCAAACACACACACATAACACTTAGATTTTTTGTTACGTAGAAAGCCTTGGTCAGAGGGAAAAACTGCAGTGGGGATGATACCCACAACTCTTCACTGCAGGTAAAAATTCTTGCATGTTAGGGATACAATATGTCACCTTCAGATTGAATCACCCGATTAGGAGTGAATGATATATTTTAATGTGTTTCTTTAGTCTTGTTAGGACTACTCTGTTAAGAGATTTTAATCCTTCCTGTATGACATTCACCATGTTAAAGGATTTACAGAATTTCATATTATAAAGAACTTGTAAGTCCTATTAGAGACTAGCAAATTAAGGGATTTATAATACCTTGTAGAAATTGTTAGGATTATTTACAAAGTAGTAATGACGTGTATGTGCTTCCTTATAAATTTTTTTAGCTCTATTCAGTCCACAATCTCTATATTTTTTTTTCCTTTGCTCCTGTGTCACTTTTCTGCTCCTCTTTCTCTTTGATTTACTCCTCTGCTCTGCTTTCTCTTTGATTCTCTTCTCTACTCTGCTTCCTTGATTCATTTATTCTCTTTGAATCTCATTCTCTCACCCTTCATTCCTAACCTTTGAGCTTAAAGGGTTAACCAAAATCTTAATCTTGAGGTTCCCATAAATTGTTTTTCAGTTTTGTCTCTTGCAAGCTTATTCATGATTTCCCTTACGACTGATAGTGGTCGGCTTCTTATAGTTGACCTCTATATTATGATAAATATTCCTTATCTCTTATATTAATTCCAATGGTAATTACTTTTCTATTTGACATCAATAACAAAACTTAACATAATGTCAATATTCTTAATGATTTCCAATAGTGACAATAGAAATGTATTTCTAAAATCTGAAAGTGAAGACATAACATGTATTTTCAAACTCATACTTTGTATTTGAGCCATGATCAAAGTTTTTGTTTACTGTTTCTTTTCTCCAGGATATTTTGAATCATTTTATATTAATATATATATATCAAGTGGCAATGCCACCTTGCTTCAAAAAAAAAAAACATTGATTGCTGGAATTTTTATTGATGGCATAATATTTGGTGGAAATGAAGAATTGAATAGGTCATTTGCAGAAGAAATAAGCAAGGAATTTTAAATGTATATGATAGAAGAAATCATATTATTCATTAAAAATTTTGGCATGGAAGATTCAAAACTAGTGGGAACACCTATGGTAAAAGGGTACAAATTATCTAACAAGGATAAATAAAAAGAGGTAAATGAAACTTTGTATATATCAATGATTAATAAATAAGAGTATGTTGTGCATAGTAGAATGAATATTGCACATGTTGTTGGTATTGTGTCAAGGTTTTCATTAAACCAAAAGGAATCACATTTGGTTGCAATAAAGAGGAAATGTAGATATCTCAAAAGGAATTAGAGATTAGGGCGTATGGTATGATAAAGATGGAAATTTTTCTTTGAATCTATTACTGATGCAAATTGGGTAGGAAATCTTGATTTAGAAAGTGAAAAAGTGGTGGAGCATTAATTCTTGGTGAAACATTACTCTCCTGGACTAGTAAGAAGAAAAATTGTAATTCTCAATCTACTGCAGAGGCAAACTATGTTGTTGCTGCTCTTGACTGTTAGCAAGAAGTATGTATAAAAAATATTCTTGAAGGAATTCATGAAAAGGTCACAGAACTAGTTTTTTTCTGGTGTGATAAAACTAGTGTAATAAATATTTCTATGAATCTAGTGATGCACTCGAAGACAAAACACATTGCAATAAAATATCACTTTTTAAGAGATCATGTACAAGAGAATCTGGTAAGGCTTGAATATGTGCCTACTAAAGAGCACACTACTAACATATTCACCAAACCTCTACCAAAAGATATATTTGAATACCTTAGAAGTAGATGAGGGGTTATTCCCCTCTCTCAAGATAATTAGGATGATTTTGATTGCATCAGTTTATATGTGTTTATCAAAAATTCATATGTATGAATAGATGTTCTGGTGAAAAATTACAAGGGGGAGAAGCCTTAGTGTGGTAGTGTAATGAAGTGATAAGGACAGAACATGCAAGGCTCAATCCAGTGTACTCAGAGAAGAATGAATGATTTGAGAAGTTTTACATTATTTTCAAAGGGAGAGAATATGTATTTCATTAACAAAAGGGAGATATTTTGTATTTCCTAAAGGTGGAGAATATACAAGAAATAAAAGAACTAAAAGGATTAAGATGAAAAGGTGAGTATATGAATATGATGAATCATTATGAAAAAAGTGGGTAGTTGTATGATCAGATGTAAACACAGAAGTGGAAACATTTTGTAGAAGTGAGTAAGAGGATTGGTACATCAGAAGATGAGAAGATAAGAGGGTTGCTATCAAGTGATACATGTATATTTGAAAGACACATAGTTGCCATAAATGTCAAAGGGGAAGATTGTTAGCATAACTAATGCAGTGATTCTAAGTGATGCATTTATGAAGATTGGTATAGATTTGATGACAGGTGAATCAGTTATTTAGTTTTCATTGATGTCAACTAATTGACTTAGTCTTCTGAGTATCTTACCTTATATTGTATAAGTGAATCATGATTTGTAGTATGTTTCTAAATTTTTTATTCTCATGGAAGGTTATATCATGTGTGGTGATGTTAACTTTTCCATCGTGACTCTTAATATGGAGAATTAAGTTGTTATGTTTGTTTGGACTCAAACTAGATAATTGCTAAAACAACTAGAGATAGATAGTAAATGGTTTGGATGTTATCTCAAATTGGTAAAGTATTTGGTGGAGCGTTCGTATGATATTACCATAAAAAATGTCAAGGTTTTATGTCTACGAGTGTGTTTCGTAATGTTAATGGGTGCTACTAGTTTCATTGACTGGAAGTGGTGTTAATAGAGTTAATAGGTAAACAAGAAAAAGTTCTTGAGAAAGATATTAACATTTGTAGATTGTTGAAGGTGTTGACATATTTGGTGCTAGGAAATGAAGTGAAGGCAGTAGTTTAAGTGAAAAGTATGGTGGATCAATGATCAATTATGGTATTGTCATTGATGTCAACTATTATCTTGATGTGATTCTACTGATGATTGTAGAATACATCATGCTAATAAATATATCTTAAGGTATGGCTCTACAAAAGTATTTGGAAACAGCTTTGGATGTCACATGTAAAATCTTGACTAGTTATGATTTTCGGTGAGTCTAGTTTGGAGAAGTTAATCAGAGACAATGAAAATGATTAAGACTGCAATTATCAGGAGCAAGATGACTCAATAATTTTTTACTATGTGATTGATGGTTTTGTGTTTGCTTATTTTTTGAAGGTTACTTAAAGATAATAAATGGAAATCCTACAATCATGATTCATTTGGCAAAAATATTTGAGATATTTCATGGTTAAACATATGTATTTAAAAAAGTGTTTAGTCTCTAAGCAGAAAATAGTTTGATCGGTATTAATGATTTAAATTATTGTTATAGTCAAATTTTATTGGTAATAATTCATTGGAAAATGTGAATGGATAGATCAGAACAATTTTTTAAAGGTTATATCATCGATGTGAGCGTTCTAAGGTAATTTGAGCAAGCTGATTGATCAAGAAGGAAAATACTTTATGTAATCATTTGATTTTGTTATGAAATCCAAAGTCGGTATGGCACGGTTAGTAAATTTAAAATTGGACATTGAGATATGTGATATGAAGCCAATTGTATAGTCTGATTGAGAAGGTATTATGTTTATGGTTTTCTATGGCAAGGGAAAACTAAGAGTGAAGGAAAGCATATAAATAGAAAAGAAGAAGTTGAATATGTTGGGTTGATCGTATATCAGTGGAGAAGGAAGAAGAGATAGAGGGTGTAGTCCACCAAAGTATTAGAGAGGTATGTGAAGAATATTGTTTGAGCTTCAAAGGATATGATCAAACAAAGAGGGTTTCTATTACACAGATCATTCTTACATGTGGTTTCCTAACAGCTACAATAGAGTGTTGTAAATCCTAAAGTGAAGTAGATACTAATATATCTCTATTGTATTGTAAATCCTATAACAAGGTAACACTTTCTTAAGTGTTTAAATTCCTCTCACAAGGTACAATATTTTAATAATATTTAGGTAAACCCTCTCACAAGGTTACATTTTTTCATTTATATGTAAATTCCTTTAACAGGGTAAAGCCTTTCATAGGGCATACTTCAGAAGAGTACAAATTTGTGGGTGTCATCTGCACCATGGTTTTTTCATAATTTGGGTTTCTATGATACCAATAATATTGTGTTTGTGTGCTCAATGTCCTGTGGGTGCACATCTATATTAAATTGTTTAGTTAGTTCTTTGGTGAAGAAGTAAAATATATTTAAATGTTGGAATTGTAAATTGCTGGTTCACCCCCTCTCAGTAATCTCATCATAGTGAGGTTAAAAATTGGTATTAGATCTTTGGTCCTTGAAGAAGAAGCTTAACATCTTGATGAAAATATAATTTCATGATGATGAGAAAGGAAGTTCCTAAGTTCAACAAGGATAGTTACACAGTATGGTGTGAACGGATGAATTTGTATGTGAAAGGAATGGGTGATCAATATTGGGATCATGTTACTGCAAGTTATGTTCTATCTACTAGAACCCTTTAGTTGATAAATTGAGGGAAAAAAAAAGAACACACTGAAAATATGGAAGAAATCAAAAGCACCTTATCAGATGCAGAGTTTATCAATTTGAAAAATCTTGACACTTCTTATGACATGTGAGAAAAGATGAGAACAATCTATAGAGGAGATGGACATGTACAAAAAGATAAGGTAGACATGTTAAAGGACAAATTTGATGACATGAGGATGACTAAAGGAGATACCATTGATAATTATAGTTAGAGAAACAAGGAAGAAGTGAACACAATCATAAGAATTGGTGACGCCATCATTGAAGATAATGTGGCAAGCAAAATCCTAAGAACTTTTTTTCCACATTATGCAATTAGAGTTTCTTCTATACAAAAAGTAAGGTCTTTAGAGACTGTATTGGTTATTTTTGATTCTTTGGTTAGACATTTAAATGCATTTGTGTTGAGAAATTATGATAATAGCATGTCTAGAACTGATGCAACATTTAATGCTCACATAAAATCTAGAAGGAATTTTAGCCTACTACTTAAACTTCTTTAGTATCTTATGGAAGTAATATTGGTGATATCACATATGAAGAAAAAGAACAAAAGGAGTTGGAACCATTGTTTTATAAAAGGTTACCTAAAGGAAAGGGAAAGTATAAAGGAAAATTACCCTTGAAATGCTTTTCATGTAGTAAGATTGGACATGTTACATCTACGTGCCCTGAGAACAATAAGAAAGAAAAGAACAAGAAATACAAGGGAAAAGAAAATAAATCTTGTTTTCTAGCTAAGGAAGATGTTAATGATGATGATATTGTAGAGATTATCTTTTTTGTTGTAAAGGAAGACAAGATAGAAGGTAGTGAGACTGCATTTATTTCAACTATGAAAAAAGAGTGAGAAGTGGATTATTGATACTGGCCACCCACATCACATTACTTGTGCAAAGAGTAAATTGATTGAACTTTAAAAGTTTGATTGAGGATTAGTTAAGTTTGGTAATGAAATCTCATGTATTGTAAAAGGTAAAGGCACTATAACACTGAATGATAATACAAACTGTGATGATGTCTACTGGGTACCAGGACTGAACTATAACCTGCTGAGTGTTTCTCAACTAAATCAAAAAGGATTTGATCTGGAATTTACTGAAGGAGCATGCAATATAAAGAAAAAATAAGGAAAGTTTATTTCTACTGGAGGATTGACAAGAGGTAACTTATTTTACTTAAATCCTTCTGTTAAGAAATGCTTGATTGGAAAGGTAGATAATAGTTGGTTCTAACATAAGAGGTTCTGTCACATTCAATTTTGATAACCGGCTGAAAGTTAATAAAAAGAAGGTTTTTAGAGGTCTTACCTACCTTTTAAAACTTGATAACGAAAATTTAAAGGATTTTTAATGTGGGAAGATTACTAGTTCCACATTCAATAGTAAAGGATACACATCTGAAAATATACTTGATTTGGTGCATACTAATTTTATGTGGTCATATGAGATCTCAGAGCTACTATGGAGAAAAGTAATTTATGTTGTTTTTTGATGACCATTCAAGGATAATATGGACTATGTTTCTCAAAGAGAAGTTAGAAGCTTTTCATATGTTCAATATTTACAATGCAAGAGTGGAAAATGAAATTGGCAAGAGCTTAAAATTCATGAGGTCTGACATAGGTGGAGAAATTACATCTCATGAATTTCTTTTCTATTGTGAAGAAGAAGTAATAAACAGGAAAATGTTTTCTCCTAGGACACCAGTCCAGAATGGAATAGCTGAAATAGGAAATAGGTAAGTGGTTTAATGTGCTATAACTTTGATGATGCAAAAAGGTTCTGAACAAATATTTTGGAGAAAAGTTGTTAGCACTTCCATTTATACCTTTAACATAGTTTTGTTCAAGAAAATAACAAGGAAGAAATCTTATGTACTCCGGTATGGACATACTCACAATGTAATTTATTAAACAATATTTGTTAGTAGATTCTCTATCAAGAAGAATGAAAACATAGGAAAGTTTAAGGCTCAAAGTGATGAAGAATATTTTTGGGGTATTCATCTAAGAGTAAAGCATACAAGTGTTTAAATAAACAGAAAAACAAGATCATTGAGAGTGCTAATGTAAAATTGGATGATTTTTCTCATGGAAATGATGAAGCAAGAAAGAGGAAACCTGGAGATTATAATGGGATAATATATATGCAACCTGTGATTGAAAATGAACCTTCTGAACAGAATGAAAAAAGAAAATCTATGGATAAGAAAAGGATGATACATTTATTTAGAATGAAGCCAAGGAAAAAAGATCTGAGACTACTTTACCAAGGTATGTTAAGTTGAATCACTCCTCTAGACAAATAATTAGAGATAAGAATGTTTGACTCTTAACTAGAAGGAAAGCTAGAGAAAGTGATTGTATGTAATTCAACATGTTTTTAGTTGACTCATCAACCATTTCGCTAGGTTGACTCATCAATACTTTCCCAAAGTTGACCCATCAAGAAAGTTTTAAGGTTACGGTTTTTCTGTAAGAAAAATAGTGTTAGGGTTATGGCTTGCTAGAGTGAAGAAGTATTGAAGCATTTTGCAAATGTATTGAGTTCTAAGGGATCATTGGTTGTAATCACTTGAGATTACTAAATAATAATATTGGACTCTCTATTTGGTGCATGTATCTGAAGATTGGATGAACCACTTAAATATTTATCTTCTTGTTCTACTTTTGTGTGTTTTATTCCTTTTTAATATTGGTTATATTTGCATGGAACTGTTAGATTTTTGTCTTCTAATCTCAACACTATGTGTTCATTGATAAGTGGTACAAGTGAACATTGTGTTATAATGTGGACAAGGAGTTTATCTTAGTATCCTCAGAATATTACAATAATTTTGACAAATTTTCAAACCTTGAGTTTTCAGATTTAGAGATGGATACATTATTTGCTCAAATTAGTAATTTTGATAATTATTACAACATTGTTTAGTATAATGCCATGGTGGAGGATCATAGTTATGATTATAATAATATAGACATTTCTAAACATATAGGGACAATGTTTAATTGTGTACGAACAAATGCTATTTATATTATTTATTTATTTATTTTATTGTGTAAGATAAGCATGGTTTGGATGTTATCTCAAATCGGTAAAGTATTTGGTCGAGCGTTCATATGATATTACCATTAAAAAATGTCAAGGTACTATGTCTAGGAGTGTGACTTGTAATGTTAATGGCTGCTACTAGTTTCATTGACTAGAAGTGGTGTTAATAGAGTTAATGGGTAAACAAGACAAATTTATTGAGAAAGATATTAACATTTGTAGATTGTTGAAGGTGTTGACATAATTGATGCTAGGAAATGAAGTGAAGGCAGTGGTTGATGTGAAAAGTATGGTGGATCAATGATCAATTATGGTATTGTCATTGATGTCAACTATTATCTTGATGTGATTCTACTGATGATTGTAGAATACATCATGCTAATAAATATATCTTAAGGTATGGCTCTAAAAAAGTATTTGGAAACATGTTTGGATGTCACATGTAAAATCTTGACTAGTTATGATTTTCAGTGAGTCTAGTTTGGCGAAGTTAATCAGAGACAATGAAAATGATTAAGAATGCAATTATCAGGAGTAAGATGACTCAATCATTTTTTACTATGTGATTGATGGTTTTGTGTTTGGTTATTTTTTGAAGGTTACTTAAAGATAATAAATGGTAATCCTACAATCATGATTCATTTGGCTAAAATATTTGAGATATTTCATGGTTAAACAGATATATTTAAAAAAGTGTTAATTCTCTAAGCGGAAAATAGTTTGATCGGTATTAATGATTTAAATTGTTGTTATAGTCAAATGTTATTGGTCATAATTCATTGGAAAATGTGAATGGATAGATCAAAACAATTTTTTAAAGGTTATATCATCGATGTGAGCGTTCTAAGGTAATTTGAGCAAGCTGATTGATCAAGAAGGAAAATACTTTATGAATTCATTTGATTTTGTTATTAAATCCAAAGTTGGTATTGCACGGTTAGTGGATTTAAAATTTGACATTGAGATATGGGTAAAAGCACAATAATCTATCACCCTTTTACAAAGGAAAAGGACGACAACACCAAAACTGTAAAACTTCAAGGGCATAAAATTCACATTTTTGTTGAGAATTTGAAGATGATATAAACTGATGAAATGTGTGAAATAGGCTGAATTATATGCCTATAAATTTTTAAAAAAAAATTGAACCAAAATTAACATGTTTTTTGAAATTTTAAGGTCTATTATTCATTTCGTGAAAAATACTATAAATCAGGGAGTTTACTTCCCACCAAATCATTATAAGTAAAACATTAGTTTTTCCTCCAATTTTAGAATATGTTTTAGATGACATGTATAGCTAGTGCCCAAAAAAAGAAAGAAGTGTTTTTGATGTATACTTTGCCCGTTATAAGTATTCAAAGTCAAACTTAGTTGGAATCAACCATTTTTGTCTCCCACCATTTTTCCCCTATCAAAACTATACCAAAAACCAAATAAATTACATATTATTGAAGATGACTCTCCTCTCTAGTGTTATCTATGATTTTAAAAAATTTATGAATTGATTTAGTATTTTTAATATTATCTTAATCAACGAATTCCAAAATCTTAAATAACCTACATGTAGCTTTTAACAAATTTGTTCAATGTTATGTAGTCAAAACAATATAAAAATTATATGTCAAGAATTGTAGTTCCAAGATCTACAAAAGGGCACTTTTAGTTTTTTGACATTGTTAAGTTTCAATAGAGAAAAAACCAGTATAAGTGACCACTTGTTGATTTGTTGTGTTTTTGGAGGTTTGGTTGCCAACAAGGCATGCCACATAGGATGACTCGGCCGAGTACTAATCAGCCGAGGGTAACTCAGCCAAGTCTAGCTAAGTGGTCAGCCACCCGCAAGCGGTCACTTGGGCGACCAACCCTTTCAATTTGAAAGGTATATATAAAAGTTGTTTTAAAAAAAAAAATAGTGAATTTAAATACTTATTTCAGAATATATAAATTTTTTTGAGGAAGCGAAGAAGGCATTTTGTGACTAGAGGAAGCGAAGAAGGCATTTTTAATAAAGAAGGATTTTGAAAGAAAAATAATTTTTTTGCTTCTATTTGAGCAATGGGAAATAAAAGGAATAGAACAAGGAAATATGATCGTAAAAGGAATGACCAAATGAAAGGTCATACAAAACTTACCGAAGAGAAATCAGTCAATGTTGAAGAAGAACCTATCAATGTTGAAGAAGAACCTATCGATGTTGAAGAAGCTACAACTCAACTAGGGGAGGATATTGGTAGTAGTCGACATATGTGTATTTATCCTACAATGCAAAATTTGATGGAGATGAATGAGGATTCACTTTTTAGTCAAATTGCACTAGGGCACCTGATATCTAACAACACTATTAAATCTCATGTCAAAAAAATTTGGAAAGAATATTTTGAGGATAAAAATTTGGTGGGAAAAGCACAATTGTTTGCAAAGTTATTCCAGAAAAGAGAAATGACTCCAGTTTTGGAGTTGTTAGGTGTTGATAATTGGAAAATTGGACAAGGAGGTCAAGTAAAAGAAACAATAATTGAAAATTTACAAGATACATTGAACATTGTTAACAGGACAGATCATGGAGGATCTGATTCAAATACTGCTGGAAGAGCATTGATGACTGTGATTACCAGTAAGAGATTGACACGCAGAAATCAAGTCCAAGCAATTTCTAATTTACTCAACGTATCTCGAAGAACTATTCAGAGATATATTAGGAAGATAAATATGTTGGATATGAACATTGAAAAGAATTGGGTACATATTTGTAGAGTTCCTTGCATAGACAAAATTTTTGAACATGTAAGAATTCAAGTCATTGAATTTTGGACCAACCACTCTCGTGTTTCTTCCAATAGAAGGGACACTATATAGATTAAAGGTGACGAGACTGGTATGAAGACTTCACATCCAAAACATTTTATCGATACTATACAAAGTGAACTATTTGAAACATTCAAACAAGAATTTTCAAATGTGAGAATAGGTCAGAGAATGTTTGAGATGTTGCATCCTTGCTTTGTCTACATAAATAAGGTTCATGAAACATGTTTTTGTCAAAATCATGTTGAGTTTCACTTATATTTTCAATCATATAAAAAGGTTATGGCAGTACTTAATTTAGATATGGTTCCTGGAAGTACAACAAAATTTGTGAAATCCATTTTATGTGATAAGTCAGAAGACTTTGATGAATTCAATGTCCAATGTATAA
>MU227654.1:1386510-1406669 GCA_018584345.1 Thuja plicata
GACTGTCATCATTCTAGAATAATCATCAACAAAGAGAATAAAATATCTATCTCCATAATATCTCTTTGTCCTCATTGGTCCACATAAATCAGTATGAACTAATTCTATAATGTCATCAGATGTATGGTTTTTACTTTTGAAACTAGACTTTGTCATTTTACCTTTTTGGCAATTTTTGCACATGATGTTGTTTGGCTTCATCATTGTCGGTAAGCCTCTTACACTTCTTTTCCTGCTTATTTTCATCATGTTGTCAAAATTCACATGACATAGTCTTTTATACCACAACCATATGTCTTCATTCCTAGTCATTAGGCAAGTGGGGTTAGTATCATTCAGATAGAATAAGTTACCTTTGGTCTATTCACCGGTATCAATCGGTTTTCCTGATTCATTGAAGATCTTTGCCTTCTTGTTCTCAAATTCTACTCTGTGACCTGAATTATTCAGCTGAGAAACACTTAATAGATTATAATTCAATCCTTTTACCCAATAAGCATTTTCACATTTAATCAGGTTATTCATCATTACTATTCCTTTACCTTAAATTTGACAAGGTGTATCATTTCCCATTCTTACCGTACCACCTTTATAGTATTCAAAAGTATTAAACTTTTCTTTGTCACCGGTCATATGGTGAGTGTAGCTACTATCTATATTCCATATATCATTCTTACTAATCTTAGATATGAGTGCAATTTCTTCATTCCTTTCATCTTCATCTGAATCATCCTTCACAGCTACAAATACTATCTCGATATCATCATCCAATTTGGTGTCAGTATCTTCATCTTTCCAAGAAGCTAGATAGCTAGCCTTCTTGCCTTTATCCTTGTAATCTTGGGTATCATTTCTTTCTGATTGTTGGTAACCTCTGTAATCTTAGTTATCACCTCTGTCAGATTTCTTCTCAAAAGATCTATTATCACTTCTGTCATCTTTTGTTTTGTTAAGACATCTTGTAGCAAAGTGTCCAATCTCTTTACAATTGAAACATACAAGTGGTAACTTGCCTTTGTATTTACCTTTGCCTCTTTGCATTCTTCTTGCCATGAGTTCTTATATTTCATCTAGATCTTCTTCTTCATTTTCTCTTTCACTGTCTCTTCTAGATGAGTGTCTCTGACTAGATTTGCTTATTCTCATAGAAGACTTAAATGCAGACTCTAAACTTGGTAAGACACTATTATCAAAAGTATTCATCTCAAATGAAATTAGTCTACCAATCAGGCTATCAAGAGTGATTGTATTGTTTGCTATTTCTCTCATTTCTTGAATAGCAGAGACTCTAATAGAATATACAGGCAATAAGGTTCTTAAGATTTTACTTACCACTGTCTCCTCTTCAAGTGTACCTCTAACGCCTCGTATAGCATTGACTACTTCTTTTATTCTTGTGTTGTACTGCGTGATGTTTTCACCTTCTTTCATTCTGAGATCAGCAAACTTTCCTCTAAGTCTTTCTGCCTTGGCTCTCAAAACATTTGTATCACCTCCATGTACAAGTTTTATCTTATCCCACATTGTCTTTGCATTTTTGCAATCTTTGACATCCTCAAATTCAGCATTAGAGAGTGAGGAAGAAAGCTCTATAACCATACAGTTATGTTCATGCTTTACTTTCAACTGATCTACCGTCAATGGTCCTATAGGAAACACATATTCAGTATCTAAGTATTGAGTAATATCATTGCCAATACTTGATAAGTGAAGTCTTATTCTGCTTTGCCATGAAGTAAAATTATCTTTGTTCAACTTGGGCACATCTCGTCTGTTCATCTTTTGATATTTGCATACGTCTTGAAACCTTCCTTCTAAGCACACAAGCTCTGATACCTATTTTTAGTAATAACTGAGAGGGGGGTGAATCAGTGGCCTCAAAAATTTATCCTTTAAACTTTAATCCACCAATAAATACACCTCACATTATTAAGTCCCTACAAGATGTATTCCTTGAAATACTTGAAATAATTAACTGTCTATCGGTTTACCTTGTCTTTCCTTATTCTCCTTGATTACTGATAAGCAGTAAAACTTATTTACCAAAGCTCAGTAAATATGCAGAGTATACCAATCAATCCAGAAATGCATATGTGAAATGTAAAATAATAAATTAATAAACCATACACACATAACACTTGGATTTTTAACGTGGAAACCCCGTTAAGGGAAAAAACCACTAGGAACAGTACCCCAAATTTTCACTCTTCTGAAGTGAGCCCTGTTAGGAGCCAACCCTGTTTAAAGGTTACAAACAAACTGTTAAGTGTGACCTTGTTAGAGAATTTTTATAGATAGGTTGTCACTTAGTATCTGGCATCTACACTACCATCCTTGAATCAACCTTTAGACTATCAATAGGCTTTATGCTAATCTTACTACCATCCTTGAATCAGCCTCCTTCTTAGAATGTCAATAGGCTTTATGCTAATCTTACTACCATCCTTGAATCAGCCTCCTTCTTAGACTATCAATAGGCTTTAGGTAAGACTGATGATACTATTATGAATCATCCTTTTTGGTAATCTATTAGGATATACCTCAATTATAGAAGATGGTTAAGTCCTGCTCTGTTAAGAGACTTAATGCTTCAATGGTTAAATTGAAATACAATGACTTGTTTCTAATGAAACTTTGAATTTTAGATATTCAGATCTATTTACCTACAATACCTCTCTGATCAATGTAAATTAAATTCCCTTGTGCTTCACACTTTTTTCTCTGTGATGTTGCGCTTCACTATTTGTCGGTGTCTACAAAATTCTTTAGCTCTCCCTTAGCTTGATTGTTCAGGACTGTATGAAGTTTATCCTTCACCAGTTTCTCTTCAACATCTTCTTTCAATTCACTCCCCCATGTATCTAATTGCTTGCAAAAATAAATTATGCTTATCTCTTATATAGACATGATATTCCTTTATTTCTGATTCTTGATTCTTGATTCTTGGTGTGAAAAACAATCTAGCCAATTTGATTTATGGCTTTAACTCCTGATTTATCTCGTAGTTATCTTCTTTCCAACTGTATAAATAAATTGCTTAACTGTGACTGAATAAAATAAATAAAACAATCAGTTAAGTATATCCTTAAGCTCTGCCAGCTAGATATTTTGTCATTTTCTAATCTTTCTATTCTGTCGGTCAATTCTACAGTTCATCGCCATTGACAACTGCCAGTTCTGTCAGTGTAACTTCAGTTAGCTTTGGGATCTCCGTTTGTCGGGCATCATTGGATCTTTCTCATCGGGCAACTCTATTTTCATCTTGTCGGGCAACCTGTGCTTCTTCTTTGTCAGGCAACACAGTCTTCAGCTTGTCAGGCATCACTATGACTTTTTATGTGCCTTTACCAATGATGTGCACTCCATCGGTGTTGTTTTTCACTTAGTGAATACTTGAATTTTATGCATTGTTGAAAGCATAACCTCTCTTCCATTGATTCTCTAAAGTCTTTGGCATTATGTATATGACTATATAGATGATATCAAGTTGACATCAATGACAATACAAACCACTAACTGGTTTAATGTTTTGTATCATCTTCAACTTAACATTATCAAAAATTCAATCAGTTACATGTCATCAAGTAAAACATTTAAAAAAAAAAAAAAAAAAGGGACCTACCTGATACTCGGCCAAGTTTTCTTCTTCACCCCCACACTGAATCTTAGCCCCTCAGAGTGCAAATGAGGGGCTAGCAGGCTATTTTGGGGTTTTTAAAAAGATTCATATACTCGGCCAAGTTATACTCGGCCAAGAGGTACTCAGCTGAGAGTACTAGGCCACGTAGGCGCCACTCAGAGCCATGTGGTGCCCCGTGGCACCGACCGTGTTGGACTCGGCTGAGTCTAAAGTGAATGAGCACCCCAAATTATCCTTAGGGGTGACAAATCATTGTGCTTTTACCCATATGTGATATGAAGCCAATTGTATAGTTTGATTGAGAAGGTATTATGTTTATTATTTTCTATGGCAGGGGAAAACTAAGAGTGAAGGAAAGCATATAAATAGAAAAGAAGAAGTTGAATATGTTGGGTTGATCATATATCAGTGGAGAAGGAAGAAGAGATAGAGGGTGTAGTCTAGCCAAGTATTACAGAGGTATGTGAAGAATATTGTTTGAGCTTCAAAGGATCTGATCAAACAAAGAGGGTTTCTATTACACAAATCATTCTTACCTGTGGTTTCCTAACAGCTACAATAGAGTGTTCTAAATACTAAAGTGAGGTAGATACTAATAGATCTCTATTGTATTGTAAATCCTATAACAAGGTAACACTTTCTTAAGTGTTTAAATTCCTCTCACAAGGTACAATATTTTAATAAGATTTAGGTAAACCCTCTCACAAGGTTACATTTTTTCATGTATATATAAATTCCTTTAACAAGGTAAAGCCTTTCATAGGGAATACTTCAGAAGAGTCCAAATTTGTGGGTGTCATCCACACCATGGTTTTTTCATAATTGGGGTTTCCATGATACCAAAAATATTGTGTTTGTGTGCTAAATGTCATGTGGGTGCACATCTATATTTAATTGTTTAGTTGGTTCTTTGGTGAAGAAGTAAAATATTCTTAAATGTTGGAATTGTAAATTGCTGATTCGCCCCCTCTCAGTAATCTGATCATAGTAAGGTAAAAAATTGGTATTAGATCTTTGGTCCTTGAAGAAGAAGCTTAACATCTTGAGAAAAATATAATTTCAAGATGATGAGAAAGGAAGTTCCTAAGTTCAACAAGGATAGTTACACAGTATGGTGTGGACGAATGAAGTTGTATGTGAAAGGAATGGGTGATCAATATTGGGATCATATTACTACAAGTTATGTTCTATCTACTAGAACCCTTTAGTTGATCAATTGAGGGGAAAAAAGAACACACTGTAAATATGGAAGAAATTGAAAGCACCTTATCAGATGTAGAGTTTATCAATTTGAAAAATCTTGACACTTATTATGACATGTGGGAAAAGACGAGAACAATCTATGCAGGAGATTGACGGGTGATCCCACAATAGTGGGTTACACTTTTTTGGAGGAAGAAATTCCTCACGAATCCGTGAGGTGGGAGGATTTAGTCAGGTACTTTCGATAGAAAGTACCAGATTGTTTCGATCGAAACATTAATAGTTTCGATCGAAACTACCTTTTTTGCTTAGTTTCTATCGAAACTAATCTAGTTTCGATCGAAACTAAGTTAGTTTCGATCGAAACTAATTTAGTTTCGATCGAAACTAATTTAGTTTCGATCGAAACTAACCTAGTAAATATTTTAGTGGAATTTTGACCCATAAGCATGTTAAAATAAGAAAGTACTTTCGATAGAAAGTACTTTTGATCGAAACTAATTAGTTTCAATCGAAAGTACTATCGAAAGTACTTTCTATCGAAACTGCCAAAATTGAGGCTATCTACAAAGGCTAACAAAAATCTATAGTTTTCATGGCTTCAGGGCTCAAGCACAGGGCTCAAATGGAAGAATAGGGACACCTCCTTTTGCATCGCACAATTACTCTAAACGAGCTTTCTAACGAATATAGATTTGACAAATTTTTAATTAATTAGGTCTATGTATTTTGACGTGCATCGGATGTAGGTTTTTTATCCAATATAAACTTCCAGGTTTGACTTTCAATGAAAAATAGTAGAAAAGAGAAAAAAAAATTTGAAAAATAACAGTGCCCTCCAGCTTTGAGTCTTCTTTCTATAAAAAAAATAATAATTGAATTTTGATAAATACACAACAAGTTATCAGCTACGCAGTCAACGTATGTCACAATTACGGTTTACTCTACTTCAAACATTCATAAAATATGAAATAATCATGATAATTTCATCAAACCAATTGCATGCCCTCCGTATGGATGTTACAAAACCAAATTTGAAAGAAGTGCATTGATATCTATTTTAGAAAAAAAGTTATGTTTTATGAAGCCATTGTACCTTTTTGAAAATGACGTTTTCAGCAACATAGCAGTTTTAGTGGGAGAAAAAAAAAACCATTAAAATCAATTCAAAAAGAAATTAAAAAAATATATTTAGAATCTAGACAGAAAATCCTAAAAGACTCTAGTTTACTTCATCTTCCGATTTCAAATATTTTAACGACAATATGCATCCGAATGTGAACATTTTTCTCAAAATGTAGACTTCAATGTCCATTTAGGCAAAAAAGTGTAACCCACTATTGTGGTATCACCCTGACATGTACAAAAAGATAAGGTAGGCATGTTAAAGGAAAAATTTGATGACATGAGGATGACTAAAGGAGAGACCATTGAGAATTATAGTTAGAGAATCAAGGAAGAAGTGAACACAATAAGAAGAGTTGGTGACGCCATCATTGAAGATAATGTGGCAAGCAAAATCTTGAGAACTTTTTTGCCACATTATGCAATTAGAGTTTCTTCTATACAAAAAGTAAGGTCTTTAGAGACTGTATCGGTTATTGTTGATTCTTTGGTTAGACATTTAAATGCATTTTTATTGATAAATTATGATAATAGCTTGTCTAGAACTGATGCAACATTTAATACTCACATAAAATCTAGAAGAATTTTAGCCTACTACTTAAACTTCTTTAGTATCTTATGGATGTAATATTGGTGATATCACATATGAAGAAAAAGAACAATAGGAGTTGGAACCATTATTTTCTAAAAGGTTACCTAGACAAAAGGGAAAGTATAAAGGAAAATTACCCTTGAATTGCTTTGCATGTAGTAAGATTGGACACATTACATCTACGTGCCCTGAGAACAATAAGAAAGAAAAGAACAAGAGATACAAGGGTAAAAGAAATAAATCTTATTTTCTAGCAGAGGAAGATGTTAATGATGATGATATTGGAGAGATTATCTTTGTTGTTGTAAAGGAAGACAAGATAGGAGGTAGTGAGACTGCATTTATTTCAACTATGAATAAGAGTGAGAAGTGGATTATTGATACTGGTTGTCCACATCACATTACTTGTGCAAAGAGTAAATTGATTGAATTTTAAGAGTTTGATTGAGGATTAGTTAAGTTTGGTAATGAAATCTCTTGTATGGTAAAAGGTAAAGGCACTATAACACTTAATGATAATACAAACTGTGATGATGTCTACTGGGTACCAGGACTAAACTACAACCTGCTATGTGTTTCTCAACTAAATCAGAAAGGATTTGATCTGGAATTTACTGAAGGAGCATGCAATATAAAGAAAAAATAAGGAAATTTTATTTCTACTTGAGGATTGAAAAGAGGTAACTTATTTTACTTAAATCCATATGTTAAGAAATGCTTGATTGGAAAGGTAGATAATAGTTGGTTCTGATATAAGAGGTTTTGTCACATTCAATTTTGATAACCGGCTGAAAGTCAGTAAAAAGAAGGTTTTTAGAGGTCTTCCCTACCTTTTAAAACTTGATAAAAAAAATTTCAAGCATTTTTAATGTGGGAAGATTACTAGTTCCACATTCAATAGTAAAGGATACACATCTGAAAATATACTTGATTTGGTGCATACTAAATTTATGTGGTCATATGAGATCTCGGAGATACTAGGGAGAAAAGTAATTTATGTTGTTTGTTGATGACCATTCAAGGATAATATGGACTATGTTTCTCAAAGAGAAGTTAGAAGCTTTTCATATGTTCAATATTTACAATGCAAGAGTGGAAAATGAAATTGGCAAGAGCTTAAAATTCATGAGGTCTGACATAGGTGGATAAATTACATCTCATGAATTTATTTTCTATTGTGAAGAAGAAGTAATAAGCGGGAAAATGTTTGCTCCTAGGACACCAGTCCAGAATGGAATAACTAAAATAGGAAATAGGTAAGTGGTTTAATGTGCTATAACTTTGATGATGCAAAAAGGTTGTGAACAAATATTTTGGAGAAAACTTGTTAGCACTTCCATTTATACCTTGAACAAAGTTTTGATCAAGAAAAGAACAAGGAAAAAATCTTATGTACTGCGGTACGGACATACTCCCAATGTAATTTATTAAAAAATACTTTTTAGTAGATTATGTATCAAGAAGGATGAAAACATAGGAAATTTTAAGGCTAAAAGTGATGAAGAATATTTTTGGGGTATTAATCTAAGAGTAAAGCATACAAGTGTTTAAATAAACAGAAAAACAAGATCATTGAGAGTGCTAATGTAAAATTAGATGAGTTTTCTCATGTAAATGATGAAGCAAGTAAGAGGAAACCTAGAGATTATAATGGGATAACATATATGTAACCTGTGATTGAAAATGAACCTTCTGAACAGAATGAAAAAAAGAAAATCTATGGATAAGAAAAATATGATACATTTATTTAGAATGAAGCCAGCGAAAAAAGATTTGAGACTACTTTACCAAGGTATGTTAAGTTGAATCACTCCTCTACACAAATAATTGGAGATAATAATGTTTGACTATTAACTAGAAGGAAAGCTAGAGAAAGTGCTTTTCTATAATTCAACATCTTTTTAGTTGACTCATCAACCATTTCGCTAGGTTGACTCATCAATAATTTCCCAAAGTTGACCCATCAAGAAAGTTTTAGGGTTAGGGTTTTTCTATAAGAAAAATAGTGTTAGGGTTATGGCTTTCTAGAGTGAAGAGGTATTGTAGCATTTTGCAAATGTAATGAGTTCTAAGAGATCATTGGTTGTAATTAGTTGAAATTCATCAATAATAATATTGGACTCTCTATTTGGTGCATGTATCTGAAGATTGGATGAACCACTTAAATATTTATCTTCTTGTTCTACTTCTGTGTGGTTTATTCCTTTGTAATATTCATTATATTTGCATGTAACTGTTAGATTTTTGTCCTATAATCTCAACACTATGTGTTCATTGATAAGTGGTACAAGTGTACATTGTGTTAATAATGTGGACAAGGAGTCTATCTTAGTATCCTCAGAATATTACAATAATTTTGACAAATTTTAAAACCTTTAGTTTTCAGATTTAAAGATGGATACATTAATTGCTCAAATTAGTAATTTTGATAATTATTACAATATTGTTTAGTATAATGCCATGGAGGAGGATCATAGTTATGACTACAATAATATAGATGTTTCTAAACATATAGGGACAATGTTTAATTGTGTAGGAACAAATGTTATTTATATTATTTATTTATTTATTTTATTGTGTAAGAACAATATTTTTAGATTTGTATGAGCATGCATTTGAGTAATTTAATGAAGAGATAACCTATGAGTTAGGAGTTGATGCTGGAGCATCCTGGGGTAGTTGTAAATCTTGTGTTACCAAAAACATGTTTTGGTTTGACTTATATTTTAGTAGTTAACCTTATTGGAGACCTGAGGTGCTCGGTTGCTTTGGTGGTAGTTCTCAGTTGGAAGATGTATTGCTTCACTGTAGGAATCAGTGACTAGACTCGATTGTGCTCAGTGTTGCTATGATATTCTACTTAGGGTACAATTCTAGGTGGTAGTTACCCACTAGTTTCTATTTTGTGTAATTTTTCTCGATTGTGTCTTTCAGTGAATAGGTCTGGCTCTCAGTGAGCTTTTTTACCGATGGGTTGTTGGTGTTCACTAACTTGTGTTTATGGATTGGGAAAACATTGGAGATTACATCTATGATTGGAGGGGGTCACTAGGATCATGATGAGTTCTAAGGCATGCAGATTTGTGACATTGGATCTTGTGTGGACCTACATTTGTGTTGGTGCATTCTTCTATATTTTTTTTTATTAATTACAGCCAATAGGTGCATTTAATATTTGTTCATTGTAGAGTGTATGGCCGACTAGGTCATTTAATTATTGTTTACAAGACAAATTGTGGCATGTGTGTATAAAAGAGAGCCTAGGTTGATGTTTAGAGAGACGTGAATGATAGACAGGGATGATGAAAATAAATATGGGAGATAGAAGAGTAAGAGAATAAGCTGAAAGATTGTAATTTGTTGCAGATAGTGTAAGTTGGTAGACAGAGATTGCAGATTGCTTGGTGGCTTGCGAGCACAAGTTCAGATATGGTTTCTTCCACTTAGCTATAGGTTAGATGGATAAGGTTGGATCTTGTGAGATCTTTTTGAGTCTGTTGATGTAATTGGCCCTAACCAGGAAGGCCTTACAGCCCAACATGTTGCATGTAATTGAAATTCTGGGATAATATAAGTTGATATTGATATATCTTGTCTTGTATTGTTTCCATTGTGTGTTCTTGTTATTGGCTCCAAGTTTGGAAAGTCTTTTATTGGATCCTCCAACCTTGGAATACATCAAGTAGTATCAGAGCTTATGGTTTGTTTCTTGTGAAGATTAGGGTTTTTGAAGATATGGAGAGATGCCTCTGAGAAGATTGGACCCTTGGGAAATTGTGGATCTTTTTGAGGAAGTGGGAGTGAGGATAACAGAAAGATTCAGATCTAAGATGGTGGCAATGAAGAATGAAATCATAGAAAGTATCAAAAATGTTGGATTACATAGAGGTCCAAGAACAGATGATGGTTATGAAGAAGATGCTGAAGATTTTGAACTTGTTGGATCTAGTGGAGATTACAGAGACAATCAGAAATAAAGATCAGGAGGAGTCATATATGATCAGTTGTAGAGATCTGGAGCTCATTTGAGTACAAGTTACCTATTGGAGGTGTCCAATTTTTTGGGTACATTGAGACTCGAGGATTTGAGTGATTTGATCTGTGAATTAGAAGACTACTTTGAGCTGGAAGACATTGAAGATCCTCTTAGAGTGAGATTGGCATAGAATAAGTTGAAGGGACATGCTGCTTTATGGTGCAAAGAATTGTAGAGAGACCAAGAAGAAGAAGGTGAGATGAAGATAAATTGGTGGAAGTTGATGGTGGAAAAGGTGAAGGCTAAGTTCATTCCTTCTCACTATGAAATTGAATTGTTTAAGAAATATCAGAATCTTAAATAGAAGAAGATGATTGTGGAAGATTATACCAAGGAGTTCTACATGTTGACTATTCTGTCTAGACATAGAGAACTTTCTAAAGAAAAGGTGGTGAGGTATGTTAATGTTCCGAGATTTGATATCTAGGATGAGATTGGTATGTTGAAGATTGAATCGGTAGAGGATGCTTATAGTATGAATTGAAGACAAAAGATAAGTTGAGAAGAATACATTTTGGCAATTCCTTAGCAAAGGAGAAGAAGGAACAGTTGGTGAAGGATAAATCAAAATTTGAAGTTGAACTGAAACCTATTGAACCAAGGAGAAAGATAGGTAGAGGTGTATTTAGAGGTACTTGATACAACTGTGGTGAAGAAGGAAATCAGTAATTTGAATGTCCCCATGTAGATACGAAGGTTGGTAGTCACTGAAATGTTGTGGTGAATGAAGATGTTGAGAATGAACCTGAGGTGGAGAGTGTGAATCTTTTGCTTAAGATCAATTTCCTTCCCTCGAATCAAGCTGATTCTTGTCAAAGGAAGAACTTGTTTAGGACTGTGTGCGAGTCTAGTGGTAAATGTTGTAAAGTGATTATTTATGGAGGCAGTACTGACAGCCCAGTTTGATAGGAGATGGTTCAAAAACTTGGTTTGAAAAGGTTGAGTCATCCTTGTCCTTATAGGATAAGTTGGTTACAAGCTAGTCATGCTATAGAAGTGAAGGAGCAATGCATGGTGAGTTTTTACACTTGTACCTATAGAGATGAATTATTATGTGAGTTTGTGGAGATAATTTCTTGTCATATTTTAATTGGTAGACCTTGGCAGTATGATAGAGAGGCTATTCATGATTGTAAAAGAAATTAATTTACTATACTGAAGGATGGGTAGAAGTCTAGTTTGATTCTTTTGAAGGATGCAGAGCTTGGTAAGAGGAACTTGAACATTGGTCGAAGATCTAAAATGGTTGTAGTAGATGGTGAAGGCATGAATTTGCTGAGGTATGAAGATAAATAAGAAAGTTCTAGTGGTAAAAGGAAGAAAAAGAAGAACCGAGGGAAGAGTGTGTCGGTTGAGGACTTGGAAGACATGAACCAATTTGGGATCTATGTGTTGAATCCCAACACATGTTCATCCAACTTCTGAGAACATATTTTCACACCTCGAGTTCTGATGCAGGAGCATCCTAGGGTAGTTGGCAATCCTGTGTCACCAAAAACATTTTTGGGTTTGATTTATATTTTATTAGTTAACTTGATTGGAGACCTGATGTGCTCAGTCACTTTGTTCACAGTTCTCGATTGGAAGATGTATTGCTTCACTATTGCACTCAGTGACTAGACTTGGTGGTACTCAGTGGTGCTGTGATATTCTACTCGGGGTACACTGCTAGGTGGTATTTACTCGGTGGTCTCTATTCAATGGAGTTCTTCTCTATTGTGTCTTTCACTGAGCAGGTCTGGCTCTCGATGTGCTTGTTTACCAATGGGTTGTTAGTGTTCACCGACTTGTGTTTATGGATTGGGAAAACATTAGAGATTGCTTTCATGATTAGAGGGGGTCATTGGGATCGTGCTGAGTTCTAAGGCATGCAAATTTTTGACATTGGATCTTGTGTGGACCTAAATCTATGTTGGTGCATTCTTCTATGTATTTTTTTATTAATTGCAGTCGACTGGTGCAATTAATATTTGTTCATTGTAGAGTCTATGGCCGACTGGGTCATTTAATTATTGTTTACAAGATGACTTGTGGCAAGTGTGTATAAAAGAGAGTCTAGGTTTATGTTTAGAGAGAGATGAATGATAGTTAGAGATGATGAAAATATAGATGGGAGATAGAAGAGTAAGTGAATAAATTGAAAGATTGTATTTTGCTGCAGATAGCGTAAATGGGTAGACAGAGATTGTAGATTGCTTGGTGGCTTGCGAGCACAAGTTCAGATCTGGTTTCTTCAACTTAGCTATAGGGTAGATGGATAAGGTTTGATCCCATGAGATCTTGTTGAATATGTTGATGTAATTGGCCCTAACTTGGAAGGCCTTACAACCTGACATGTTGCATGTAACTAAAATTATGACATAATATAAGTTGATATTGATATATCTTGTGTTGTTTTGTTTCCGCTATGTCTTCTTGTTGTTGGCTGCAAGTTTAGACAGTCCATTATTGGATCCTCCAAGCTTGGACTACATCAAAAGTAAAATATTATTATACATCAAAACTAGAGATGGACATGTTTTTATTTGAGGCAAGTATTTGTAACCTAGACATTAATCATGCTTTTGATATGAAATATATAAACACTGCTAACAATATAGAGATAAAAAAGAATTTACTCGATAAAGATACCCAATGGATAAGGAACCTGGTCTGTGTGCCTTAGAGATCCAAATTATTGTTATGACCAAAAGGGGCATATTTTCCCAATAAGAACCACTATTGGCACCTTCAAATTTTGAAGAAATTTTAAGCAATTTTTATAGAGATTTGATTATGACATTCAAATATTCCCTTCTAAAAACCTTTCAAAGTAACATAGTTTGACACTAATTAGATTCATATCTGGTGACTTTTATGAGAAATTCCTTTATGATCATATTCATTTCTCATAAGTATTTTATCAAGTTAGAGCCCCCCATAGTCAATTCTAATTAGGTTTTCAAGCAACTACCTCCATGGCTCAACAAAGGTCTACATATTGCTCATTCTCAAAATTATTAGAGTAGCCTACTTTGGTGGCTTAAATTTAATATCCAGTTAACTTTCAGTATGAAAAGAATGTTCCCTTGTGTTAATAAAATATCATTGAACCCCTACCTCTATATTTAGAGCCCACTGTCCTCATTTAATTCTTTTGCCAGGTTCAAAGAAAACATAATTTCTTCTATTTTTTAGTATGCATAGTACCTTGTCTTTAAGGTAGTTGCTCTCATACATTGATATTTTGATGTTAGATGACTTTCAAGTCAATTATATTGGTTATTTTGATTTCCCTCATATAAATTTACTTCCATGAATAATTGTAGAGTTTAAGAATATGATTTGATTTTTTTTGAAGGCCTAATCCAAAGGTAGTTTACTGTATTGTGACATCTGCATTTTTTTAGAAAGTTTCAACATGGCAAAATTTGACCATTAACACTTGTGCCTAGATTGAAATTAGGAAAAACTCTTTTTTCTACTTTCTCTTTGATGTTAAATGAATGTTTATGCCAAGTGGAAGCTTCCCAAAGTAGGGTTTGATATTTCTTCAAGAGACATAAGTTACAAGGTTTGAAGAGGTTTAGGAAGGTCAAATGTTAGAAACAATGAAATGATTAAATTTGACCAGCAAAATGTCACAATGTAGGAAATTTCATGAAAAACAAATTTTACACGATGGTTCCCCTACTATCAGTTTGCATGCATCTCAAATTTCAACATCTCATGATGTTGTTTACCTAGTTTTTGAACGAATTACGAGAGGCTTCAAGCTTTTTTTGAGCATTGTTCAAAGACATTTTTTTGCTTCTGAGAATTTCCTGCTCTTCGTTTTAAAGCCATAATGCATATTAAAGTCATTTCAAGCCTATTTTAAGTTCAATTAAATCAAAATGTTTTTTTTACATAGGCCCAAAACAAGACCTGACATTCATCAAGATTTTTTTATGTCATTATTTAATTCATTTTATGATTTAAATAGGTAAATTACATAATGATTTTTTGGACCAGATAATGGTTTTCATATTTATATTGCCTAGATAAAATGAAAAATGAGGAATTTTATAACATTTAAATAAATAATTTAATATGTATAATAGGAGGGACATAAAATAATTCATAAATCATTTTTATAATGATCTAACAATGTACAAATGCAAGGACCAAAAATATATAAAGTGTGCCCCCTTAAGTTTTCCCCGTAGTAGATCTTTGATATTTAAAAGTTAAAAATTTAAAGTTTGCAGATAATAAATAAGGTGGGCCCACAAATAAAAAAGGAAAAGGCATTTTCCCTTGTTTTAATAGCATATCATTGAACCCCTATGTCTATTTTTAGAGCCCAGTCACCATGTTTAATGCTTTTATCACGCTCAAAGAAAACTTTATTTCTTGTACCTTGTCTTTATAGATTCATATTTTGATGTCATGTGAATCTCATGTCAAGTGTATTGGTTCATTTAAATTCCCACATGAAAATGTCCTTCCATCAACAATTTTAGAGTTTGAGGATATGATTTGATCTTTTTTCAATGCCAAATCCAAATGCAATTTATTGTATTGTGACATCTACATTTTTAGAAAGTTTCAACATGGTGAAATTTGACCATTAATATCTTGCACCTAGATTAAAATTAGGTATCTTTTGTGCACTTTCTCTTTATACTTAAATGAATGTCTCTTCCAAGTGGAAGCTTCCCAAAAAAGAGTTTGATAGTTTTTCAAGAGACATATGTTACAAGGTTTGAAGAGGTTTAGGAATGTCAAATGTTAGAAACAATGAAATGGTTAAATTTAACCATTAAAATCTTACGGCCAAGGAAATGTCATGCAAGACAATTTTATCAGATTGTTCTCTACTATAAGTTTGCATGCATCCCAAATCTCATCATCACATGATGTTGTTTACTTAGTTTTTGAAAGAAGTACTAGAGGCTTCAACCCTTTTTTAAGCAATGTTCAAAGACAAAAAAAAAAATTCAGCTTCGATCATTTTTTGCTCGTGGTTTTCAAGCCAGAATGCATATTTTTTTGGGGGGGGAAACAATGGCTGAGCCATTAGAATTTTTATTATATACCTATTTCAAAGGCTCGGGAGGGAAAGAAACAATGAAAAAAACTCTCCTTCCTTGCCATTATATACATATACAGACATTATAAAGCTAGTAAATGCCAAACAGACTTAATTGTAAAAACCCTAATCCCCGTTTCCAATCTACTATCAGCAAAAAGATTGAAAACCTTACATTTTAAGCTTAAAGACATCAAACCCCCCTACGATATGCATTAGACATCTTCTTTTAAAACAACATTACCAGTCCAAGTAGGAGGAAGCCCCAAAAACAAAAATTTAAAACAGCACAGACTGCAACTTATCCTTTCATTTTTCGCTTTGCTGAAGCCTTGTCGTAGAAGGATGTGGCCGATAATGCTTGTGAAGTGGACGCTGGTGGAGATGTGGCAATGGAATCATCATCAATGTAGGCTAGCATAGTTGAAAACTTGTCAAACAGCAAGAAGGCATTTGCCACCATTCCACTAGGCAAGATATCCATGAACTCTATGATTTCTTTTCTTAACTGTACGATATCCCGACCTTGCAATGATAGGTTTAGTATATCATAGAGGTGTAATATTTCTTTTTTATTATCCATCTCTGCCAGATGGAAGAGGCCCTAACCCAGGTTGTGGACGACCTCAGCTGATAACCTTTAATTGCTTCTTGCAATACATCCACCAAGACAAAATCCTTTTTCAAAATCTTATTGGTCATTCGGAAGAAGACGTCAAAATCCAGCACCATGTCGTACCAGTTCAAGAGAAAAATTGAAACCACCTGGGTCTGTAGAAGATGATGAGGAGCGTCTGGAAGCATGATACCATCTCCTACTAAGCCTCTGATAGCATCAATTACTAGATCTAGAAGGGACTTAAATGCAATGTTCATCTGACAACCCAAATATGGGTCTAAAATAGGGTGTTCCCAATGTTGTACCCTCAGGGATACTCTCAAGTTTAACTCCCTGTAATCCATTAGCTTTTCTACTTAGCCCAAATTTGAGATAATTCAGAAAATGAATGGAAAAAATGAACAGTCTTTGGGGGGATAAATAGGCCTAGACTAATGTATGTGTCATGCTTACAGGAAAAACATGACTTCTCTTGGAATAATGACCACATGTGTTTCAGATTCTGAAAATCTCATGACTTAGCTCTTTATTTATTATGGCATTAATAAAGGATATTTATCACCTTATTTTCATCCTTCTTGACACAAATGAAATCTTATGGATCAACACCTCATAACTTTACCTCATATCGCATTAAATCACTTTTACCCTTCATCGAGATCTAACCCTTACACTTGTGTCAAATAAAAGTACTCATGGGTTAGGATGCCACCATTGTACTTACCATGTCTTACATTCATTGTGCTGACGTTGAGTTACCTGATTTTTCCAGATGTGGACAATTATTCCCCTATAGTGTCCACTTCAATTATTTTTATCATGTTGCATATCACATTCTGCCTTTAGATAATCTGGGAATTTTGATGGTTAGACTTGTACAAAATCTCTCTCCCAATCCATCTTATTTCCCTTAGCCCCCAAGTTTTCTAACCAATCAGCTAGTTTATTCCCTTCTCTATAGCAATGTGACAATGCATACAATGACAATTATGGGAGAGTTTTAATCACTTCCTATAAAGTATATTTGATTTCCCAACTAACTATACATTTATTGGCCAAATATGAGATAATTAAGAGGGAATCCCCTTCAATATGAAGATCCTTTACTCCTAGTTGGATTTCTGTCCTAACCCCACACAAGAGTGCACATGGTTCGGCCATGTTATTAGTTCCTTCCGAAAAATTGCAATATGCAGCTAATAAGATAGACTTATCTTTCTTTCTCAGGATGAAACCCGCTCCACTTCTCCCTGGAATACCTTTACTTTCTCCATCAAAATTTAATTTGATTTTATTGGAGTCTGATGGAGTCCATTTAATGTCTTTTCGCAATTGGTTTTTTGGCATATTCCCAATTAGGACTCTTGCAAATGGTATAGATATTTGAGGCCATCTTAATAATATTACATTGTCAGAAGACGTGAAATTCGATGATATAGTCTTTGCCGTTGACACATGAGCATTCACCATTTCTGAGGTATATTTCTCCACCAGATTACACACCACACTTACCGGGGAGACTTGTTTCTTGAATATCCTCTTGTTCCTCTCCCACCATATGCACCAGACTACTACTGCAGCGTTAACTCTCCATAGGATATAAAAAAAGGATTCTTGATGCAATAGAGGCCACTGTTGATGAATCACCTGCAATGAAGTGTATAAGGGACCACTCCACCCTAGTTTTCCTAGAGCCCATTTCCATATTTCTTGGGCAAAGTCACAGTTTACAAGGAGGTGGTTTGTATCTTCCAGTAATTTGTTTCATAGTGGGCATGGGAATGTGTCCATGATCCCCAAGCGTTTAAGTCTTGCACTCGATAAGATCCTATCTTGAATTGCTAGCCAAAAGAACACCCCCATTTTTGGGAGGATGGCACTGTGTTAAAGTCATTTCAAGCATATTTTAAGTCCACCTAAATCAAAATGAATTTCGTTTAGCCGGACCCACAGTAGGACCCAACATTGATCAACATGTAATGATTTTTGGTACTAGATAATGGTTTTCATGTTTATCTTACCAAGATAATTTTAAAAATGAGGATTTTTAAATCGTTTAAATAAATGATTTAATATGTATAATAGGAGGCACAAATAAAAAATCTCCTCAATAATTTTTTATAATGATCTAACAATGTGCAAAGGCGGGGATCAAAAATGTATAAAGTGTGTCCCCTTAAGTTTTCCTCATAGAAGAGCTTGGAGATTTAAGAGTTAAAAATTTAAAGTTTTCAGATAATAAATAAGGTGGGCACACGAATTGCAAAACCATGCACAAATAAAATGTTTGAAAAATCCATTGGACATGCCCTAATAACGTATAATCACAAGAAAGGAAGGAAAATGTTAGGATAACATGTAAGAATGCAATCTCAGGAAAAATTCAAAACTTTATTCCCATGTTTATAGATCAAGTGAGAGGTGGGTCCAAACTCCACATTAAAAAAATTGCAACTATCAGAAGGTAGAGAGGGAGTGTGTGGAGAGGCCCACTATCTTGCTGGAATGAGTTTTGAGGAATAAATTTTTAAGAAATATTTGTTATAAAAATTAAGAATTATTTTATTGTTTGCCTTTTCTAAATGTCTTCAAGTCACAACATCGCTAGTGATAATAACAAATGATGGGGTAATTTGTGAACCTATGATGCCACATCTTCTTTAACTATATGAAATTGGGGAAAGTCTCTTCACTATTTCATGTTTTACATGAAAAAAAAATTGTCTATGCAATATGCATTCGTATAGGCTATTCTTCAAGAGGTTTTTGTGTTTGACATGAAGTAAATAGGTTGTAAAAAATACACATAATGAGGGAACGATCCATTTATCTTGTATGCATATATCACTTCATGTCCACCTAAGAGGTTTAGTACTGGTATGTAATAGGCATCCAATGAGTTAGATCTGAAATGAGCAGAAAATAATAATAAGAGGATAGTGACAAATATGATTAACAAAGTTTAAGATTTGAAACAAGATTGGGGGCAATATTTTTGACAAGCACCTTTGCATTTTCTTAGAATCTACATCTTTTATGGCAACCATGTTCTTGTTGTTCCAAAAAAATTTTTTTTTTGGTGCCCATTGATGAAAGATTAAGATTATGAAAATATAATAAAATGCAAAGGCCATTGAGGTGACTCAAAAAAATCCTACTAAATTCTCATCTCTCTAAATGGATCAATTTTTCGATTATATTAAGAAGCCAATTAAAACCTATGGTAACTGCGAGGATGAGTTTTGTTGGTATCTTTGGATCGTACATGGGCAATGTTGCATTTTAGTAAAACATAAAAATACAATAAAATTATAGAATTAAATGATGAAGTGTACAAGGTTTTCTCTGGACGTTATTAGCATATTACCGGTCTTCACATATACCCTTTTGATATTGTTATTAGAGGGTGCCAGCAAGAATTTGAGTCCACTTTTTGGGCAAAAAGTGGAAGTGTTTTCCCTGATTTTCAAGTTGTCTATCAATTGATGTCAAAATTTGAGGCACTTAGAGATTGAGTATCAAAAAAGTCCACTAATAGAAAATGTAGTGCTCAGAGTCTATTTTTCAAATATGTAATTTATTTAAATACCCACATAGTATAAAATATATTTAGTAGGCATGTTTAAAAACCTCTTTTTCAAAATGTCTGTTTCAGGACCATACCCTGCATGTGTACGACCACGGGCTATTTTGAAGTAAATAAATGAATTTTTCTAAATCCTTTAGGGGGAAGGTACCTAACACATCAAAGATTAGTCAAAATGTTTTTTCTTTTTTTTTAATTGAATATTTTTTTTTTATTAATTTTTAATTGACTATAAAGTAAATTTTCAAAACCTCTCGTGTACGACCACCATAATTTGATGAAAATTTCACTTTTTTGAGAATTTT
>MU227654.1:1406869-1443069 GCA_018584345.1 Thuja plicata
ATTTCATCAAAAAATTCGATTAGGAAGACCCTCAAAAAGTTACGGCAAGACAGAAATCTGGTGTTCAAATGCCTTAGCCATTATTTTGGAGGTCCAAGCATAGGCTTGGTCCCACCAAACCTGTCCCGAACCAAAATCCAATGCAAATGGTAGTTTGGTAAATTTGAGTTTTAAAAAATGGGCACACGTTTAAAAACGTGTACCTATTTCTTAAATGTAATAAATCGGCATAAAAAAATGATTTTAAAAAAAAATTAAAAAATTAAAAAATTAAAAAACGGGTACCCGTTTTGAAAAATGGGCACCCATTTTGAAAAAAATGAGCACCCATTTTTTTAATTTTGGATCGGGTGTCTGAGCCTAATACGAGTGCCCATTTTTTTCAAAACGGGTGCTCGTTTCTAGCGGTAGTTTTCAAGCCCACAAGACTTCCGCGGAATTGGCACCCAACTTCTTGCACTTACCCTAGAACAATATTACTTTACACAATATAGTAAGCAAGATGAGAATATGAAAAAATAAACGGAGCATTCATTTTTTTTTTTAAAAAAAATTTAAATATGGTAAATGGATTTATTGAAAAGTCTATAGAAACTCAGAATGTTGGTATACTTTTGGAGCTAATGTTAGTACTATGATATTTCACCCTTCAAATATTGGAGAAATATCCATTTTAAATATCCAAAGTAAAATGTTGAAGGGGATTTTGATTTTGAAATCAAAATCATGTTGTAGTGAAGGGATATTTTTCACTTAAGTGACCACAACTAGATAAAGAGAAATATAAAATTAGTATGAGTGGATGTTTTTACTAACAAGGTGGAAAATGTAACTGCATAAGCTTTACCCATGAGAAAACATATCACAGAGCATCAAGAAACCACAAAATATTACTAAATATTTTTCATTTGCAACAGAGTTTGTTTTCACCCCAAACAAAATTACTATTCACCTCTAGGTGTAATCATATGAAAAGGGTGAATTCTCTTCCCATTCATAGATAGGGTATTTTAACCAAAAGGTGAAAATGTTAAAGTAAAGGTTAAGGGAAAATAATTGAATGTATATTTTTACATTCAAAGAGAAATGTGAACTAAGTGAAACACAATTAAATATTCATGCGGAGTAAAATATAAAGGAAAGAAACAAAGAAAAAGTGAAGACATTTACTGATAATTTTTTTAGTGGATGTAGAGTTAACGGGTGAAAATATTCAAATGCATATCTTTTTTTTTTTATCATTAAAGGGCCATGGCCGAGATTTTATATTAATCAAAAAGTAATAAAACAGTAAAACAATAAAGCAAATGCTTAAAATGTTTTTGGTTCATAACCCAGTCCTACCAAGATGACTACAAACCCAATATCTAGAGCAATATTGCTCATCCAAGATAACAAATTAAAAAACTTAAGTCCATTTTACTGAAGAAAACCAAAAAAATAGTTTTGAGCTATCCCACAAAACTTATCATAGCTGCTTGTCAATCAAAAGGGGAGGTGGTGTCATTCTTCGTGCTTGGAGCGGAGTCTGATTTGGAGCTTTTATCTAGGATTGTTTCCCCATTGTTCCCCATAGATGCATATCTTATTAGGTAAGGGATAAATGAGTAAAAATGTTTATTCAAAAAAGAGATTTTTTTCATAGTGAATATCTGAGGTATATTATATGGAGATTAAGGTGGAAGTTTTATTTTCATCAAGGTAAAAATATGTTCACAACATGACCTACATGCAAAAAATATATCTAATTTAAATGTAAATGTAGTCAGGTGTACAACATAGCAATAAAAGCTAGTTTCAAAAAGTTTGTGCGTTCATATATCAATCTTAGTAAATTTCCTTCAAATGAGGAATTAAGTGGTATAAACAATTAAATGTGAAATTGATTTTAATAGGGATATGAAAGTGTGATTTTTTAGTTCTTCAAATGGACTCATTTTTGTAAGGCATAAGTGTTTATGTTTAGTTAATGAGAGTAACTATTTTTATATGAATATGTCAATAATTTGAAGCTTGACTCTATGATGGATTAGGCACTTATCTAATGAAGTTTCCTAGGTTTATTTCACATACCATTAAAAATCAAATCATTTTACTTTCATGTCATTAGGTGTAGGTTTAGTATAAATTCATTCTCAACATTATTTGAAGGATTATGCATTGGAATTGTGAAATAGAAACACCTACTATTTTTTTTGAAAAATATCCACTTATAATTTATATACTTGTTATTAAAAGTATGTTTATCATGTATACAGATTAGTGAAAAAGAAAAACCCTCCTAAGTTTGGTGGAGCCCCAATGAAGAAAAATATTTAGTAAATCAAGAAAAAAATAGTCAAAGAAAATAATGAATGGACAAGAGATAAAAATAAGATAATACGAAGAGATAATTCCATATAAGATTACAATTATAAGAATGCAGATAATAATCGTAAACAAAAAACTAATAGGAATAGATATCATATTGTCTGGAGATAAATGAAATGTTTAGAGTAAAAATGATTTTTTTTTAAAATAAAAGAGTAAAAATAAAGTCCAATGTTGTAAGGTTGATATGATATATTAAATTTTAAAAATTATAGAAGAAAATATTCTATTGTTGTTTTATTTCAATATGAAATCCATCTTCCCAGGGGATAAATAAGTAGATCTAATATTCAATTTCATTTTCTAATTTATTTAAAGATTAGAGTGGTTATATCTACATGTACATTGTGTTTGATTTCATTTATTAGAAGAACTTATATAAACTATCTATACCTCAAAATAATTCTTATTGATTATACTAATTACTCCACTTGTTTAAAATCTTCTACTCCTTCTACATTGGTTCTTGAAACTTCAAATGATGTCACTTCTACTATCCCCAAGGAGCTAGCTACCACTGCTATGATTATTGAAAATATTCCTAACAATCAGTTTAGTGTTCCTAATGCTCATTCATATGTTGCCAAAAATACTCTTGTTTACAATACTCTCGCTGTGGTTTTTCAACCTTCATCATCCCCTATTGGTGAGAAGTATAGTTCTAAATTTGTTTCTACTCTTTCATCTAAAATGGCTATAAAAAATGTTTATGGATATTCTTGGATGATTGTACAATAGAGAAAAAAGTACAATAAGAAAAATCCTTCAAAGGATTTGAGGATAGTCATTTGCAAAAAATTTATGCTTCAACTTCTCTATTTCCTAATCTATTCTAGCCTTGTTGATTTTTGTGAGGGTTTCCTTCGATGTTTGGAACAACTCTAGTTGGAATGTAGTTCTTTAAAGGAAGACATGATTTTTTTAATTTTCTATTATTTAATCCCTTCTTTGGTTACTTTAATGTCCTAAATTATAAGAACTTAAAATTTGTGTCCTTAGTTAGCACCCATTTAAGGGTGTTGATTTGGTGCAGGAGCACCCTTAAGGTCTATTGAAAGATCTTAATCAGTTTTGGCTTGTAGGTTGGTTTGGCCAACCATCCATGAATAAGGACAAAAATATAAATTCCCTAGTGTGTGTTTCAAGTGTGGTTTATGTTTGGAATGATTAGGGTTGTGTTTTTTTGAGTCTAGTTAAGTCTAGGAGTCTAAGGCCTAGAAGTCAACTCAAAAGTCAAAGAGTTGACAAAAGTCCTAAATTGGGAAAATTTATAATGTTTAGTTTTTTTCTATACATTTGAGGTCAATTGGTAAAGTTAGGAACCAATTAGGAAACTCAAAATGTGAAATTGTAATTTTGACAAAAGTTGTCAAAGTTGTCATGACAACTTTTAAAAGTTGTCATGACAACATTTCCTAGATTGCAGGAATTGGCCATTAAGGTGCCCAAATCCTGATTAAATGGTCCAGACAGATGGGATAGGAGTATATAAGGTGAATCCAACCCTAATCTGATAGTTATCTTTTATTTTGTATGGACTGATTACAAGGAAGGATCAATTTATAGTGTAATTTTGTGACAGAGTCATCATCCATCACTTTATTGGATTGAATGGAATGAATGAAAGATTGGATAGTGTTTGAAATGTAGTTTCCAAGATTTGTGTGGTATTAGTTTGGTATATTGTACTTTCTAGTTATATTTTCTTAAATTATTTGTGTTTTACAAGTTCACTGGCCAGTTTTGGTACAGTTATGTTCAAAGATGGGTTTCTTTGGAGTTCCTGTGGTTCAAACTCCATGATCACTTGGAATTAATTAAATCCTTGTACATATTGTATAGATATGGATTTTGGAGTGTGTGTGTGTGTGTGTAGGGGAGGTCCAAGAACAACCAGGCCCTAGGTGAGTGGTAAGCATTCTGGCTTGGGTAACGGGATACAACAGTGGCAATGATGATTGCAGTATGATTGGTATAAGCCAATAAAGGTTGGGGGAGTGAGGAGGCATGTGGTGTAGATCTTTTAGTGGAAGGAGAAGTTCAAAGGAGTCTAACTGATTAGAGAAAGTCGACCAAGTTGTCAAACTAGTCTACATGCCTATTGAAACCCTTGTTTTTAGTGGTTTGGTAGAAATCTACTGTACGGACACCATTGAGATTTGAGACCTAGAAAATCTTCAAGAGGAGGAAAAACCCACATAGAATATCCAAATTTTTTTCTATGATTGTTAAGGGTTTGTGGGAGAAAGAACACCTTTTTAGTGATTTGGAGGGCTAATAGGCCTAAAAAGGCTACAAGGGCCAAAGAGCTTGATTTTGAGTCTCGATTGGAAAATGGTTGAATGATTCATAAAATTGGATCCATAGGAGTTTGATTAGACCTAAGGGGAGTGGGAAAGCCTAACCTTAGGAAGTTGACACCATTGGAGTGATAGGAGGCTTGTGAAGACATGTTTGCAAGAAAGCTAAGAAAGAGTGAAAGGAGTTGAGTTTGAAGTTGGTGGGAAGTTCCTAGGGAGTTAGAGGATTAGGAAAGAATCCTGTAGTTAGGGTAGAGAAAGAGACCCTAAGAGAGACCTAGTGAAGGTCTTAGAGAGAGCCAAAAGGCTCTAGGAGAGGAGCTCCCCCATAAAATTGGTATCAGAGCCATTGAAAGGCTTGGGTGATTGAATTGGTGTATGTCAGATTAGAGTGAGTCCATAGGTGAGTCTAGCATGGTGACCAATGCAGAATTGGCCAAAGAGTTGTCAGAGAAACAAAGTAATGGAGGAATTGAAGATCAAGATGGTAGAAGTGGTTGAGACTACTAGTAAGTTGAGAGAAGAATTTCATGAAGGGATAGATAAGGGAAAGAAACCAGTGGAAGAGGAAATAGAACCAAAGCCTGATCCTCTTCTACCTAAGGAACCATTCCTCAAAGCACTCAAGGCATTGAGTGGAAAGGCTCTAGAGGGCATCCCAATATTCTCTAGAAAGATGGATGTTGAAATGGTTATGGAATGGATTGAGGGGATGGAGAATCACTTCGAGTGTGATGGGATTAAAGAGGCCCAAAAGGTGAAGACAGCCAAGTCAATGGTAAGAGGGCAAGCACTTACATGGTGGAATTTCTTATAGGAAGAAAGAGGGAAAGAGGGAAAGAAGCCCATAAAAATTTGAAAACAATGATGGAAAAAGTGAAGGAGTATTATCTTCCAAAGGATTACAACATCCAAGTGCATAAGAAGAGGCAAAATCTTAGGCAAAAAGAACTAGATGTGTCAGCCTATACCGAAGAATTCCAAAAACTTTGTCTTAGATCAAGAATTCAGGAGAAAAAAATTATTAACTGGCAAGATACCTTAATGGATTAAGGTGGAACATTCAAGAAGAGCTTAGTATCTTTACCCAAACTTCCATTCATAGTTGTTTTCAAATGGCTTTGAAGGTGGAAGAAAAACTAAAGAAAAGACAAGACTCTAGCTCCACAGGTAGAGGAAAGGGTAGAGACAATAGAGGTGGCCATAGAGGAGGTTCAAGTGGTAGAGGAAATAATAATAGCGGTCAAGGTGACTCCAGATATGCAGATCATGAACAAGAGTCAAACAATAGATGTAGATTTAACAATAGAGGAAGGGGTTCTTATAACAGTGGTAGAGGAAGGACATGAGGTTTTGGAAGGGGATCTCATTTGTCTTCCATGAAATGTTACAACTGTGGACAATTGGGGCACCCTGCATATAGGTATCTAGATAAGCTATCATCCTCACAAGGATAAAATAGGATCAACTATGTCCAAGAGGATGACAACACTAAGAATTCAGAGGTTATTCTGGATTCGGAGAAAGGAGAAAGTTTGATAATTACAAGAATACTAATTAAAGAACCCACTAAGGATGGACACAAGAAAAGAAGGGATCTTTATAGGGTGAAGTGCAAGATAATGGGAAACTTATGTAAGGTGATCATTGATTCAAGATCTGTAGAAAATGTGATATCAAAGGAGGCAGTAGAGAAGTTAAAGCTCACTAAAATTCCACATGAATGTCCTTACAAAGTCACATGGTTGAATAAGGGCCAAAATATCTTAGTCAATGAACAAGTGTGGGTGGAATTTGCCATTTGAAAGTATCATGACAAGATACTATGTGATGTTTTTCCAATGGATGCTTGCCATATGTTGCTTGGCAAACCATGGTATTATGGCAAAGATGTAGTCCATAATGGGAAAGACAATAAGTACACCTTCAAGAAAAATGGGGTCACTAAGAAAATACAATCCATACTAGAAGAGGATACAATGGAGAAGGAAGAATCTAGTGCCATGTTAATGAGTGGAAAATAATTTCTAAGGGATATGAAGGAAGAAGAAGTTGATTATGCAATCTTTCTAGAGCCAAAGGAGGAGGAGTCTCAGGAGAAGGCACCTGTACCAAAGGAGGTAAGAGAAATGTTAGACCAGTTCAAGGACATAATTTGTGAGGGTACATAAGCCACCCTTCCACCAAAGAGGGAGATAAGTCATCAAATTGATTTTATGCCAGGAGTATCCTTGCTAAACAAGGCTGCATATAAGATGACACCAGAGAAAAACAAGGAGATAGCTAGACAAGTCCAAGAGCTTTTGGACCAAGGGTTGATAAGGAAGAGAATTAGCCCATGTTCTTTCCCAGTGGTGTTGGCTCCTAAGAAGGGAGGTAAGTGGAGAATGTGTACTAGTTCTAGGGCAATAAAGAGGATATCTATCAAGTATAGATTTCCAATTCCTAGAATAGAAGACTTGGGGGGTGTTAAGTACTTCTCTAAAATTGATTTGAAGATTTGGTACTATCAAATTAGAATGAAAGAGGGTGATGAGTGGAGGTCTACATTTAATACTACAGAGGGGTTTTATGAATGGTTAGTGATGCCCTTTCGGCTTACCAATGCACCAAGCACCTTTATGAGGGTGATGAATGAAGTCTTGAAGGACTATATAGGAGTTTTTTTAGTTTTCTATTTAGATGACATCCTAATTTCCAATAAAAATAAAGAGGATCACATGAAACACTTAGAGATGGTGTCGAGAAAGTTGCAGGAAGAGAAACTTGCCATAAAGCTTGAGAAGAGTGAGTTCATGAAAGAAGAGCTAGTCTACCTTGGCTTTGTGGTTTCCAAGGGTGAATAAAAAATGGATAAGGAGAAGGTAGAGGCCATATTGAAATGACCTACTCCTAAGACAAGGACTAAAGTTAGGAGCTTCCATGGGTTAGCCCAATTCTATAGGAAGTTCATTAGGAGATTCAGTGAGATTTGTGCTCTAGTCCTAGAGACTTTAAAAGGAGGATTGAAAAGAAAATTTGTGTGGACAAAGGAAGCTAATGATGGATTTGAGAGATTGAAGAAGGAAGTAGATACTTAGCCTATATTACTATTACCAAGCTTTGATAAACCATTCATTGTGGAGCATGATGCAAGTAGCATTGTAGTGGGAGTTGTCTTAAGTCAGGAAGGCATGCTTGTGGCCTTTTTTAGTGAAAGACTAAATGAGGATAAGTTTAGGTACTCTTCCTATGATTTGGAGCTATATGCTCTTGTACAAGCCTTTAAGAAGTAGAGGCATTATCTTTTTCCCAAATATTTTTTTGTCTTCATAGACAACCAAGCGGTGAGTTACATAAACACTCAAGACAACCTTAGCTTGAGACACATAAAGTGGATTGAATTCCTACAGTCCTACACCTTTACCATCAAACATAAGAAGGGAGTGCAAAAAAAGGTTACAAATGCCCTTAGGAGAAGACTACTTACCATCCAAGAGATTTAGTTGCAAAGTATAGGGGTTGAAGGTTTTAAGGACCTATATGAGGGAGATTCAGATTTCCCAGAGATATATAAGGTGTTTCAGAATCTTGAGAATCATTTTTCATAGTGAGTTTGTAGAGTATACATTTTAGAATGGGTTTATATTCAAAGGTAAGCAACTATGTGTTCCAAGAGGCTCTATGAGGGAGAACCTTATACAAGAGAAGCATAATGGAAGCCTAAGTGGACACTTTGGATTGAATAAGACATTGGACTTGGTAGAGAGATTCTATTGGTGGCCAAATATGCATAAGGAAGTAAGAAGGTATGTGGAGCAGTGTGGCATATGTCAGAAGGATAAATGCACTTCATCTAATGCGGGACTTTACTAGCCATTACCCATCCCAAGTAGACCTTGGGAATGCATAAGTATGGACTTCATATTGGGGTTACCTAGAATTGCAACTGGTTTAGACAGTGTATTTGTAGTGGTAGATAGGTTTAGTAAAATGAGCCACTTCATACCATGTAAAACAACACATGATGCCAGCCATATTACCTACTTTTTTTTCAAATAAGTAGTAAGGATTCATGGTAGGTAGCAATGAGCATTGTTGTAGACAGGGATGTAAAGTTCATGGGTCACTTTTTGAAGACCCTATGGAAGAGATTAGGTACAAAATTATCTCATGGATCTACCTATCATCCTCAAATGAATGGGAAGATTGAAGTAATCAACAGGGTACTTGGGAACTTGCTTAGATGTCTAACAAAGGAGTATGGACAAGGTTAGGAACAAGTTATCCCAAAGGAAAAATTTGCCTACAATGATAGTACCAACATAGTTACAAGGAAGAGCCCATTTGAGATTCTATATGGGGCACATCCAAGGGGTCTGATGGAACTAAGAGACCTCAAAGGATATGAGGGAGTTAGTGGCCATACTGATGATTTTTCACAATCAATGAAGGAAGTTCATGAGCAAGTGAAAAAGACCTTGATGGAGGCAAATCAAAAGGTGAAGGAAAAGAAAGATGAGAGGAGAAGAGAATTGCAGTTTGAAGTTGGTGAACTAGTCATGGTGTTCCTAAATAAGGAATGACTACAAAAAGGAATACCCAACAAGCTATAGATGAAACAAATTGGACCTTGTAAGATATTGGGAAAGTATGGACCTAATGCATACAATGTGGAGTTTCCCAAGGAGATGTCAATCTCTCCAATCTTCAATGTGAAAGAGTTGATCAAGTATAAGGGGCCAGAGATGGCTGAGATGCAGTACAGAATAGAGGTACATAAGGACATGGGAGAGTTCAAGACTCTAGAATAGGATAAACCACAAGTTGAGAAGATATTGGATTCAAGGGTGAAAAAGAGAACAAGACATAAGATCTACATGGAGCATCTAGTGAAGTGGAAGAAACAACCAGATTCAAAAGCCACTTGGATATCTGAAGTGACTTCAAGAAACATGGCATCAGTGAGGAGTTCCTGTCACCAAAAGTTCCTTAATTTTCTTGTTGCAGGGGGGAGTATGGTGCAGGAGCACCCTTAAGGTCTATTGAAAGATATTAATCAGTTTTGGTTTGTAGGTTGGTTTGGCCAACCATACATGAATAAGGACTGAAATATAAAGTCCCTAGTGTGTGTTTCAAGTGTGGTTTATGTTTGGAAAGATTAGGGTTGTGTATGTTTGAGTCTAGTTGAATCTAGGAGTCTAAGGCCTAGAAGTCAACTCAAAAGTCAAAGAGCTGACCAAAGTCCTAAATTGGGAAGATTTATAATATTTAGTTTTTTTCTATCCATTTGAGGTCAACTAGTAAATTTAGGAACCAATTAGGACACTCAAAATGTGAAAATTGCAATTTTGACAAAAGTTGTCAAAGTTGTCATGACAACTTTTAAAAGTTGTCACAACAACATTTCCTAGATTGTAGGAATCAGACATTAAGGTACCAAAATCCTGACCAAATGGTCCAGACAGATGGGATAGGAGTATATAAGGTGAATCGAACCCTAATCTGACAATTAGCTTTTATTTTGTACAGACTGATTACAAGGAAGGATCAATTTGCAGTGTAATTTTGTGATAGAGCCATCATCCATCACTTTATTGGATTGAATGGATTGAATGAATCATTGGATAGTGTTTTAAATTTAGTTTCCAATATTTTTGTGGTATTATTTTGGTAGATTGTAATTTTTGGTTAGATTTTGTTAAATTATTTGTGTTTTGCAAGTTCACTGGCCAGTTTTGGTCTAGTTATGTAAAAAGATGGGTTTCTTTGGAATTCCCATGGTTCAAACTCCATGACCACTTGGAATCCATTAGATCCTTGCATATATTATATAGATAGGGATTTTGGAGTGTGTGTGTGCAGGGGAGGTCCAAGAACAACCAGGCCCTAGGCGAGTGGTAAGCATTCTATCTAGGGTAACTGGATACAACACTGGCAATGATGATTGAAGTATGATTGGTATGAGCCAATAAAGGTTGGAGGAGTGAGTAAGAATGTTGTGTAGATATTATAGTGTAAGGATAAGTTTAGAGGAGTCTAACTGATTAGAGAAAGAAGACCAAGTTGTCAAACCAGTCTACATGCCTTTTGAAACCCTTATTTTTAGGGGTTTGGTAGAAATCTACTGTACGGACACCATTGGTATTTGAGACATATAAAATATTCAAGGGGAGGAAAAACCCACATAGAATATCCAATTTTTTTCTATGATTTTTAATTTTTTGTGGAAGCAAGAACACCTTTTCAGTGATTTGGAGGGCTAATAGGCCTAAAAAGGCTACAAGGGCCAAAGAGCTTGATTTTGAGTTTCGATTGGAAAATGTTTGAAGGATTTATAAAATTGGATCCATAGGAGTTTTATTAGACCTAAGGGGATTGGGAAAGCCCAACCTTAGGAATTTAACACCATTGGAGTGATAGGAGGCTTGTGAAGCCATGGTTGCAAGAAAGCTAAGAAAGAGTGGAAGGAGTTGAGTTTGAAGTTGGTGGGAAGTTTCTAGGGAGTAAGAGAATTAGGAAAGAATCCTCTAGTTAGGGTATAAAAAGATACCCTAAGATAGAGCCATTGAAGTTCTTGGAGAGAGCCAAAAGGCTCTAGGAGAGGAGCTCCCCATCATGATTCCTCTGTGCATTTCAAGACCCTAAAATTAATATTTTAACAAATATACACCTTCTCTGATTTTTTTTTAATTTTGGGACCTTAATTATAGTTATTACCCTTTAAATTTACCCTCTCTTGTGTACACAATCCCTATTTCAATATATGTGTCCTTTTAGATTCTTCTATTCATCATACTTGATTTCACCTGCATTTCTAGAATCCCCTCATCTTAAACAACCACTTAGTAAAAATGAGTTATTTGTCCTCCTAGAGGGTGTGTTTGAGTGAAGGGTGGCCTAAACCACCCCATACATCCAAATTCACCCCTTAGGTGAAAAAATAGACCCAAATTTAATCGTAGAATAGTCATTTGATTTTGGGTAGGATTTCAAATTCTTGTTAGCCCTCTTTGATTTTTTATCCCTAAAATGGCTAGGGTAAGGTATATATAAATCTACCTTCCTCATTTTGGGTAAGAAAATCAAGGAGAAATCAAGAACTCTTCTACTTTAGACTTTGTGGAAAGATTTATCAATCATCATGCAAATATGTTCATTATGATATCATTTTAGGTATTTTAAATGTCATCCTATTTCATCAAAACTTGTGATCATTTCAAGAATCCTTTGGATCGCTCAATATAGCTTGTTACCAATCCTCTACTATATACAAAATGGTCATTTTCTTTATGTAATTTAAATTTGGTTTTGAGGTTTATTTGTAACCAGTGGTATAAGTAAGGAAAATCCCTTTTTAATCCAATACTTTGCCTTCTTTTCTGTGTGCAATTTATTGGTGATGGAGCTACTGATTTGAGAAAAAAGGAAGTGAAAATATCTACTTTAGATCCAACCCTTTTTCATCATTTTTTTACACTTCAAGGGTGCCTGTCAAGGTTAGGGGAAGATCCAAACACTGTCTACATCAAAATTCACCCCTGGTAATCTATTTTAGGATCAATATTATATCACAATATAGTGACTTAGTTTACCTTCTAGATCCCTAGTGAAACTATGTCTATCAGTTATTGTTTGTCCTACATAATCAGGAACTTATGCTTTTCTTCATATTTCCCTCTTATTTCACCCTTATTTCAACATGTTCAGCGCTTCAGTTTTCTTTATCAGGTAGTATTTAGATTTCCTTCCTAATCTAATTGTACAAGGAAATAGTTGTAACCTCCAATCATTTTTCCTCACAACCTAGTGAGCAGTGCTTTCTTCACTACAATTTGGTAAACACAACATGAAACATTTTCATTCAAATTTGGTCATATTTTCATTACATTTTGAAGGAATGAAGTTTAATTCATATATTTCATTAGCTTTTATGTACAATTATCGTGATATATTATGTCTTGTTTTGAATACTTTCATGATCTTTATCTTTATATTTTAGATCTAATTTACATACATTTGAGTTTTAGTCTTAGATCTAATTTTTTATGATATTATAAAATTTAGGTGAATTCATATACTTTATTTTGTAAAAGATAAATAAAATTGCACATTATTATCTCTTAATTAGAGATACACGTCATTCTTGCATTGCATTCTCATGTATTTCAAAACAATAAAACCCAAAGAAATTTATTTCCCTGCCTTTTTATATTTATTTCATTAAATTAGAATTAGAAAAATGGTTGATTTCTTTTTTACAAAACCTTACTTAATTTGATGAGTTATTGAGTAACTTGAAGACTTTTATATGATGGATGAAGTCCATGATGAATTCATCTCTCCTAAGTTTTCTTGCACATCCCCTAAACTATATTTTTGTCAAAATTTGACTAATGTGCTAGAAGGATTTAGGGTATACAATAGTTCCCTATATGAACATATTAATGATTCCTCTCTCAAAGATTATCTCCCTCATGAATACATATTGATGAAGAAAGATAATTTTAACTCTTCTCTCAATAATATCCCTCTTGGGGAATAACCATTGGAGAATGATGTTAATTATTCTCTTGATATGTTCTTTCCCATGATATTTCTTTGATTTAAATGATGAAATTGTGGAGGAAGAGGTTGATACATTTGGTAATTCCCTATATGATACTTCCCTTGTATTCATTTCAATGGCCTTACCTCTTGAGATAAAGCACTAATGAGTTATATATGTCAGCCCTCTCCTAATGTTTTTCACAAAAATACCTTAGATGTCGAGGATGATGACCTTAATGATCTCCTTTTTCCAAATGAATCTTTTGAGAATAAACAACCTAATCAAGTCAATATCATTCATGCTTTGAGGAATGAAAAGCCTAAAGTATTTTTCAATCCTTTTCAAGATATTCCTCAATCTATAAACAAAACTATGATTATTGTAAAAGGTACTACACAAACCTATTATTATGCAATACCATACACATATAATAATAGCCCTCAATAGGATGATTGGGATTTATTAGAAAAAAAAAACCCTGCATTTGAGATCCCTTACTTTACCACATGTATGGATGGTTATTGGGCCTCTTTAAATTTTAATCAAATCCCACCTAAGAGTGACCCTTTATCATTAAAATTATTATAAATACCTTTTAGGTTCCCAACCACCCCCTTTGACCTTTTCACCTAATCTCTCATCACAACAAGAGAATATGTTTGTATAGGTTCTCCAAGACAAATTAATTTCTCTTTCTTTAAAAAACCAATGAAAAAATAGTAAAAAAAGTGAAGTCAATCCTTCTATTTGTACATTTCTCATGATCATTATAATAAAATTTAAGTTCCTATTATGTTGTTCCTCATGATGTGATATTAGTATCTTATCTAATGGGATTTCATTCTCATTCATGGTGCAAAATTTTTAGGTGCAATCATATTTTGTAAGAAACATAATAGTCTCTCTTATCCTTATCTTCTTAGTTGGGGGAACGGTGGTCAAGGCCAATGTTTTGATCTTTTATCCATCTTAAGGACCCATTTCCCCTTTGTTGACTTGTATCTATTATAAAATAAAATCTTTTCTTTCAAAAACAATATTTGTTATACATGAGGATTGTTTATCCTTTTTCATGTGGTTCATATCCTTGTTTACAACCTTATTTCTTTCTTGAAAGTGCACATCTATTATAAATGAAATCTTTCTTGGGCTGCATAATGTGTGATTATTTACCAAGTATCATGCTACCTAAAAATAGGGGAATAGTGTATACTTTATTATCCTTCCTCATTTTCCCTTGTCTTAATGCTTTGGGGGGGGGGGGGGACTTCTTCTCTTCAATTTCTTATCCATTCAAACGATCCATTAGCTCTTTGTTGACTTGCATATTTTATAACATGACATTATTTATTTCATATAATTGCTTTTTCTACATAGGAATTCTATCTTTTTTAGGAGGTCCACATCCTTATTTACAACCTTTTCCTTTCTTGAAAGTGCATGTCTATTATATTTGATTTTTGAACGTAAAATTTATTACCCTTTTTCATTTCCATTTCCCTTAGAGGGAAAGGGTTATCTTTCCCATATATTTTCTAAGGATCAACTTTCCTTGGTGGAGGGGTATTTTCTTATCACATGATATCCTTTATTGCATATAAATATGTGTTCTACATGAGGATTCTTTCTCTTTTTTAGGAGGTTCACATCCTTGTTTACAACCTTTTTCTTTCTTAGGTGCTAAACAGAGAATTTTGATTTCTCCTTCCCTTGCCTTGTCTAAGATGATATATTTTTTCAATAACTCCTCTTAGAGGTAGATATCTTGTAACAAATATATCTTCCTCCTAGGAATCCATTTTCATTTGTTTCTACATATCCATTCAAAATTATTGTTTCCACGGTTGATAATAGTTTTTACTCTTCATCATGGTTTTGGCATAAATTATTACTTTGAGGATATTTCCTTGGTGTTGAAGGTTGGTATACTTGATCCTTTCTCTTCCTTGATATGGAATCATAGATCTATGTTGACATCGTAAGGAGGATGGGCATATATATTACATCCTTGTGTACTATGGTGAACCCCTTTGGAGATAATTATTTCCTTGTGCATGATCCTTCTTTTTTGAAGATTCCTTTAAAGATAATTCATTCCTTATGCTTTATATATCTATTATATTTTTTCTTGGAGATAATGGTTTCCTTAGATTTTACTATCTAGTGGATTAATTTGGGGACAATTCTTCCTTAGGTCTAATCCTTTTTGGTAGGATTTCCATGCATAAATTTATTTTCTTTGTTATCCTTGGATAGGTTTCCTAGCATAATGTAGCTTGCTAGTTGATCAAATCCATCTTTTCATCTCTTCTCTTGGGATGAGTGTAAATAACATAACACAACTTGCGAGATTATTTCTACTCTTCCCTCTTTCATATTACAGATCACACCACATAACACAACATGTTGTCTCATACCACTCATGCTCTTTTCAGGGATCACCTAATTTTATAGTATGTGTTATTCATGATTCCACCCCTCCCGGCTCACACTCCTTGATCCCATAAGGCATCACATATATTTGTAATGATATTTTAATGGCTTATTATCTTGTCTTTATCGCGCGTTCTCTTTCCCTTCCTATAAGACCTCTTGTGTATTTTTAATATCATTCCAAACATAATACTAGTTGTTGGGATACCCTATTTGATCAAGGTCCCTTCAACTACCTGACTTTAAAGCCTTAGTAAGTTTTAGTATTAGTTTTTATTTGTTTTGTGTGCCCTTCTATATGGTTCTTTCTATAAAGATCCTTGGTTTGGGGGATTTATTCCTCAAACTTAGTGTTATATTATCTCCTTAAAGTCTTTGCCAAGTTATATTGCATATTCTCCCTCTTTCTTACACTTTACCGCAACTATTAGTCTAGACTCAATTCCTTGCTAAAGATTCGTATAAATGTAGTGTCCAAAATTGTAAGCACTTACAATTTTGCTCCTTAGTTAGCACCCATTTTAGTTTGTTCACTTGTCTATGAATTTCTATACACTTTAATTAATATTTTCATAAATATACACCTCTCATTTAGTTTTGTATGTTGTCCCTTAATTAGAGGTATGCCCCTTTAAATTAACACTCTCTCGTGTACACAGGCCTTATTTCATTATACATGGCCTTTTAAACATTTTCATTGATCACACCCCAATTTCACCTACTCATCTGAATCTCTGCATCTTAAACAACCTTTGAGAAAAAAATTGAGTTAATTCTGCCTCGTAGAGTGTCTTTGAGTGTAGGGGGAAAACTAGACTGCCAATTACATCCATAGTCACACCTTCCAAGGAAAAACATGCCCAAAATTAAATTGAATAATTATCATTTGATTCTGGGTAGGATTTAACATTCTTCTCATCCTCTTCAAGTATTGAGCCCCGAAATAGCTATGGTAAGGTTTATAAGCAAGCTATATTCCTATTTTTTTGTAATCAAGTCAAGAGGTTCATTTGCATCCATCATCAATCAAGCAATTCATGTCTAAGAATTAAAGTATTAATCAAGCATTCTTATTATTCAAACTGATAGTAAATATTTATCAATCATTGTGCAAGCATGTTCTTTGTGATGTCCTTTTAGGTTTTTGTGAAATCATGTTATTAAATTAAGACTAGTGATCTCATTTCAAGAAGAATTTACACTATTTAAGGTATAATTCATTGCTAAAGCCTCTACTATTTACAACATGCTCATTTCCTTTATGCAATTTGAATTTGGTTTTGAGGTTAATTTCCATCGAGGAGGTTGACTAAGGAAAACCCTTTTTCAATCCAACCTCTTCCCTTGTTTTTTGTGTGTGAGTTACATGTGATAGAGCTATGGATTCAGGAACACAACAGTCTAACTATTTGTTTCAGATTCAATCCTTTTTCATTATTTTTTGGCACTTCAATGGCAACCCTTAGGGTTAGGGGTGACTCCAGCCACCCCTACATCCAAAGGTGCCCATAACAGTCCATTTTAGGCTCATTTTTCTCACAGAAGTCATAGACTCAATTTATCTTCCAAATCTCCAGTCAAAGTCTAACTATTAGTTACTATTTGTCTTGCACATTGAAAAACTCATCATTTTTTTCTTATTGCCCTCTTGCATCTCCCTCCTTTGAACACACCTTTAATTTTATCAACTGATTTATCCCTACTCAAAAAGTGAAGGAAATCCTTCACTCATTCAATGCTTGAGTCCTCTTAATCCTAGTGGGTAGTTCTCCTTCCTAACGTAATTGGCCAAGGAAATGGTCCTAAAATTCACGAGTTTGTCCTCATGAGCTAGTGAATACTATTTCTTCTTATAGTTACCTCTCGAGTAACATTGTTGATCTATCTTTTTAATAATATTTAATTTCAATGGATTTAATCAAATCTATATTGCATTGAGGACCTTCCCCACTTATATCAAAAGAGAACATACCTAACGATTACTTATAGAAAAATATGAAAAATGTCAAGTAAAGCTTTAAAAAGAAAACCTCTCTTATCAATGAAAATAAATAAATAAATAAATATATTTATCCCATTTCAATAATTTTCATTACTGTCAAAAAATACTAAAATAAACCTAACAATGGTTAGCATATCCCTCGTGCATAATACAGAATCAAACTTTAGCAATGGTTTCAGATACATATTATATATACCCCACCTAGCTTGGTAGATAGTTAATGTGGAATCATTGACTCATCTTGTCTTCTTCTATGTACAAGATTCCAAATGACACTAGGTGTTATAGTCAACCACGTATTTAAGAAGATCTCATCAACTAATTTTCTCATCTGGCTTGTCTTAAAAAATGCACTTCTCAACTTATACCAGTCATCTTTGATAGTCAGGTTTCAGGCTTAATTCTGTTACAAGTCAGTGACTGGGTTTACCTTCTAGACCTGTTGTGAAATTTTTCCTGTTAGTTACTAGCAATTTCACCATACGAGTGCAAGGGGTTCACCGATTGTATGTCAAGTAGTATTATTGGGTAAGAAAGTATAGGTAAGACAGTTCAAACTGAGCCAACAAATCCTACACCAAAATTAATATTCAACAAATCCATAAATTCTTAGGGATACATCACATTGAACAAATATACAAATAAAGAAATCTGAATGATACAATAATTGAGTTGACACAACTCCAATTCATGCTTGCAGTGAGTATAACAACAAACATAACTTCTACTTCACTTGAATTCAACTTTATTAATGCAACACCCGCAAGTTTGCAGTCCAAAAATCAAAATCGAACCTTGCATACAATCTACCTGCAATTATTAATTAGCACATAAACCACCATCTCTAAAATTTGATCTAAACAATAAACATTCTACATGAATTACATAACATTACATCTCTAAGAAATAGGTTCAAAAAGCGATGGTGTATAGACCTTAATCGATGAACCCAAAAACGCCCAATTTTGACTTTATTTTTATAAATGGAATTGAATACATTAAAATTGAGTTATTCTAACATGTGCTTAGTGTCATTGCATACGCATAGTATAGGTTATAACTTTATAAAGATCACAAGATTTTCTAGCTCTGAAGAGCTGTATTATTTCACAAAGTTGATACAAAATTAAAAAACCTAACATCATATAATAGAACTGAACAACATTGGAGGAGTAAAATTTAAGGTAAAATAATAATTATTACACTAGTAAGAGAATGTAACTTTTAATTGTATTAACAGTACCTGTGAATCATTTGCAATGACAACATTTATAAAAAAAAAGGATATAATTTGAATACAAGATGGAGTTCCGATATAGATAGAAGCATCATACAAACTGACAAATGTTTGTTAATTTCCCAGCACTAACTGATAAATGATTGTTATTTTTACAGAATTATTTTCCTGCTTTTCAAGTGGCTTATTGAAACTATGCATGGTTGTATAGTGTTGTGTACTTCATCAAAGGATGAAAGATTGCATCCAATGGCTTTATGTCTACATTCCAAAACTCCTTAGGTAGGACACAGACACGTTAATTTTTTAATTGTTTGCATGCTTATTGTGGGTTGAAATGGATTATGCCTACTATGTAGGGTGCCTCAGTGAATTATTAACGATGGTGGAGTCCAAGATTATTATGATACCCATATTTTATGATGTTGAGCCACAAGAATTTTGCCATCAAAAGGGCCCTTTTTCTCAAGCATTTCAACAACATATGGATTCACTCGGAGACAGTGAAGATACCATGTAGTCTCTCCTTGGTGATTTTCATGGGTAGGTATTGTTATTTTGATCGTAATGGTTAGTATTTTCAAATGCACTATTTCTTTGTAACCATATGATTTAAAATTTTGGACTTGAATAATCATGGGAAAAGAAAATTGTTAAACCATCACTGAAAGTTAGTTACTGCCAATTGGAGAATGACATGGAAGAAAATAATTAGTATAATAATGTGAAATGAAACCTCCAAATAATTATTATTCAGAAGGATCAGAAAGTAGACATTATTGAATACGAGAAGAAACTTTTTTTTATAAGAGTTACCAATCTTGAGTAGAGCATCCCCCTAATCTACATACAACCAAATAACAAGGCCTACCTAGTAAAACTACCAGATGAACCCATGCAAAGACCTCAAGAAACGAAAAAGAGTTTGAGATGTGTAACAAACAAAAGTAAAAAATGCAATGTATATTTTTATAAGTTGTTGCACATGCAATGATATTTGACACAATTACAGGCATATTTGAAATGGACCAAGCACATTTTCCTTGTAAAATAGACCAAGCAAATACAAATTCAAAGGCCATTTGAAAAATGGAAATGGGAAGGGGATGATTCACAGGGCATGGTAGCATAGGCAGAAGAGGGTATGGATGTAGAGGGAGTGTAGATTCAATAGTTAAGAGTGAGCATTCTTCCACAATAATAATAGTGATTCAATTAAATTTGTGAACATAAATCTCATGTTAAGTATGAAATAAAACACTACTTTATGTTCAAATTAGAATGCAATCAATACCATCTTGAAGGCTACATCCTTTTGATATTATAAGTATACAACTCCACTTGAATGGAGAACTCAATAATGAATTTCTATTACTGATACAAAGTTCTGAAGCAACAACAATTTTTTTGAAAAACCGAAATGGCTTCCTCTAATAAGGGAAGATGACAATGCATTACACCTATTTTCTAAGAAATTAGATCCTCATAAAATCAAGATTAAAAACTAATAGATATCCCTCTCAACAAAAGAAAAATATATCTTAGAAGAAAAAACTGCAATACTTAATGCCTAAATGATAGATATAAGGCACAATATACACACTCAAAACCCTACTTTTTGAACAAATTGAAAAATACAGTTTGAACAGCAATAAATGTAATGCTTAACAAACCTCATATTTCTTCCAGCTGTTCGCGAATAGAAAAATATTGGAATCAAAACTTGTAGAAGCCTATTTCCAGTGATCTTGCAAGCACCACAAATAGATAAATATCATCAATTTAATATTTGTCAGAAACAAGAAGTGCACCCTAATCTCAGTGTTTCAAACAGATTTTCTCTAATGGGGCCTTCCAAATGGAAGTGATATTCTTATGTGACCACTATGCACATCCTTTATATAGCAACTCATGCCAACAATCACCAGCTTACCCCTAGTATCTCTTACCCAAAGTTGTTCCGGCAAGACACGTAAGGCAAAGACACAACAAAGAGAAATAAAACGGTGTCCTCAAACTCATGAACAAGCAATGAAAGGTAACAACATGGTGTCCTAAATATCACGGGCAGCATATGGTCGGCAAGTAGCTGTGTGGTTGTGTTACCGGGAAAAATCAAGCTCATCAATCGTCAATGACATCCGACATCTAAATAGGTCGTTGCGTCTGAAGTGACGATTGGCCGACAAAGGATGGCCCTAGAAGAATAGCCTTATCAGCTAAACTATTTGTCCTCCATTATCAAAACTCCTCCTTTGTGTCTTCTTTCCCTCTTGAATCTCCCTCCTTTCAATACATCTTTCATTTTATCAACTTATTTATCTATACACAGAAAGTGAAGCAAAACCCTTATACTCGTTCAACGCTTGAGTCCTCAACTTAGTGGGTAGTTTTCCTTTCTAATGTAATTGTCGAAGAAAATAGTCATAAGCTTCACTAGTTTGTCCCCAAGATCTAGTGAACACTATTTTGCTTCATTATAGTTACCTCCTGAATAACTTTGTCGTTCTTTCATTGTAATGACCTTTAATTTCAATATTTTTTAATTTAAATTATAATAGGTTAAAACCCTTCCATAGGTATACCAATCAAGAACATACATAACTCAAAAAGTTTGATAAAATAATTTATTGACGAATATGTTTGTTGCTTTCACATTCTATAAAAAAATATCAAAATTACCAAGTAAAATCACACGAAAACTTTTTTTAAAAAAAACCTCCCTTATCAACAAGAGTAAACAAATAAATAAGTGTATTTAATCCATTGCAATAATATTCATCACTGTCGACAAATACTAAAATAAACCTGAAAGTTCTTATCATATACTCGCGCATAAGAAAGAATCAAACTGCAGCGATGTTTTTTGATACATCTTATAGATAGCCCACCTACCTTGGCAGATAGTTGATGCGGAATCGTTTACTCGGCTTGGCTTCTTCGATGTACAAGATTCCCAACGACAATAGGTGTTACAGTCGAACACCTATTTATGACGATCTCATCAACTACTTTGCTCGTCCACCATGTCTTCAGAAATGCAAAATCAAGTTGATCTGCCTCTCGTTGATATTTCTCAATTTGAGTTCAACTTGGAGGGAGGGAAAGGATTTAGTGAGCTTCAGAATCATCCTTTGCTGGCCACAGTAACCAATGCCTGCAAAGAATGGGGATTCTTCTTTATAGTGAATCATGGAGTTTCAATGGATCTGCTCCAAAAAGTGGAGTCCCTAGCACGAGATTTATTTTCATTGCCTGCGGAGGTTAAAGAAAAGTCCGCCACCTCTAACCCTGTGGAAAGCTACTCTATTAGAGAGTGCACTGAGTCCTTCGGTTTCATGAATATGCATCACTCCGATTCTTTGGAGAAAATGTCTGAGAGAATATGGCCCGATGAAGGAAACCCAAAGTTGTGGTATGCTTGACAACTCTTATCATTCATATATGTTATGATTATTGGTGTTCAGCGAGACATTTTGGACATGTGTTTCCTCCCACATCCGATTTTTCTCTCCCTAGTTTTTCTTTCAGATAATTCATTCATTATCACCTAATCTATTCCAAACAAATGCAGTATTTTCCTCCCACTTCAGAGTTTTTTCTCTTTAGTTTTTCGTTCAGATAATTCATTCATTATCACTTTAATTTGACCTATTCTTAATTATTATCTTGATATCAGAAAGTTCTGATAACCTCTTAAACGAATAAAGTAATTTATTTGTGTTACTTTCTTTTTCTCTAAATTGATATCAAAAGGGTTCGTCAATTCTGGAATGCACAGAACCTAAGGTCTAGTTTTGATTTTTTTCTGTTCAGTGAGACCTTTCGAAGGTATGCCTTTTGCATGGCTGAGCTTGCGCGCAAGATAACTATTATCATTCTTTCCAGCCTGGGGTTGGACGTCAAAAGTTTCTACCACGCTGATTTCAACGAATGCACAGCCAACATGCGTATAATCTATTACTCCCCTCAAGGAAAGTCAATGGAAGAAGAGATCCTCGTCCCTCATACAGATCCTGGGTGTTTTACCATCCTCAACCAAGACAACGAAGGAGGGCTCCAGGTTCGATCAAAACAAGGGAAGTGGTTGAACGTCAACCCTCGCCCCTACTCATTTGTTGTCAATGTTGCCGATTCTCTTAAGGTCTGAACTTTTGATATATTTCCATTACCGTACTATATTAATACGAATGCACATATTAACATGAACAAAATGAATGGGCAGGCATGGACCAACGGCAGATACAGAAGTGCTGAACATCGAGTAGTTTACAAAGGGTGGAGAAATCGTATATCAGTGCCGTACTTTGTTTACTTTCCGGATGCTAAGCAAGTTTATGCTCCGGCAGAACTTGTAGACGACGACCATCCACGACATTACAAGCCTTTTATCTCTTCGGAATTCAGAATCAGCTATGCGGAAAATTTTCAGTCCAAAGAAAAAAACCCCTACGAATTCCTTGATATAAACGCAGGCATATAGTACTTTATATTTATCTTTGTGTGTGCCATATAAATAATCACCTTGTCGGGAGAGTTCGTCAAACATGACGGATTCTTCCAGTGAGATGTAGTGCAAAGTACTTTGTTTGTGATTAATGTGTTCATTGACCTAATATGTGTATTAGTTTCAGGGTATGTCAACGTAATAATAAGTATTGAGGTGTTTAATGATGTTATCAATGGAAATTATTAAATTATTTAAATAAAAATTATGTGGAGGAGTAATATTTTGGATTTTTTATTTATTTATTAGGTATAAATAATTATATTGATCATATTTGTGTTATATTAGAAAATTATGTTTTATATTATTATAGAAAGTTTGACCAAAGTTTTTTTTTTTTTTTTTTTATAGTTTTGGAATAAAGAAAAAGATAGAATTCAATTTAAAAATTTATATTATAAAAAGTAAATTATAAAGAATTGACCTATTTCTTTATTTTTCTCAAATTATAAAACAAATTTCATACAACAAATATGTGTTTGACCAATCTATCTTTTATATATATGATCCATAAATAAAAAACAATACAACATATACAAAGCAATCAATGTTAATGAATATCTTAATGATAGTGTTGCACATACCACAATAAACCATTCTTTTCATACTCCTACAATCAATAAAAGGTAGTGTGTAAAATGAAACTCACACATACATAAGAGAGATTTAATATTTTCTTGGCTATAAGTGTTTCCTTTATTGTTAACAATTAGACATATAACATGTCCAAATAAAAATAGAAATATAATACTCAATCGTAATCACTAGTGTAGATATAGAATAGGAAACTAGTTTGCATGCACACCAATCGCTATAGAATCATCCCAAATGAACATACATTATGTCGCAAACCTAAGAACTTACTTCAAGAAACAACCTGATATAGAACATTTTTTTCTCGGCATGAAGTAAGAGGTTGTTCCTTAATATGGGTGTTATTTTTCTCATGAGGTCACACTTGTGCCAAATTCAGGAGCTGGATTCCTTTCATGCCCTAATCACTACTATAGAGTCAAATTCCTAAGACAAGTTGAGCTATGGGCGTGCAAACAGGTATTTATATATTGTACATATTTTGTTGATTCTCACCATAGAAAATGCACATCATCGCTCTCTGGTTAATAATATATTTGTGAATGTTATGCCTGCATTATAAAAAGGCATAAGAATGTTGTATGTGCCTATTTTTTTAAACTTACAATCTACTTCTATTTATCATGAAGTAGTGTCGATTATTAAATGTGGTACTAGATGAATCCATTGTACAAAATCCGAGAATATGAACAACCCTCCTATTTACATTTTTATGTTGAGGACCACACCAATGAGTAGTTACACTTTCGACAAGAGATTTTCTTGTTAATCCATTTAGGTGTTAGCATATAGGTGGTTGGTCCAATGGTAAGGAGAAGAATGTTAAGAACCTCAAATGACAAGATTCAAAGATAGATCATCAACTATGTAGTTGATGATCTATAAGCTAGTTTACATTGATCGATAGAAACTATCAAGGAAGTAACTACTAGTAAAAGAGGTGGTAAGTGAAAAAAAAAAGAATAAGATGAATAAAATATGTTAAAAATCTATGATTCCATGTATTACTGTTTCCAACATTAGCATTTATTTAAATTCTAAATTCAACTTCATTACTAATATTAATTATAACATCTTGAACATTACTATTAATGTCTCAATCATTTTAATATAAATAATAATTTATCTATGTTTAAAATTTGTGCTATTAATAATTGTATCAACTCTTTCCTTTCTATTATTGATGGTATTGATGCTATATCCTTGCTAATGTTATTGATCAATTATTAATGTTAATGCAAACTTGAAGGATATTAATTCAACTATCCAATGTTAGTTGACCTTGGAATGTATGATGACATGTGTGCTAAGTAATTCATATTCATTAGCTGATATGCTCTTCCATGTGGGAAAACCTCCCACAAAGAAAAAATCTTTTGCTGGCCATAAATCCTAAGCATTGCCAGAATGAGTATTTCTTCTGAAAGGCAATGTTTATCGTTGGGTAATTCTCGTAGAAGTAAACATGTGTAATGTTATTTCTCTAAAAGATTGTAATCACAAACAATATTAATAATAATAACAATACTCCATATTTTTGTTAATAAAATATTATTATTCGTAGTCATTTGTGAAGTGCATAGTTGTAGTATCATTTTTATCACTTTTATCTTTTTAGCTTTCACTCATTGTAATAATAGTTTTTATTTTCTTCTTCTTTATTTTTTCTTACATTTTTAATGTTGTTCAGTCTTTAGTTTTATTTTATTTATTTATTTTCCTTTTTGTTGTCCTTCTGTTGTGTCTTTTGTCTTTAATTATTCCATTGCCCACTTTCCACCTCCTCTATTTAACAAGGTTTCTCATCTTCAAATTGTCATATTTTCTTCTATAGCTCTCCATCATAATGATGAATCATAGAGTATAATTTGAAATTTTGATTTAAAAGAAAACAAAAATTCCTAAAACTAGAAGTTCAAATCACATAGCTATTAATTGTTAATATCTTATATCTTTAAATAAAATAAATAAAAAGCTATCTTTAATTCAAAATTCGGTGAAAATAAATGATTGGAACGAGAGTAGAAGGTTGTCAAACACTCAAAAGAACTCATTTTTCATATAATTAAAACTATTCATTAAGTATATATGGATAGAAAAATATTTGGTGCTTTGCTTAATTATTTGGGGTGTCAGAGTTATTTTTCTATGGACTAGCTATGTGATCAATGTGATAATTGATCTCATAAGTGTTCCAATTTTCACATAACTATGGATCCTCCTTAGGGGAGTTTTTCTTGCCGCCGCTCGCCCCTTCCTGGACCCAACATGGCAATATGTAAGCACAAGATAAAGAAGGTTGGGTTGCTAGTCTAGACTGCTGGGATACCCTTGACGTACAAAAAATTAATTTTGGAATTCGAAACAACTCAAAAAAAATTAATTTGAGCAGTAGTCATCGAGGTAATACAACCAAAATGTTTACTTACCAACGTGCCTTCCTCTCATGTAACTCAATGGTTATTTTTAAGAGGTCGATGGGTGGACAAGGGAGTGCCAAATTTGGATTACTTTCCGGATTTTAAGCAAGTTTATGCTCCGCCAGAACTTGTAGACGACGACCATCCACGACATTACAAGCCTTTTATCTCTTCGGAATTCAGAATCATCTCTACGGAAAATTTTAAGTCCAAAGAAAAAAACCCCTACAAATTCCTTGATATATACACAGGCATATAGTACTTTATATTTATCTTTGTGTGTGCCATATAAATAATCACCTTGTCGGGAGAGTTCGTCAAACTTTACGGATTCCTCCAGTGAGATGTTACTTTGTTAGTGATTGGTGTGTTCGTTGAACTAATATTTGTATTAGTTTCAGGGTATGTCAACGTAATAATGCGTATTGAGGTGTTTAATGATGTTATCAATGGAAATTCTTAAATTATTTAAATAAAAAATATGTGGAGGAGTAATATTTTGGATTTTTTATTTTTATTTTTTAGGTATAAATAATTATATTGATTATATTTGTGTTATAATAGAAAATGATGCTTTTATATTATTATAGAAAGTTTGACCAAAGTTTTTTTTTTGTTTTTATAGTTTTGAAATAAAGAAAAAATTAGAATTCAATATTAAAAATTATATTATAAAAAGTAATTATAAAAAATCGACCTATTTCTTTATTTTTTTCAAACTATAAAGCAAATTTCATACAACAAATATGTGTTTGACCAATCTATCATTTATATATGATTCATAAATCAACAAAAATACACCATATACAAAGCAACTAATGTTATTGAATATCTCAATGATGGTGTTGCACATACCACAATAAATTATTCTTTCCATACTCCTACAATCAATAAAAGGTAGTGTGTAGAATGAAACTTACACATACATAAGAGAGATATAATATTTAATTGGCTATAAGTATTTCCTTTATTGTTAATAATTAGACATATAACATGTCCACATAAAAATAGAAATATAACAGCCAATCATAATCACTAGTGTAGATATAGAATAAGAAACTAGTTTGCATGCAGACCAATCCCTATAGAATCAGCCCGAATGAACATACATTATGTCGTGAATGTAAGAACTTACTTCAAGCAACAACTTGACACAGAACATTCTTTTCTCAGCATCAGGTAAGAGGTTGTGCCTTAATATGGGTGTTATTTTTCTCATGAGGACACACTCGTGCCAAATTCAGGAGGTGGATTCCTTTCATGACCTAATCACTATTACAGAGTCAAATTCCAAGGACAAGTTGAGTTAGGGGCATGTTGTAGGATTTGACAAATGCAAATCCATAGAACCCGAATACACCTCCATGCAAATAACCTGTTACAAAAAAGAAGCACGAGAATGAAAAAGCAAAACTAAGAGATGCTCAAATGAAGAGTCACAATATTGTTCTCTAAGTTATGAAAAAAATATTACAAAGTTCAGCCTATAAAGGTGAACAAACCCTAAACAGAAAAACTAGGTTGCGCAATATAATTAATATAAAATATTTATTATATGCACCTAAGAGATAGCTTAAGTAAAAAAAGAGTAATGAAACTAACTAATTACTCTAACAACCCCCCTTAAGCGAGGCTCAGGAGGTAAGCTAACCTAGCACAACTATGAAAGTAAGAAAAGTGGGTCCCAACAACAAGGCCTAATCAGGTACCCAATACAAGGAAATCTCTGTAAACCGGAGACAAAGAAGAAAACCCAGTGGGAAAAACCCCTCTCCAAAAAAGAGATATAAAAGCAAGCAAAAGACAAAGAATGACTTCAAGAGACTCTCTCAAAGCCATGAGTACAATGCGTGCTGCCAACCCCCCTGAGAGAGAGGGTCGAGGCTCCAAAGCCCCCCTAGAATGAAAGAACCCCTAAATCAATGAACAAACCACTGTGACTCCAATGCAAAGGAGTGAAAGACAGTGAGCAGTGAAGAGGTAATCTCGAAAGATGGGGTGTCACTGGAAGGCCGAGATGATGCTCAAAGGAGTAGACACGAGGATCCTTAAATAGAATCCCCAATGCAAGTGGTATGACAGGTGCGCTAACACTATCATGAGAGAGGAGATGAGTGTCCTCTGTAGAATCCTCAACAACTGCACCTGGTGGCTCAATGAATGGAGCTGGAGGGTCTGGCAGTGTGGAGAAAGAGTCCTGCTGAAGAGAAGAAACCTCAAAAAGATGTGGTGTGGCAGTCACAGTAGTGGTCTCGGGAACAACACAGAGGTTCAAGTGACCTGACTACACCAAATGATGCTCTCGCGGAAGAGGAGAGTTGATCTCCGATAATGGAGATGGTGGACCAAAATATGTGAAGGTGTAGAGATGGGTAGAATGATCAACTGTCCCTGTAGAAACAATGCCTCCTGTCACACTATCCCTGACGAGGGTTGAATCTGTTGTGAACTCAACTGTCTTCCCTGACCCACTGAGAGTAATCTGATGAATCGAGAGAAGGTTTGCAGATAGAGACGGAACATACAATACATCATTGAATGTGCCATCCTGAATGCTTACAGAACCTTTCCCATAGACTGTCATAACAATGTTATTCCCCATGAGAATGTGAGGAATGGGAGAAGCCGCAAGAGAAGAGAAGATCTCTAGAGAAGATGCCATATGGTGAGAAGCACCTGAATCTAGTATCCAAGGGAGCTGTGAAGGGGATGCAGAAGAAGCCCGAAATGCATGACCCTTTCCAAGATCCTGTCTAGCTGAAGAAGATGTGGCAGAAGACTAAAAAGAAGACCCCTATCAGTCAGAAGAGGATGGAGAGGAAACATTTCTCTTCTGAAGGAGAGCTTGCAAAGCCGCAATCTGTTTCTCATAACCATCAAACTTCTTCTGATAGAAAAGTGACTCATCATGAGTTCCCTTCTGACAATAGGAACATGAGGGTTTGTCAGTCTTTGATTTCTCCTTCTGACAAGTAGATGGTGGTGCCTGTTTCTGCTCTGACTTCTGTGAAGGTGAGTGGGCAACCAAAGCATGGCTTATAGAGTCAAAAGAGCTATCTAGTTGTTGAATCTTTGACTGCTCGTGAGTCAATCGATCATAGAAGGTCTCAAAGGAAGGCATAGTGTGTCGAGGGCCCAAAGCATCCATAGTGGAATATAAGGTGGAGGAGAAGATCAAAAACTATCCGCGAAGCTTTGAGAGTATCAAAAAAATACACTCATTATCTGACTTGGTCTTCCCACATCCCTGTAAGACTGACCGGAGAGAATTAAACTTCATCAAGAAGTCCTCAATGGTGGAAAAGCTGTCAAAGACAAGGATGTCAACTCTGCATCAATCTGAAGTTCCCTGAACTCATTAACTGTGCCAAACAAATCTGCAAACTTGTTCCATATAGCTCGAGGAGTGTTCAAATTCTCCATGTGAAATAGGAGACTGTTAGAAACATTCAGTGCCAGTAAGCCCATGGCTTCATCCATTTTATTTCTGTGCTGAAGAGCCTCAAAAGGACACTGCAGAATAGGTTGGTTCTCATCTAGACATGACCATAGGCCACATGACATAAGCAGCCTAGTCATGTGTGCTTTCCAAGTGTGGTAATTATGCGGTGTCAGCCAGGCCACAGAGGGGTCCGACATTGAGAGAAGAAAAATATGGAAGTAGAAGGGTCATTTTTTGAAATTAAATGACAGAAAGAAAAAGAACCCCCCCCACAATGAATGATTCTATCCCCCATACAGCAAAGAAACAATGACTGAAAGCATGAAAAAAGAGAAGAAAAACCTGGACGCCAAATGCAGAGAGAGAGGAAACAGAAGCCTCTACTTCAACACCAAAAAGGAGGGCTCAAATGTTTGAATCAAAAAACAAGACCAGTATCATCATGTCCAGCTCAAAAACACCTTTCTGGCGATATTTTGTTTTCTAAAAACGGACACCGTATGCTCAAGTTACGGCTGAAAAACCAAGTGCCCCTCCGAAAAACAACTCTCTAGAAAAAACCAGTCACTGGATAACATTTGACGGTCAAATGGCCATCGCCCGTCTGCGGCAATAAATTTGACGACCATCGAGGCTGTCGCCAGAAAATTTTTTTGGTCATCAGAAAATTGAAAAAACGCTGGGAAATTTGAATTTTTGGCCGGAAAATTTTTTTGGGTGGCTGACGTCAGCTTACATCAGCACCTTACCTGCTGAGTTGGCAGGCGGTGGTGGACCGGTGGTGGAGGGGGAGACCGGGCGGCTCCTAGGCACAGCACCATTGGGGTTGACTGCGGTGGTCACTGGGCGGCACGCCAGCGGGGGCGCCGGGTTGCGGTGGCGTCGGGGTGGCGCGGGGTCTGCGCGCTCCGGTAGCGCTCCGGCTACCCTAAAAACAACTAAAAAATTGTTTTATTTTAATTTTTTTTTAAATGCATGCCATATGGCCTCGGAGGCTAAGAAATTTTCCCAGAGGTCACTGTGACCAAAAATGTCAAACTTTATATGTATTTCGACTCTCCCGAGCCTTCTGAGTGCGATGGTGGAGTCCGTTTTGGCTCAAAGTGCTCCAAAAATCAGTGCCTCCTCAAAAATGAAAAAAAAAACCCTAGAGAAGCTATGGCTGTCATTTTTGAATCGTGGCTTCAAAAAACCTTCAAACCAGGAAGCGATAGGGTGGCTCTGATACCATGTAGGATTTGACAAATGCAAATCCACAGAACCTGAATACACCTGCATGCAAATAACCTGTTACAAAGAAGAAGCACAAGAATGAAAAAGCAGAACTCAGAGATGCTCAAATGAAGAGTCACAATATGTTTCTCTAAGTTATGAAAAAAACATTACAAAGTTCAGCCTATAAAGGTGAACAAACCCTAAATAGAAAAACTAGGTTGCGCAATATAATTAATATAAAATATTAATTATATGCACCTAAGAGACAGCTTAAGTGAAAAAAGAGTAATGAAACTAACTAATTACTCTAACACGTGCAAACAGGTATTTCTATATTTTACAGTTTGTTGATTCTCACCATAGAAAATGTACTTCATCTCTCTCTGGTTAATAATACATTTGTGAATGTTATGCCTGCATTATAAAAGGCATAAGAATGTTGTATGGGCCTAGTTTTTTAAACTTACAATATACTTCTATTTATCATGAAGTAGTTTCGATTATTAAATGTGGTACTACATGAATCCATTATACAAAATCTGAGAATATGAACAACCCTCCTATTTATATTGTTATGTTGAGGACCACACCAATGAGTAGTTACACTTTCCACCAGAGATTTTCTTGTTAATCTATTTAGGTGTTACCATATAGGGAGTTGATCAAATGGTAAGGAGAAGAATGTTAAGAACCTCAAATGACAAGATTCAAAGATAGATCATCAACTATGTAGTTGATCTATAAGCTAGTTTACATTGATCGATAAAAACTATCAAGGAAGTAATTACTAGTAAAAGAGGTGGTAAGTAAGAAAACAAAGAATAAGAAGAATAAAATATGTTAAAAATCTATGATTCCATGTATTAATGTTTCCAACATTAGCATTTATTTAAATTCTAAATTCAACTTCATCACTAATATTAATTATAACACCTTGAACATTACTATTAATGTCTCAATCATATTAATATAAATAAAAATTTATATATATTAAAAATTTATGCTATTAATAATTGTATCAACTCTTTCCTTTCTACTATCGCTAGTATTGATGCTATATCCTTGCTATTATTATTGATCAATTATTAATGTTAATGCAAACTTGAAGGATATTAATTCAACTATCTAATGTTAGTTGACCTTGGAGTCTATGATGACATGTGTGCTAAGTAATTCACATTCATTAGCTGATATGGTCTTCTATGTGGGAAAACCTCCCACAAAGAAAAAAACTTGTGATGGCCATAAATCCTAAGCATTGCCAGAATGAGTATTTCTTGTGAAAGGTAAAGTTTATCGTTGGGTAATTCTCATATAAGTAAACATCTGTAATGTGATTTCTCTAAAAGATTGTAATAAAAAACAATATTAATAATAATAACAATATTTCATATTTTTGTCAATAAAATATTATTATTCGTAGTCATTTGTGAAGTGCATAGTTGGAGTATCATTTTTATCACTTTTAGCTTTTTAGCTTTCACTCATTGTAATAATAGTTTTTATTTTTTTTATTTTTTATTTTTTCTTACTTTTTTAATGTTGTTTGGTCTTTAGTATTATTTTTTTATTTCTTTTCCTTTTTTTTGTCCTTCTGTTGTGTCTTTTGTCTTTCATTATCTCATTGCCCACTCTCCACCTCCTCTATTTAACAAGGTTTCTCACATTCAAATTGTCATATTTTCTTCTCTAGTTCTCCATCATAATGATGAATCAAAGAGTATAATTTGAAATTTTGATTTAAAATAAATCAAAAAACTCCTAAAACTAGAAGCTCAAATCACATAGCTATTAATTGTTAATATCTTAAATCTTTAAATAAAAGAATAAAAGCTATCTTTATTTGAAAGTTCGGTGAAAATAAATGACTGGAGAGAGAGTAGAAGGTTGTCAAACACTCAAAAGAAATCAATTTTGATATAATTAAAATAATTCATTATGTATATGTTTAATTAATTACATAATGCATATTATTAAAAATTACATAATACATATTATTAAAAATCAAAATCAAATAACATTCTTGATATTGGAAATTCTTTTAAGAAGAATATTTTTGGGAGGAGATGGAATTATAGAGAAAAATAGAGAGGGGTGAATGGAGCGTTAAACAATTGAAAAGGAGGTGGACATTGCAGGCATTGGAAGACAAAGGAAGAAAGGCTCATCGATTACCACGTAGGCTTAATGTTATCTGATCACTACTGACTAGCTGAGCTCCCGTAATAGCAAACTTTCTGCTCTGGTGAGAATTGGCTCGGGTCATTCCCCCGTTTCCCTCACCCTAGATCCGATAATAAAACAAAGGAACTTCCCCTTTAGATTTTAAAGAATATGGATTACACATCCTAACATCAAAAACAAGATTTTGGAGTGGTGGAATATTGATATAAAAGGTACTGCCATGTTCAAAATAGCTAAAAAACTTAGAAATGTTAAAACCAACATCAAACTCTGGAATAAAAAGGAGTTTGGGGACATCTTTGCATCCAAAGAAAAGGCTATCTCTGACCTGGGAGAAATTCAAGATGCTATCTAGAGGGATGGATGTGATGAGCATAATCTAAGTCTTGAGAAAACTCTACTCTCGGAATACCACAATGTGATTGGCAAGGAGGAATTGTACTATAAAAAAAGGTCTAGATCAACTTGGCTAAAAGAGGGGGATCGAAACACCCATTTCTTTCATTTATCTACCATGAAACATAGGATAGCTAACCGGATCAGCAGTATCAGGAGTGGAAACCAGATGGTGCAAGATGAGAAAGGCATATCTAAAGCGGGAGTGGATTTCTTCAAATCCCTTCTCTTGATTGATCCTAACCTGTCTGATCTTGAGTAGGACATGCTCTTGGGCAACATCCCTTCGGTCATATCAGAAAATCAAAATAAAGCCCTATGCGCTATTCCTAACATGGAGGAAGTGAAAAAGGCCTTGGAATCCCTTCCAGGGGATAAGGCCCCAGGCCCTGACAGATTCCCCATGTTCTTCTTCCATAAGTTCTAGGATATTGTCAAGTTTGATCTGTTCAAAGCGGTGCAGGAATTCTTTGGATCCAGGAATCTTCTTAAAGAGCATAATGCCACCTTCTTAGTGCTTATTTTGAAAGTATCGATGGAGGATTCCATGGATCTTTTCAAACCTATCAGCCATTGCAACTTATTCTATTAGATTATCTCCAAAGTGCTCACTATTAGAATTCTTCATATACTCCCATTCATTATTGCCCAACAATAATTAGGGTTTTTTCTTGGAGGACAAATCCTGGACTTGATCATGGTGGTGCACAAGGTGATTCACTCTTTAGAAGCTGGGTATAGGGAAGGCTTCTTTCTCAAGCTTTACCTATCCAAAGCCTATGACCGTGTGGATTGTTCCCTCCTTCTGAAGGTGTTGGGTGCTTTTGGTTTTAATAGCAAAGTTTGTCTCATCATCCACCAGCTCATTTCCTCACCTTCCTTCTTATTCATGGTTAATGGCTCTCCCTCAACCTTCTTTAGTGCTTTGAGAGGCCTGGGATAAGGGTACCCTCTTTCCCCTATTCTCTTCATTATTTTGGCAGAATGCCTAGGTAGAATTATTTTAGCTAACAAAGGTGCAGGGGAGCTCAAAGGCATCAGGCCTTCATCTGGAGCCTCAATATTTTCTCACCAAGAATTTTTTGATGATACCATCTTAGGTGGGGAAGCGATGGTGAACGAGGCTAGACTTGTCAAATCCATCAACTAGAATAAGAGCTCTTTATTCTTCATCAATACTCCTGAGGTCAGACAAAGAAGAATGGCAGATATCAGGGGGTGTGGGATAGGATCCCTCCCTTCCACCTACTTAGGCCTCCCTCTTGGAGCTAAGCCCCTAGAAGAATTCTGAAACAAACTCATAGACATATTTAACAAAAAATTAGTCAGATGGAAGGGTATTATTCTTAGTCGAGTGAGAAAGATATAGCTGGTCAAGTCTACTCTCCAAAACCTCCCCACCTATGCCCTTAGTCTTTTCTCCATCCCTGCTAAGGTGCTAGAAGCTTTGGAAAAAATCTAAAGAATATTTCTATGGTCTGGGGCAGAAGAGCATAAGCGTATCCATGTCATTACTTGGGACAAAATTTGTCTTCCCAAAAGGGACGGTGGTCTTGGTATCAGAAGATTAAATCCTTTCAAGAAATCTCTCCAGGAAAAACACATTTGGTGGATATTCCATGGTACTGGGGAATGGCATGACTACTTTTAGGAGAAATATCTTCCCAGCAACTCTTTGCACTCCTTCAAGAACAAAGACATCCCAAAAGGATCCAGCATATGAAATGGCCTAATTAAGACCAAAGACCTAGCCAAATCTAAGGCAAGATGGAAAATTGGTAATGGGATTTGTTTCATCTTTTGGAATGACAATTCGCTTTTCACTAAACCTCTGAAATATATTGACTCTTTCAACGAGTGGAAGGAAGCTTGTACAGAGCTTTATGGGGATAGGGTTAGCAATTACAGAGATGCGAACTCTTGGGTGAATCTTGGCTCTATCTCCCAAGACTTAACCCCTCTCCTGAAGACCCTCAATGCTAATTCTCTATCCCAGCACCAAGACATCCTAATCTGGGAAGCCTCCCCAAAAGGATCCTTTACTGTGGCCTCTGATTATTCTGCTCTTGTTACCCAAGAAACCTCACCCTTCTGGGTGAAATCCTGGCTTCCTGGCCTTACTCCAAAGATCAATGTTTTTTTCTGGCTCTTGCTCCAAAACCGCATTCTCACTATTGACAACTTAACTAAACGTGGCATCCCTATTACCAATAGATGTTCCCTTTGCCTCTATCAAGTGGAATCGGTGGACCATCTCTTTATTCATTGCACCTTCACCAACATTGTTTGGCACTTTATCCTTTCTCTTTTTGGTCTGCAATGGTGCTTCCCCTCCACAGCCAATGATTTGTTCTTTAACTGGACCTGGCCCTTCAAAAACATAGCATTCCAAAAAATTTGGTCCGGGGTGTTGCCTCACCTTTACTAGGGCATATGGAAAGAGTGGAATAACTACATCTTTAGGGATAGTAGTGTTAGAATAGTCCCAAAGGATAACTGAGAGGGGGGGGGGACTATCAATTATTAGTAACTTTAGTTCTTTTTACTTCTTTAACTTCATAATACAACAA
>MU227654.1:1455336-1473503 GCA_018584345.1 Thuja plicata
CAAAATGTATGTCATTCTCTTTATCATCACTAATGTAAAATTGATATTCTTTCTTTATGACCCGTGTTTGATATGTACTTTCAACACCATCCAAATCTAATTGTGCATGTCGATAAGAAACATGTACCATGATAGTGACTTGCTCTATATAGTAGTATTCTGTGTGAAGTTGTTTTTGAGAAACAAAAGAGTAATTTTATGCAAAGCCAACAACCAATAAAATTGTTCCAACAGGAAACATTTCTCTTAGTAGTTGGAAATGTTCTACTTGCTATTTAGCAAAAAAACATGATGCATATATGGTTTTATTAATTTACGAAAATTATCCATAAATATTGTAGCATGTATCTCCTCCTCTTCATATTCCAACCTTTTTGACTCTTTCCCAACTTTCGTTTCAGACTTTATGTACTTGTAACTCTCACACTTTACCATCCTCGTCATGTCAGTATCTTCAACTCTCAAAGGAAATTTAGCCAAATCCCCGCATGTTTGACAAGTTCCTCTTATGCAATCTATTTCAGGTATTTCATGATCAATTGATTTGTTACAAAAGATTGATTCTATGAATTGGCTTGGACATTTTGGAAAAGAATTTTGATAGCCATCATGTTCTTCTATCATTTTTCTGAACCCTTGATAGTAGCGATCAAATTCAACATGATATCGAAAACAACAAGTTTCAAAAGATTTATTTATCTTTATAAAATATGGCTTTAATCTTTGAAAACCAATCTTAATGTCAGGATTTGAATTACAAAATGAGAAATATAATTCATGTTGTGTATTGTCCAACCAATGTTTTTTGTGCTGCAAATACTCTTTAGGCCTAGTCCTCTTGTTGATAACATCTCTTCTATTTGGTAAAGGACGAGTATGATCAGTCCAAAATATCATAACCAAGTTCTTAACTTTTTCATTAATCCTATCATAGCGTAAAGATCTATACATTAGTACCCAATTACCTTCCAATGAAGTATCATCCAAATTGATTCTCCTTTTTAAATAATGTCCTAGTGTCTTCCTACTGTACGGGATATGGGATGAAAGTGAATAAATTTGTCTTTTTTGGGACATGTTTTTATTTAAAATAGATGTCAGTATCACTCTTCTTGAAATAGACTTATCTATAGATCTAGTTGTTCTCCCAATGGAATGCAAACCAAAACACTTTCAAAAAAACAATTGTACGTTAGACATTTTTGTCCTTTTCAAGCTTGCATCTACACCCAACAAATTTAATGGCTCTTTTAAATCATCTTTAAGAAGTGTAATTGATAATAGTTGGGTTTTTCAAGTGTATCAAGATTATCAAATTGTGCAATTATTTCCTTAGACTTTTTATTCAATTCCCTCTTCGTATTATTTATGGGTTGTTTAGCATAATCTCTCAATTTTTCCACATCCATTTCGATTAAATGATCTATGCTTTTACAATTAATTTTTCTCTTCAACTCTTGGGCTAGAATAATATTCTCATTTTTTGCTTGTACTTGGGCTACAAATAAAATTAAAAATGCTCTTAATATCTCATCTTAAGGGGAAAGACACAAAATGCATAGTTAACTTTACTAAGAGATTAAATTGAGATAGTGGGGGAGAGTCAGAGAGAGAGATAAATGTGTACTTGTTTGGGATTATGAAGGTTGTACTTGTTGAGCCTATTGACCTTGTGATGACCCTTCTCCAACTTCTAAAGGTTGGGCTTGTTCACCTTGCAATGACCTTTCTCCAACTTCTAAAGGTTGGGCTTGTTCACCTTGTGATGACCCTTAAGACCTTGTGATGACCTTTCTCCAACTTCATAAGGTTGTGCTTCTTGAGAATTTCCTGCATACATTTAGATATTTAATTATTTTAAACAAAAGGGTCTAATTGGGTCTAATTGGGTCTAATTGTGTCTAATTATGTCTAATTGTGTCTAATTAGGTCCTAAAAGGGCTAATTGTGTCTAACTAGGTCCTACAGGGTCTAGTTAGGTTATAAAGGGTCTAATTAGGTCCTAATTGGATCTAATTAGGTCCTAAAGGGTCTAATTAGGTCCTAATTGGATCTACAAGTGTCCTAATTATCCTAATTGGATCTAATTAGGTCCTAATTGGGTCGTATTTGATCTAATTAGGTCCTAATTGCTCTAATTAGGTCCTAAAGGGTCTAATTAGGTCTAATTAGATCTAATTAGGTCCTAAAGGGTCTAATTGGATATAATTGTCCCAATTGTCCTAATTGGATCTAATTAGGTCCTAATTGGGTCTAATTGAATCTAATTGGAACTAATTACTTTTCCTAAAGGGTTTAATTGGGTCTAATTAGGTCCTAAAGGGTCTAATTGGATCTAAGTGCATCCTAATAGGTACAATAAGGTCTAACATGTATAATTATGGGGCTAATTGGGTCTAAGTGGGTATAATGGGGTTGTAAGGGGTCTTAAGGGGTCATATAACCTATCATAGGTCCAAATAGGTCTAATTGGGCCTAATTAGGTGAACTAAAGGGTATAATTGGATCTAACTAGGTCCTAATACATTCTAATTGTCCTAATTGGATCTAATTATCCTAAATTTGGATCTAATTAGATCTAATTAGGTCCTAATTGGGTCTAATTATCCTAATTATCTTAATTGGATGTAATTAGGTCCTAATTGGGTCTAATTGGATCCTAATTAGATCTAATTGGATCTAAATAGGTCCTAAATGGTAATTGGATCTAATTAGGTTATAAAGGGTCTAATAAGGTCCTAATTGGATCTAATTGGATCTAATTACATCCTAATTAGATCTAATTACATCCTAATTAGATCTAATTAGGTCATAATTTGATCTAATTATCCTAATTGTCCCAATTGGATCTAATTAGGTCCTAATTGGGTCCTAATTGGATCTAATTGGACCTAATTAGGTCCTAAAGGGTTTAATTTGGTCTAATTAGGTCCTAAAGGGTCTAATTGGATCTAAGTGCGTCCTAATAAGTACAATAAGGTATAAGATGTATAATCAAGGGTCTAATTGGGTCTAACTGGGTATAATGGGGTCTTAAGGGGTCTTATGGGGTCATATAACCTATCATAGGTCCAAATAGGTCTAATTGGGTCTAATTAAGTGGACTAAAGGGTATAATTGGATCTAATTAGGTCCTAATACATTCTAATTGGATCTAATTGTCCTAAATTTGGATGTAATTGGATCTAATTATGTCCAATTGGATCTAATTGTCCTAATTTTCGTAATTAGATGTAATTAGGGCCTAATTGGGTCTAATTGGATCCTAATTGGATCTAATTAGATCTAATTAGGTCCTAAAGGGTAATTGGATCTAATTAGGTCCTAATTGGATGTAATTATATGTAATTAGGTCCAAATTGGGTCTAATTGGATCCTAATTGGATGATCTAATTGGATCTAATTAGGTCCTAAAGGGTAATTGGATCTAATTAGGTCCTAATTGGACCTAATTGTCCTAATTGGATGTAATTAGGTCCTAATTAGGTCCTAATTGGATCCTAATTAGATCTAATTACCTATCCTAAAGGGTCTAATTAGGTTTTAAAGGGTTTAATTAGGTCCTAATTGGATCTAATTACATCCTAGTTGTATCTAATTAGTTATAATTAGGTCCTAATTGGATATAATTGTCCTAATTGGATGTAATTAGGTCCTAATTGGGTCTAATTGGATCCTTATTGGATCCTAATTGGATCTAATTAGGTCATGTAATTAGGTATAAAATTAGGTGTTAGGTCTAATTATGTCCTAATCTAGGTCTAATTACGTACGATTTCTAGGGTTTAGGGTTTAGGGTCTTAGGTCTAATTAGGTAAGGTTTAGGGTTTAGGGTCTTAGGTTTAATTAGGTAGGGTTTAGGGTTTAAGGTTTAGGGTCTTAGGTCTAATTAGGTAGGGTTTAGGGTCTTAGGCCTAATTAGGTAGGGTTTAGGGTCTTAGGTCTAATTATGTCCTAATAGGTCTAATTAGGTCTTCTTTATCAAATTAGGATATTGCAATAACATGCTTACATGTTTCATGAAGACAAGTAATAATCATCAACTTCGAATATGGAGAGAGAGAGAGAGAGAGAGAGATGTAACTTGTTTCTTATGATGATATCTTTCCCGAGCTTCTTCACGTAGTCTTTGTTCAGTCACTTCTGAATAATGTTGTGTACTCTTATTTAGCCTTCTTTTTTTAATTTCCCATCACAATTTGCAAAATTTTCTTCCTTTTCCAAAATGCGAATAATTTTGAAATTTTCAAATTAATAAGATGATGAAAACATATATTTATTTATATGTAATCGTTCTAAGCCTGAAACGGAACCTAATAGGCTGACATAGGTTTCTATCGAAAGTCATCTCTGACTTTCTATCAAAACTTGAAACTTTCGATCGAAAGTGCTTTAGTAAATGGCTAATAAATGCCAAATCATGAAACTAATTTTGATAGAAAGTAGTTTCTATCGAAACCCACTAAATTTTGGCCATTTGCAGAGGTTAAGAGAAATTTGTAGTTTTCATGGCTTCAGGACTCAAGCGCTCTACACAAATGGAGGAATATGGAGAGGTCCTTTTGCATCACACAAGTACTCTGAACTAGCTTTCTAGCGAATATAGATTTGACAATTTTTTAATTCATTAGGTCTATGTTTTGTGGCGTGCATCAAATGTAGGTTTTTTATCGAAAATAAACCTCCAAGTTTGATGTTCAATGAAAAATAGTAGAAAAAAGAATACTTTTTTGAAATAGAAGTGCCCTCCAACTTTGATTCTACTTTATATCAAAAAAAATGAATTTTGATAAATACACAAAACTTTATAAGCTATGCAGTCAAGGTATGTCAAAATTATGGTTTACGCTACTTCAAATGTTCATAAAATATACAATAATCATGATAATGTCATCAAACCAGTTGCATGCCCTTCGTATGGATGTTACAAAACCAATTTTGAAATAAGTGCATTGATATCTATTTTAGTTCTAAAAAAGTTATGCCCTATGAAGTCAATGTAACGTTTTGAAAATGACGTTTTCATAAACATAGCAGTTTTAGTGGGAGAAAAAAAAACTATTAAAATCAATTCAAATATATATATATATATATATATATATATTTATTTATTTATTTATATAGAATCTAGATAGAAAATCCTAAAAGACTCTATTTTACTTCATCTTTCAATTTCAAATGGTTTAACAACAATATGCATCTGAATCCAAAAGTTTCTTTCAAAATGTAGACTTCACTATTCGTTTAGGCAAAAAAGTGTAACCCACTATTATGGGATCACCCTAATAATATGATTGAATTATCAATGTATCTCATCTATATTAGCTGAAAAATAGTATTCAAGAGGTGCACCTTTATGCAATCTTCTTCTTTTTTGGTTATTATCCTGCATGTACAAAATTAGGATAACACTTTTGGTGACTTCTGTTGGATGTCTTCATGTTATACATTGGGACTAGTAACCTAAAACACTCCATTGGGCATTGAGTCTGTTAACCACTTGATTAAAACCTTAAACATAGACCGTGGATATAGGATAACCCTTTCTAAGTGATTGCGTGTATGTTTATGATTAGTGAAGCAAAAACTTCATTATTACAAATTATAGATGTAATCATGATCATTAAGCAAGGATTTTCTTGTGTTTATAGATATTAAAATCAACTTTAAAGCATGCCTTTCCCTCATTTTTGACTGTTGACAACCACTCTTAATTCAATGAAAATCTTCCTTTGCAACTCAAATAGACCTTTAACCTTGAAAACCTTTTGAAAACCGGGAAAGCTAAAACTAAAACTGACCTAACTCTATGATGACATTAATTTTCCATTGGTATGCAAACAACACTTTTAGTAAGAATACACCAAAAATCAGATACAAAGAGATCACCGAAACTGACTAAGTACAAAGAGAACCAACAACACAACTTTGTGTGTACAATGAAATTGCAAAGAAAAAGGATAAAGAGGAACCTAATAGAGGAACCTGATGTGTAGGATATAGTACAAACAAAGAGACAGTTAAAGACCAAACTGAGAGAAAAAACTGAAAGACAGTCAACTAATTTTAGAGCATAACCAACCGACAAAAATTGAGAGTCAGTTGCAGCCCGCAAAAAGTGGATCTGACTTCCACATCAGATAAAGAAGTCTTATTATTTTTATAGAATATTCATTTGTTTTTAAATCCATCTCTTTAGGGACAAGAAACATGAATGTAAGTGCTTTAATCAGTCTAACTGATTTAAAACACATAGACTAGGAGATCTAGGTATAAGTTGTAAACCTGATCTTAGAGTTAATATTTTCTTTTGTGAAACTTGATGATGCCAATCCATCTTATAAAAATATGATGCAATAATTCATTATACAATGATGTGAATATAGAAGAGAGGATGAATGAAGCCTATGAGCACATCTATGGATCAAATTGTAAGTGTCAATAACTAGAACAACAAAAGGTGAATTTGGTATTTAAGAACCAAGAACAGAGGCTACTGAGAATCAAAGGTATTATTGAATCACATTAGATGATAATCTTATTCATGTAAAATTAAATGGATCTGTATCAGCAATAGGAGTCAAATTGTAATTTTCTATCATTCTAACAAGTGGAGCAAAGTGTAAAAATCCTTTCAAGGAAGGTGGATTTAACAGTCCAACTACAAATCTCTTAACCAAGTGCACACTCAATAGTGTTGCTAAAGCTCCTAACCGAGTAGAGTTTAACAGGTCTCCATAGATACTCTTAACCGGGTAGATCATCAGAAGTGATCAAATTGTAAGCCTTAACTGACCCCTTCCAATCTGCAGATAGTGAAGATTTTGTAGGTGCCATCCCCACCGTATTTTTTACTTCCTAATAGGAGTTTTCTGTGATATCATATCATGTGTTATGTGTCAATTACTTTAATGAATGTTTTTATGAATGTTCACATGTATGTTAAGTTAATGAATATATATAACTCACAGAAAGATATTATAGATCAGATGAATGGATATATAATTGATTACAAAAGGTTAAATGATAAAAGGATACAAAATTTTTAGAGGTATTGATTTACCCCTCCCCTCTCAGTACACATTTCCCATTAATTCCAACAATTTGTATTAGAGCTAAGTCTCTTCTTTGAAAAAGCTTAAATGATTAAGATAAAAGATAATGCAATGGAGAAGTACAGACTTGATAAGAATATTGAAAACAAGAAGCTAGAAATTCAGATGTTCTATGAACAATATAAATAAGATAGAATCAACATGAGACAGTTGATAGATGAAAGAAATATTATGGCATCTTGTTGTAATGAGACAGATTATCATGAGGAAGAGATGCCAGATTTTTTTGAGTCTTCAGGATCAACTACAAGCAAAGCATCAGATACATCAGAAGAAAGAATCACAAACCTAACCAAAATCAATCTACATCTAGCTAGACAAGTTAAATCTCTGCAAGTTGCTCAAGAGACACAGATGGTAAGGATGATTGATGTCATGAACAATGCTAGACAATTTGGGCAAGAAAGAATGCTAGCTATTGATGATAGAAGAAAGATTATAGAAAAGCTACAAGAAAAAGTGTCTGAAATACAAAGACTTCCAGATCATCACCATGAGATTACAAATCATATTATTCTTATGATTCAAGAGGAAAACATAATAAATATTGAACTCATTGAAAGAATAGAATCTATCCGTGAGCTAATGGATGAGAATGAAAAGTTAAAACATGAAATAAGAATTTAGCAGAAACATAATGAAATTATCAAGAAAGCTGAGGAAAGAAATAAAATAATGGATGATTTTATTGAAGGAAAATGAAGAGTCAACAATAATAACACTGGTCTAGGTTTTACCAAGAATGAAGAATCATCAAATCAAACTGATCCAAAGAATGTCTATACAAATTCAAGACTAAGAAAGCTTACATTGAATCAGTGTGGAAAGCAAGGCCATACATCAAATGTATGGAGAGGCAAAATGAAAGGTATTCCTAAATCTACATCTTCATTCATAGGATTTTGCTATAAATGTAACCAGAAAGGACATAAAGGATATGAATGTAAGTGTGAGATGAAACAACTAAAGAAGGAAACCTACATGGAAAAATATTGTCCTACATGCAAAATGAATGGGCACACAACTCTTGAATGCTGGAAAAAGAAAAGGCAAGCATGGAAGCCTAAAGGTCAAGAAAATCCCTATCAACCGAAGAGAGTCGGCAACCAGTATGTATGGGATTACAACATTTGGAAAAATTGTACAGCATGTGGAAGATGTTGGAATTATATTGGAATGATATACTAAGAGGGGAGGGGTGAATGAGTACCTCTAAAAAATTTCTTGGTTAGCCCATTAACCCTTAATTATCACTTTGTAAATTATCTTATCTAACTATTCATCTTTCTTTATGTATATGCAATCATATCATAAGTTCTTTAGTATGTAACCATAAAAGAAACATTCATGAAAATAGATAACACATGACACAAGATATGATATCACAGAAAACTCCTATTAGGAAGTAAAAATTGCAATGGCGATTGTTACCCACAAGACTTCACTATGTACAGAGAAGAAGGGGCCGGTTAAGGCTTAAAATTGGTCACTTCTGATGACCTACCCTGTTAGGAGTATTACAGTGGAGACATGTTAAGATCTACTTCATTTGAAGCTTTAGCAACACTGTTAATTTTGCACTCTGTTAAGAGATTTGTAAAGAATGGTTAATTCCACCTTCTACAAAAGGATTTTTGATGTGATGCACTTGTTAGAATACAACTACATAATTATTTGATCTGATGATGTATGAAATCTCCAATTGTTTATAACAGATCCATTAAAGCTTCCTATGTATGAGTAATCATCTTTTCATGATTGGATAATACCTTTATCTGCTCGTCGGTAACCTCTGTGTGTTCTTGACAACTGGTGTGATCTATTTCTGAACTTTTCATGAATTCTACCTTCTTCTCCTTAGATTCTCTTCGTGGCTATCAACAATAATGAATTCATAATTCACAATTGATTGAACATCTATTTATACTAGATTTTAGCTTAATTCTTGATTCACACTTTCGCAAGTTAACTCTAGATCCAAGGTTTACAACTTGACCTTGATCTTTAGTTAGATATGTTTCAGATCCGTTAGGATGCTTTAAAACATTTTCATAAAGCTTGCTTGACCCTCAAGTTATTTTTTAAAACAAATTAAAACTTTATAAATATAATTACAATGCTTTATCTGACGTGTAAAACTCAGATCCACTTTTTGCAGGTTCTCTAACTGACTTTCGGTTTTGACGGTCAATTTTCTTTGCCATTAGTGTTCCTTTCTTGAACTGTTCTTCGAGTATGCTTTCTCTTCTCTGTCAGTTTTGTTCTCAAAACTTGTATTGTTTGTGATGATCTTCATGTTGTGTTATTGACCCGTCGGTGATGTCCTATTCACTTCATCAGTGCAACACTTGTCAGTGTTCGTCGGTCAGTTTCATACTAAGCATTTTCTCATGACCTTTTTGTTCTGTCGGGTATGCTCACTGTCTACCGATGATCTTTGTCAATGTTTTTCACAAAGTGTACTAATGGAAAAATAATGTCATCAATCTCCCCCTTTGACATTAGTATCAAAAACATGAGATGTGCAAGATACTGAATGTATTAGTATGTACACCTGTGTGTACTTCTTCCTTAGTCATTTGAATGACTCCCCCTATGTATATGCCGATAAGTGTAAGTATATATACATTTCCCCATGTACTCTTTTTTTAATATATTGTACATAAATATCTTTACATATCTGTTCCTTCTATACATACAATATACATTTTACATTTCCTTTCTATTCCTCCTTTTTTGATAATAAAGGCAAAGGTACTTACAGCTTGTCAAAAAGGTGAGAATATGAGGACTTGATCTCCTCCATCATCTTTTCCCATTTTTCTTTCAGCATTTCTAGAGCCATGTGCTCAAGTGATATCCTTACATGTATATCATAGATGTTGTCTACTACAGATATCTCTAGGGTTGCTATTAAATTTCTCACTTCAGAAATATGCTGCTGTAGAATAGTAAGATTAGGCAGTATGTGTGTGTGCAGTTTGGTAATCTCACCTCTGAATTGTGTTTCAGCATCCCATATTTCTTACCTTAGCCTCTTAGCCTCAATGACTATGTCGTGATGCACCTTGATATTGTCTACATTTGAGGTTAGTCTTTGTGCACTCGTTGTGACATTAGAATCTATCTCTGCTAATTTGTCACTATTTTCCTTTGTAAAATTTTCAAGCGTGCACATCTTTTGAACTAAGGTAATTGCCTTAGCAATCATTAGCTCTAATTGATTAGTTACTTCAGAGAGCTTTACCTTGTTCACCACCACTTCTTGGCTGATTTTATCAATTAACTTGTATTGATACTTCTTCTCTGCTTGTTCTTACATAGCTTGTTTTGCATCTATATTCTGGTTTGTGATTGCTTCGGTGAGAACAACTATTTATTCCTTAACTGTAGCATTTTGTTCAAGTTTCACCTCAGGAACAAGTTGTCGGAGAATGTCTCTTGCTCTTTTAAGTTCCATTGTTTCCCTATGTTCCTGTATCATTTTCTTCTGAATGGCTTTCCATTGACATAGCACTCCAAACTCTTGAAGTTTATCACTATCTAAAGTAGTAATATCCCAATTTGTAACTTCTATTACTTCATCCAATGTAACAACCAAGATCTCTTTCTTTAATGTTTTCTTCTTCTTCTTCTTTGTCTGGGTGGAAGATTGATGTATTACCATTTGTAAAGCTTGAGATTGGGTTGACCTGGTGGGTGAGGGTCGAGAAGATGAGGCATCCTTTTATTTCTATTCTGAGTCCACCAACTAGTTTTGTGAAGACGTCTCCTCATTTTCCTTAGGTGTATCAACAGATATATCTTCTTTGAGTTTTGTGCCTTCATCCTTCTTGACTCCTTCACTTTTATATTTTTCCTCAACCTTTCTCAATGTATTCTCAGCTTTGTTATCTGCCTCTTTGTTTTGTTCATTTGACACTTCTTGTTGATTGTCGGTTGTATCCTTCATTTCTGTATCTGTATCATTTTGAGTCTTGGATGCATCTTTATTTTCATCAGTACCCATATCCTTGGGTATAACATCATCTTTCTTAGATGATTTATCCATTAATATATTCATGTTTTTCAGTGTATTGACTGTTGCAGTGTCAATAGTTGTATCCTGTCCATTGGTATTCCCCTTTGCAATATTTATGTCTTCATCTTTTTGTACTTCTACTGCAGGGTCCTGTCCTGTAGTGGTATTGATAATGTTGTCTAACCATGATTCATCATTTATATCATCATCTAAGTTACCTTTTATCATTAAGTCTTCTTTGGTAACTTCTTCATCCTCTAAATTGATGTGAATTGGACTTGCTGGTACTTGATTTTCCTCACTATTTTTAGGCCATTCTTCATCTATAATATCAACCTGTTTCTGGCCGATTATTTTAAATTCTTCACTGTCTAACTCAGCTATTGTGTTATCTCTCTGATTGACAGTTTCCTTCTCATAACTACTCTCCTCATCAAGATTGAGTAACTTGCTCCATTTATCATGAGTTTCTTATTCTAGCTCTATAAACTTCTCTTCCAGAAATTTGTTTTCTCTCATTTTGGGTAAGAAAATTTTCTCATATTTCTCCATGATTTCATTGATTTCTTCCCTTTTTGATTCAGGAGGCATAAGAGAAACAAGTACTCTTTCTCTTATCCTCTTCTCCTTATGGAGTGCAAATGTGAACCTAGAAGATAGTCTAATCAACAGTATTTGTGGTAAATCACATGTAGTGAGTTGAAGTGAGACATAGTAGTGTCTACACATTTTAGCTATAATTGCATCTTCAATTTTATTTTATTCTACAGAATCCCATCTCAACCATTTCCTAATCTTAGGATGTCCAATAGATGATGCTTCAGAGATGTACTTACATATTTCATCAATGTTTTCAGTAGATGATGTTACCTTTGTTGTTTCTTTTGCCTGTTCAATTGCAGTGTCAGGCTCATCCATAACCGAGTCCTCTAAATCCTCAGTTGTCTAAACAAAGTTTCTCCTTTTGGTAGTTTTACCAACTAGTTGTTTTCCCTTTGGCGTGTTAGGTTTCCTCTTATATACCTTTACTTTTACCATGGGAGTAGGAGTTGCATCCTTTGTTGTCTGACTCCTCATTCTTGACTTCTTAGGTGGAGGAGAAGATGGTGAATCAGACTCCTCTTCCTTTGATTCATTTTGTCTAGTTGTGTCACTGATGGGTAGCTATTCCTCGGTGAATTCCTCCTTACCCTCTTGTTCCTCTTCACCTTCCTTTTCTTCTTCATCTCTAGAAGATATATTCAGGTTCTTTTTCAGATTCTTCACCATTCTGCCTAACTATTTTACAGCTTTCTTGATAACAATATTTGTTTTAATCTTTTGTTTGGCCTCTTCATAGGTGCCAAATGTTAGTTGTTTGTTGTCCACTGGTTCATTCAGTAGTGCCTCAATGCACTCATTCGCTAGTCCTACTTTGATTTCATATTCTAACTGTGTGAGCCATGACTTCCTAGGTACTATAGCTTGGATGTACGTGAAGTCAGTATCTACCATGAAACATATGTTCTCTCTGTGTTCCTCTATCAAATTTTTAGTAATTCTTGTTCTTGCTTGCAGTATTTCCTTAATGGTTTTGAAATACTCATGCATAACATTATCAAAATCTGTTCCTAGTGATTCTATGAATTCACCCATCTGAATGGTTATGGGTCTGCTTGTGTCCCATACAACTTTTCCTATGGAAGGAAAGTATTCTTCAAAGTAAAAGAATATGCACATTATGAGGGAACCAAACTTACAAGTGTTTGTCCTTGAAGATCTTATTGTGCACATATTCTCCTCCAGTTGATGTAACAGGATCTCTGCAAGATCCATCTTCTTTCCCAATTTGATGATCTTGTATGTTGCTCTCATAGCAGTACTTGATATGCTATTCATTCTTCTCACTTGGAAGATTTTGTATCCAACAACACATGCTCCAAACCTCAGCTCTACATTGGTAATAGTGTTGACCTTAAGTGCTCTTTTGTCTGATTTAGCACCAGTCAATTTTTCAACTTCTGCCAGGGATGGGTGCTTGTGAGCCTGGGGTTTGTCAGTCATAGGATAACCAATAACCACATGAATAACATCATTTGTTATTGTCTTTGGCTTATTAAGCCATAGAGTCTTGTTGTGCATTCTGCTAAGAACAATCTTTATCCACTCTATTTTGAAGACTTTGGGAAAATGCAGTACATTCATGAGTCCCTTTACTTCCAGATGTTTATGCTCTTCTTTAAACTTTCCAGCATCATCACATAGTGTCCTATAGGAAATATCTAAGTATAGATCTCCTATTTCTAAGATCTTACAGTGAATATAGGACCTTACGTCCTCTACCAGTAAAAACCTAGGTGGGATTCTGGAGAATTCTCTGAAATCGTTAGGTTGTGAATCTATTTAAGGGTGTAGCTTTAATTTAGGTTCAGCACAAGAGCCTCTACTGACAAGTTTGAATGATTTATTCTTGTCTTCCTTAATCTTCTCAACTCTAGAAGTCGATGCCATTGTTTTGCAGAATTTTAGGGCTTTTCACAAATAAAATAGTGCGGTTGGTGAATGTGATTACTTACGAATTCTCTAAGATTGCCTGTGAATGTGAATGTCTTGTGTCAAATTGATTCCTGCTAGTTCGCACTCCAAATTTCTTGAAATTTCTCTGCTCTTCTTGAAAATCGCGAGTGCAAAAATGAGTTTACCCGTCGGGCTTTTATAACCTTTTTGTGCCCTAAGTTATCATTAATGCTTACCAACTCGTCGGTATACAAAGACTAATTTTGTTGGTAGAGACATTTATAACATCTTTGGTGTCTGTGCAAAGCGTTGGGGTTGCTAGCAACTTTGGTGACTTCACTGATGGTGGTCGGTAAAGTTGCAAAGACAGCTTTTGTTTGACTCAAGGTTCATCGATATCTATCAATTTACACTTAGTAACTTTGGCGTTTGTGTAATGACTAATAAATTTCAATTTGTAGTGCTAACTTTTTTTTGTGTGTTCACCGATGCAAATTGTGCCCAATAACTGATGGTTTCTTTTCAATAGTTTATCCAATAACAATATATTGCATCTTTTATTCATGCTAATATTACAATATGAACTATGTGTAATGGAACTGATGTATAATGTAACTTGTCATAATCCAGTTCCATACTTACTTGTGCAATCTAGTTGGATGTAGTGATGTCACTGGATTCATTAGATGAGGTGTCACCATTTGCATTGCTTGTTCCAGCACCTTTAGTGTTTGTGGATTTTACCCACATCTTGTTTCTCATTCTCTTGATGTCATCAATGGTATTTCCATTGGGATGTGTACTTGTATTTGCCAGTCGGTCTTTGCAATATTTAATCACATGTCCAACCTTATGACAATGCAAACATGCCATACTTGGATTGGTCCAACCTCTTGACCTTTTGGTCCACTTTCTCATATAGTTGGAAACAATATGACCATATCTTCCACATTATGTGCAATTTAACCATGTTTTATAGTCCCAAACATATGATTTACCTAATCTTGTTAGTTTGTGGCTATTATCAGTTTCTTTTGGTGCCCAGGCCTTGTTGTTCTTTTTCCAGCACTCTTCATGTGTATGCCCATTCATCTTGTAGATACGATAGTACTTTTCCATGTAGGTTTTCCTCTTTGGATTTGTCACTTTGGATCTGCATTCATATGCCTTGTGTCCTTTCTTTTGACATTTATAAAAATTACCAATGAAAGTAGATTGTGCTTGAGAAATACCTTTCATTTTGCTTCTTCAAATGTTTGAGGTGTGGCCTGGTTTTCCACAGTGATTGCATGACAGCTTCTTGGATCTTGGGGTTGTGAATGCATTCCTTTTCTCTAGTTGATTAGAAGATTCACCATTTTCATTGTACCCTAATCCTGTGTAGTTGTTGACTCTTCTCTGTCCATCAAGAAAATCATCCATCCTTTTGTTGCTTTCTTCAGCCTTTTTGATCAATTCATTGTGTTGATTCTGCATTTTGATTTCATGCTTTAATTTTTCATTCCCTTCTCTTAGCTCACTAATGATCTGTATTCTTTCAATGAGTTATGTGTTTAGTCTGTTTGCTTCTTGACTCATCAGAATAATATGGTTGGTAACCTCATGGTGATGCTTAGTTAGTCTTTGAATCTCTAATTCTTTCTCTTGTAGCTTCTCTATTATTTTCCTCCTACCATCAATGCCTATTGTTCTTTCATTTTTAGCTTTTCTTGCATCATTCGTGACATCAATCATTTTCACCATTTGAGTCTCTTGGCCGATTTGCAGCATTCTCAATTGCTCGGTCAGATGTTGATTGGCCTCATGTAGACTTGTGATCTTTTCATCTGATTGGTCTGATGCTTTACTTGGCGTTGATGATTCTACTGTATCAAATTAATCTTGTATTTCTAATTCTTTGTAGTCCTTCTCATTCAGCCTGGTTGCCATAATCTTTCTTTCATCAAGAATTTTTCTTAAGTTGATTCTCGCCTCTTTATACTACTCATAGTTTATCTGCATCTGTAGATGATCATTCTCAATAGTCATGTCCAGTCTGTACTTTTCCATTGCTCTGATCTTTTCTCCTAAGTCTTTAAGCTTTTAAAGAAAGAGACTTAGCTCTGATACCAGTTGTTGGAATTATATTGGAATGATCACTGAGAGGGGAGGGGTGAATCAGTACCTCTAAAACTTTTCTTGGTTAGCACATTAACTCTTAATCATCAGTTTGTAAATTATCTTATCTAACTATTCATCTTTCTTTATGTATATGAAATCATATCATAAGTTCTTTAGTATGTAACCATAAAAGAAACATTCATTAAAATAGATAACACATGACACAAGATATGATATCACAGAAAACTCCTGTTAGGAAGTAAAAACGGGGGTGGGGGTTGTTACCCACAAGACTTCACTATCTGCAGATAAGAAGGGGTCAGTTAAGGCTTACAATTGGTCACTTCTGATGACATACCCTGTTAGGAGTATTACAGTGGAGACCTATTGAGATATACTTCATTTGAAGCTTTAGCAACACTGTTAAGTGTGCACTCTATTAAGAGATTTGTAAAGAGTAGTTAAGTCCACCTTCTACAAAAGGATTTTAGATGTGATGCACTTGTTAGAATGCAACTACATAAGTCTTTGATGTGATGATGTATGCAATCTCCAATTTCTGATAAAAGATTAAATAAAGCTTCCTATGTATGAGTAATCATCTTTTCATGATAAAATGATACCTTTGTTTTCTCGTCGGTAACCTCTGTGTGTTCTTGACAACTAGTGTGATATGTTTCTGAACTTTGCATGGATTCTACCTTCTACTCCTTAGATTCTCTTCGTGGCTATCAACAATAATGAATTCATAATTCACAATTGATTTAACATCTATTTATACTCAATTTTAGATTAATTATTGATTCACGCTTTTTCAAGTTAACTCTAGATCCAAGGTTTACAACTTGACCTTGATCTTTAGTTAGATATGTTTTATATCCATTAGGATGCTTTAAAACATTTTCTTAAAGCTTGCTTGAGCCTCAAGTTATTGTTTAAAACAAATGAAAACTTTATAAATAGAATTACAATGCTTTATCTAACATGTAAAACTCAGATCCACTTTTTGCGGGTTCTCTAACTGACTGTCGGTTTTGACAGTCGATTTTCTTTCCCGTCAGTGTTCCTTTCTTGAACTGTTCATTGGGTATGCTTTTTCTACTCCATTGGTTTTGTTCTCAAAACTTGTATTGTTTGTGATGATCTTCATGTTGTGTTATTGACCCATCGGTGATGTCCTGTTCACTTTGTCGATGTAACACTTGTCAGTGTTCGTCAGTCAATTTCATACTTAGCATTTTCTTGTGACCTTTTTGTTCTGTCAGGTATGCTCACTGTCTGTCAATAATGCTTGTACCGATGATCTTTGTCAATTTTTTTCACTAAGTGTACTCATGGAAAAATAATGTCATCAGAAGATTTGGTCACATTGCTACAAACTGTATGAGATAGTGGACAAGAAATTCTAGAGGTTGGACTAACCCTATAATTGTATGCTTACACTGTCATAAAGTTGGTCATCTCAAGAAAGACTGTAGAGACCAAATGATAGAGACCAGCATATATCCCAATGGAAACACCATTGAAGACATATAAAGATCAAGAGACAAAATGTGGAGAAAAGCTTCAAACAATGATGAAGCTGGACTGAGCAATGCAAATGGTGACACCCCATCCAATGGATCTGGTGACATCACCACCCCCACCTAAGTAGAACAAGTAAGTATGGAACTACATTACCCCAATCTATTATTATACATCAGTTCCATGTTATGTTGATAAAATGCCAAATTAGCATAAAAAAAGATTCATCATGGTATTGGGTGATCCCACAATAGTGGGTTACACTTTTTTGCCTAAACGGACATTGAACTCTACATTTTGAGAAAAATGTTCACATTCGGATGCATATTGTCGTTAAACTATTTTAAATCGGAAGACGAAGTAAACTAGAGTCTTTTAGGATTTTCTGTCTAGATTCTAAATATATTTTTTTTATTTTTTTTTGAATTGATTTTAATGGTTTTTGTTTTCTCCCACTAAAACTGCTATGTTGCTGAAAACGTATTTTTCAAAAAGGTACAATGACTTCGTACGACATAACTTTTTTTCTAAGATAGATATTGATGTGCTTCTTTTTAATTTGGTTTTGTAACATCCATACGGAGGGCATGAAATTGGTTTGATGATATTATCATGATTATTGCCTATTTTATGAATGTTTGAAGTAGAGTCAACTGTAATTTTGACATACCTTGACTGCGTAACTGATAACTTGTTCTGTATTTATCAAAATTCAATTTTATTTTTTTTGATAGAAAGAAGACTCGAAACCGGAGGGCACTGTTATTTTTCAAAAAAAAATTTATATTTTTTACTATTTTTCATTGAACGTCAAACCTGGAAGTTTATTTTTGATAAATAACCTACTTCTGATCCACGTCAAAAAACATAGACCTAATAAATTCAAAATATGTCAAATCTATATTCGTTAG
>MU227654.1:1498511-1517429 GCA_018584345.1 Thuja plicata
TTTTCCTACAAACTATAAATTACCTTTCACTTCCCAAAAATAATGTTTGTTGTATTTGGTGTCCCGAATAGAAAAATGATTTTTACACCATTCAACAATTTTCTTTGAATTCTCTATCATGTTACCTATAAATTTATGAACTATCAGTTTAAAGAAAATACATCTAAGTTTAAATTATACTATTTTAAATATCTAGATATATATATTTAACTACTGTTCACACCATTTGTACCTACAAGTTCATGTTGGTGAAGTGCACGCTTCACACATGCTCCTGCTCGATCGTGCTCTCCATTTCCCTGTCCACTTTCAAATAAGTTGCACAGAAACATAACATTGCATCTAGCATGTTGCATAGCTAGCCAATTAAAGGATTTTGCAAATATAAATTTCCTGCAAGATTAAGTTGTTAAATATACAAGATAATGATCACATAATAATTTAACAAGTAATCAATGAGAATTTGAAAATGAATTGAAGTGCATACAATTACCTGCACAACCATCATGCCAAATCCAGTGTTATGAAGCTTTTATCCCCCGATTTGCAATATCTTCAAAATACATTGCAAAACAATAAGCCACATAGCTCCTATCATGAACGGGTGATCCCACAATAGTGGGTTACACTTTTCAGGAGGAAGGAATTCACCTTGAAAATTGTGGCCCACAAAAAAAAAATCTTACTTTCGATCGGAACAAGGCTGAACTTTCGATAGAAAGTGAGTAACTTACGATCAAAAGTATGAAAAATGGGTACTTTCAATCGTAAGTTACTTTCGATTGAAAGTACTTTCTTACTTTCGATCGAAAGTAGGTTAGGTTTTTTTTTTTGGCCGTTTTTAACCCGCCGAAACAGTCATTTTCACTGTTTCGGCTGGGTTGAAAGTGATTGCGGTGTGGGGCTTCCATTTTTTCAAACAATTTGCAAACATGTATTTTAGATTATGATTTTCATTTTTTATTGTTTTTAATATATATTGTTTGTGAATATGCATGTATATTGTTTTTAATATATATTTTTTGTATATATGCATATATGTATATATGGATGCATGTATATATATATGCATGTATATGTGTATATGTGTCTGTGTGTGTGTGTATATATATATATATCTGTGTGTGTAAACATGTTGTATGTAAATGTATATATATATATATATGGTACATGTGTAATGTATATATATATACATTAGGCTGAGAATGAGAAGATCACAGGAGCCAATTGGGATGGTAGAGGATTGAAATTTTCCACCATAACTGGTGATGAGATGAAATTTGGTGCATGCGTTCTAGGCTACAAATTCTTCCAAACCAGTAGAATGAACAACATAGCACCCGATGTAGTGGACACACCGTATAAGATTGTGAAGAAGGGAACATAGCTGGACTTATCTGAATTTCTACTGAATCAGCTAGAAGACAATCTAAAGAGTATAATGAATTCGAAGTCAAACACCTGTAAGTTTGGCTCACTCATAATGTGCATTTTCTTCTACTTTCAAGAAACATTCCCATCGGTAGGAAATGTGAAATGGGATAGCACAAAACCAGTCACCATGCAGATCAGTGAACACATAGCCTCACTAGGAGATAATTTTGAAACAATCATGGATGAATACTTTAATGTATTTAAAGAATGAATGAAAAATAGGTTAATGATCCTCGAACAAATCATTGAGAAGTATAAAGATGAATTAGGTTTCATGGTTGATATAGACAACACTTATATCAAGCTTGATGTACCAAGCACAACATGGCTTCAACCATTAGAATATGAGATAAACATTGATCTTGCATCTAAATAAATTGATGCCTTGTTAAATGAACCACTAGATAAAAAAAAACCCAAGTATAGAACATATGAGGAGGCCAAAACAATAATAAAATCTAGCTTGGTGGTTAAAAAAATTGTCAGGAAAAAGGACAACATGGTAAATAACCTCAAGAAGATACTGTCGGCAGTAGAGGGAAAAACTGAGCAGGAGGAAGAAACTGAAATGGAGGAAGAAACCAAAGGACAACTACCTATCGGTGAAGCTGAAAAAAATGATGACTCTAAAGCCACAGAGTCAGATTCACCACCTCCTCCACGAACTAAGAAGCCAAGGACCACAACTGCTTCTAGAACAAGAAGCTAAACATCTAAGGATTCAACTCATTCACCTTTGAAGAAAGGAAAGGTAAGAACATATAAGAGGAAAGCGGCCACACCGAAGAGAGGTGCAAACAAAAGAGTAAGGAAGCTCATCAGAACCTGAGAAGATATTGAAGACATCAAGAAAGATGAAGTTGTAGAGACATAAAATATCAAGGTTAAAGCTCCACAAATCATTGATTATATATGTAAATCTATTGCAAATTCAGGATCTATTACAAATTCTAAGATTAGAAGATGGTTGAAACTAGATCTAGAAGATTAGAACAAAGTTGAAGATGCCATCATATCAAAAATGTACAAGTTCAAATGTGTACCAATTTAGTTTGAAAGAAATAATGTACCAAGGGAACTCTTAGAAAGACTCTACTCAAGATGGACATTTTCTTTAAAGAGTGAGAAGGAAATAAGAGAAAGAGTACTTGTTACTCTCATGCCTTCTGAATCAAAGAAAGAATAAATAGATGAGATGATGGAGAAACAAAAAAAGGAGTTCTAATCAAATTTGAGAGCCTATAAATTTCTCGAAGGAAAGCTTAAATAGCTTGAACAGGAAAGCCATAAGAAATGGTGTAAAATTCTAAACAGAACTACTAAGGAAGAAAGCCCCAACAAAGACCTACAATAGCAAGATGTTGATAAGGAAACTCAAGAACATATCATAATAAAAGATACAGAAGATGATACATCTATTGACTTAGACAAGGAAGAAGAAGACACAACTGGAAACAAAAATATGGATGTTGCAGATGAGTCATGTCTTGACACCACAAATGACAACATTGTGGATAACACTATCATTGACATTACTGATCATCTAGTAGAGGAAGTTAATAAATATGAAGATGCCAATGTTACAAAGGAAACAAATGATGAGGACACAACAGTTGATATTGTACAGGTGAACATACTAGGAAACATGCCAATATTGATACAAGCTATCAATATTCTACAAGAAAATGACAAGTCAGTTGAAAAGGATACTCCCAAGGATGCAGGAAAATAGGAAAATAAAGACAATTTTGATGATCATAAAGACATCAGAGACACTCACATAGTATTTGATACTGATAAGGTTACAGGAGGAGATTCAAAACAAGCAGATTCAAACACAAAAGAGAAGGATGTAGAAACAAAGAATGATGAAGCTAAGGACACCGATGAAGGAGGTAAACCTAAAGATGGAAATCCTGGGGAAATCAACAAAGGTGCTACCAAAAATATGAAGGTTAATGTGGATATGTATAGAGACACCCGACAAGCTAAAACTGATACACAGTAGCAAAAAGAAGCATGACAGGTAACTTCATCAAGCACAACTGACAAAGCTAAGAAATTGGCAATGGTTTTACATTCAAGTGCAACACAAAAGAGTAAGAAGAAATCAAAGATGAATAATTTGGAAGTCACCTTGGATTAAATTATTGAGATACCAAAATGTGACCCAACAACACTTGATTATGAAGCATTACAAGAATACAGTGAAATATGCCAAAGAAAGGCATTACAGGAGAAGATGAGAAAACATCACCGAGACTCAATGGTACTGGAAATAACTAGGGACATCTTGCACTAGATTGTACTTGATGTTGATATTTATGATAACAATCCAATTCTTGATCAATTAGCCACTCTCACCGAAGCAATAACAACACATAATATTGATGCAAAGAAGGAAATTGAGGAGAGAGCTGAGCAAAAGTACCAACAGAAAATAATTGAGAACATCAGCCAAGAAGTGGTAGTCAACAAGGTAAAGCTTTCAGAATTCATTACTGAATTAGATCCAATTATAACTGAAGCTATTTCCTTGATCCAACAACTTAGCACATTGGAAAAGTTCACTTAAGAGAATAGTGACAACATAGCAAAGTTAGACACAGATCTAGCTAACAATGCTAATAGCTTAACAACCGATGGAGACAAAGAAATTAAGTTGCATTATGAGAACATCATTGAGATAAAAAGTTTAAGACAGGCATTGTGGGAAGCAGAGACACACTTTAGGGAAGAATTCACTGAGCATACAGTATGCAAACAACACTTTCAGTAAGCATACACTGAAAATCAGATACAAAGAGATCAACAAAAAGTAGGATACAGTGTAAACCAAGAGACAATTAAAGAGAAAATTAAGAGAACACAACCGAAAGATAGTCAACTAATTTTAGAGCATAACTGACTGATAGAAATCGAGAGTCAGTTGTAGCCCACAAAAAGTGGATCTGACTTCCACGTTACATAAAGAAGTCTTATTATATTTATAGAATCTTGATTTTTTTTTAAATTCATTTCTTTAGGTACAAGAAACATGAATGTAAGTGCTTTAATCAGTCTAACTGATTTAAAACACATAGACTAGCAGATCTAGGTATAAGTTTTAAACCTAATCTTAGAGTTAACATTATTTTTTGTGAAACTTGATGATGTCAATCCATCTTATAAATAGATGATGCAATAATTCATTATATAATGATGTGAATATAGAAGAGAGGATGAATGAAGGCTACGAGCACATCTATGGACCAGATTGAAAGTTTCAAGAACTAGAACAACAAAAGGTGAATTTGGTTAGCAAGAACCAAGAACAAAGGCTACCGATAATTAGAGGTATTCCTCAATCACATTAGGTGATAATCTTATTCATGTAAACTTAAATGGATCTGTAACAACAATAGGAGATTGCATTTACTAGGTCAAATTGTAATTTTCTATCATTCTAACAAGTGGAGCAAAGTGTAAAAATCCTTTCAAGGAAGCTGGATTTAACAGTCCAACCACAAATATCTTAACCAAGAGCACACTCAACAGTGTTGCTAAAGCTCTTAACCAAATGGACTTTAATAGGTCTCCATAGATACTCTTAACCAGGTAGATCATAAGAATTTATCGAATTGTAATCCTTAACTAGCCCCTTCTAGTTTGCAGATAGTGAAGATTTTCTAGGTGCCATTCCCACCGCATTTTTTACTTCCTAACAAGAGTTTTATGCGATATCATATCATGTTTTGTGTGTCAATTAATTTCATGAATGTTCACATGTATGTTAAGTTAATGAATTGATATAAATCACATCAAGATGGTATAGATCTGATGAATGGATATATAATTGATTACAAAAGGTTAATTGATAAAAGGATACAAAATTTTTAGAGGTACTGATTCACCCATCCCCTCTCAGTACACACTTTCCATTAATTCCAACAATATGCTTGACAACACTTAGGGAAAACTAGAAAACTAACCTACCCTAGCCTAACCAGCATCAAAACATGCTAAACAAAACTATTTACTAGTTTTAAAAAATAGTTGCCCTTCCTCAATCCATAATAGAAATCATATCCATAAGAAACTATATGGAACATTGAGATACACTTGACCAATTGGTGCAATTCTTTCAAAAAAACAAAAGAAAATTCACTTACTTCAAAGATATGGTCAAGATGTTTGTTGATTTAAATTTTATCAACACTTTTCATCTCCTCCTCTTTAGCTACACCTTTAAGTTTAGGTTCTAGAGTTGGCACCTCCTTGGTCTTATTTAGGCCTGCTAGATGTCTGATGGGGTAGCCTCTAGATAGATAAAAATTGGGGATTTGTTTTTGGTGCTCTATTTCCTGAACACACTCCTAGTGATGTATATGAACTAACCTGAGCTCCTTATATGGAACAAGTTTAGGTAAAACTAAAACTCGATTATCATCATGGCTCAAATAAAACTCTTTAAGATAATCCCAAAATGAGTCATCCTATTCATCTATCTTACTTTCTTGCATTGATCTAGTATGAGAAATCTATTGGTCTCCTATGTCTTGAGAACATAAAACTTTCTCATATACTCCATTTTGCTGACCAGAACCTAATGAAGTTACTAATGTAGACAAGATTCTTGTTGCTACTATAGAACCAGCTTGGCTCTATTCTAAGATCTTTCTCCTATATCTCTTAGGGTGTTCACAACCTTAAACTAAGGTAAGTTACTCTCAACTTCACCTCCTCTTCAAGTCTTAGTCCCACATCGAAATTCTTTTCATCTTCTTCTTGTTGAACCTACACAAATAGATTCATTCAGCCAATGTTTTCAGAACATTATTCTCATTCTCTTCCCTAGCCAAAATATTACCAAGCTCACCTAGGGTAATATCTCCAAACTCTTTGTTGTTTCTTCTCCTACAGAAAAAAAAAGGACACTATGTACAAGGGCGCCTCTCGAGTTCCATCCCAACACATGACTCTCACCATGGAATCAGGAATCTCAAGGGGCCATTACTGCTTACAACCTAGAACGGGTGAAGAACTAAAAACTTACAAAACAAAAAAATAAAGTAACTAATCTACTTCCATGCAAAATGAACAAAGAAGTTTGATATCCACTAAACACACTATCTGCAACTTCTCATTACTGGAAACTAAACAAAACAGTACAATAATCTGCAACTCTATGATTTCCTGTAGCTTCTCTTTTCTTCAATCTCTACTCTCTAGATCTCTACCATGAAGGCTTTTGATGTTATTAGGAACCATCCTCTCATAGGAAACAACCCTAATAGTCCACTCATTCACAAGAATCTCTTCAAGAACCGTTACACTAACCATACTGTCTATAAAAGACAAGATTTGCTTTTCACAGGCCGTTACAATTGAATATTGTCAAGAAATAGTAATGCAAGCCAAGCTATAGTGTTAACTCAACATCAGTGTTAACTCGGCATCAATGTTAACTCAGCTTCAGTGTTAACTTGGCTACAGTGTTAACTCGGCTTCAGTGTTAACTCAGCTTCAGTGTTAACTCAGCATCAGTGTTAACTTGAATACAGTGTTAACTTGGCACCATTGTAGGCTGAGTTGCTAGGCACCAGTGTATGCCGAGTGCCAGTGATACCAAGCAACTTATCCAAAGTTCCTGATGCCTTGGTTGGATTTCTAGAGGCTTCCAAACTACCTCTCACACACACACAACTAAAAGAAACCAACTAAGAAACCTATCGAGACATGGATTGACCTAGTCATAACCATCTTAGGGAAAAACAAATGACCTTCTAAGGTCCACACACACTCTCCTGACTTGGAAAGAGTCAGTACATGCTAGAAATAAGGAGCTAGGGTTTTGAGTTAGGTGTGCTCCTGCACCATACTCCCCCAGACAAAAGAAAGGTTAATCCATCCTTGGATTGAGCATGTTTTGGTCAATGCCCAACCTCTTGAAGTCTATTTCTCTGATCCAAGTAGCATCAACTTCTTCTTTACCATGTCATTTGACAAGGTGCTCCATATAGTCTCTGCTCCTAGTCTTCTTGTAGACCCTTGAGTCTAGTATCTTTTCAGCTGTCATAGATGGAATAGGGGTTAATTTTAGATCTTTTACCTCTTGTATTACCTCTTGAAGGTTCTGACCAGCATCTTGAATTGGTCCTTTGTATGTTATCAAATCTACAATGTTGAAAACCGGTGACAACCCAATGTATTCACGAAGCTCCACCTTGTATGCATTGTTTCCATACTTTGCAAGTATCTTACACAAAACCTAGCCTCTTCATCTATAGCTTGTGAGGAACATATTTTTTTAGCCTATGTTTGTTCAAGTGTACCATCACCAAGTCTCCAATATGAAACTGAACATCCCTCTTTGTTGCATCCACCTTTTGCTTTACCTTTTCAGTATTCTCAATCAAATTCTTTCTCACACTTTCATGTACTTCCCTCATTGAATGAGAAAAGTCCTCAACATGTCCATGACCATGCATTACTTCCTTCAATTCTTTAAGCTCAAAAATCCCTCTTGGATGAAAGCCATAAACAATTTCAAAAGGACTCTTACCAGTTGATCTGTTCACTATATCATTGTAGGCATATTTAGCTTGTCCAATGAGTTGATCCCATGCTTGACCATACTCCTTTGTGAGGAATCTCAGTAAGTTACCAAGACTTCTATTAACCACCTCTATTTTTCCATCTGTCTGTGGATGATATGAAAATCCAAAAGACAAGTTAGTACCCAGCCTTTGCCATAAGGTCTTCCAAAAATAACTCATGAATTTGTTGTCTCTATCTGAAATAATAATGAGTGGGAGTCCATGTATCCTCACCACTCCACTAAAAAACAATTGTAAAATGTTACAAGCATCATGAATGGTCTTACAAGGTATAAAATGTGATATCTTGCTAAATCTATCTACAACAACATAAATACTATCATATCCCTGCCTTGTTCTTGGAAAATCGACTACAAAATCCATGCTTATGCATTCCCAAGGTCTGGTTGGGATTGGAAGTGGCTGATAAAGACCTGCATTAGAAGATGTTCCCTTTACTTTTTGACACACTACACAACTCTCAACATACTGTCTAACATCTATATTCATTCTAGGCCAAAAATAGAATCTAGTGACTAGCTCTTGAGTCTTACTGACTCCAAAATGACCACTAAGTGCTCCTTTATGTTTTTCTTGGATCAAATTGTCTCTCATAGACCCTTTAGGAACACAAAGCTGACCTCCTTTAAACAATAAATCATTTTTTAAAGTATATTTAGAAAACTCACCATGAAAGTTATTTTTGAACTCTTTGCATACCTTGTAGATTTGGGAAAAATCTTCATCTTCAACATATAGGTCTTTGAAGCTATCAATTTCTATGCTTTGTAGCTAAAATTCTTGGACTGTGAGCAACCTTCTGCTCAATGCATTAGCAACCTTATTCTATAAACCTTTTTTATGCTTGATATTGAAAGTGTAAGCTTGTAGATACTCCACCCACTTCATGTCTTTGCTGCTAAGTTTGTCTTGAGAGTTAAGGAAGCTGAGAGCTTGATTATCAGTATATACTATGAACTCCTTTGGCAGCAAGTAGTGCCTCCACTTCTTGAGTGCTTGGACTAGAGCATACAACTCTAAGTCATAAGAAGAGTACTTCTTCTTTACATCATTTAGCTTCTCACTATGGAAAGCTACTAGTCTTCCTTCTTGGCTTATGACAGCCCCAATGGCCACATTACTTGCATCACATTCTACTATAAAAATGTTATCAAAGCTTGGAAGAACTAGAGTAGAAAACTCTGTTATCTTCTCCTTGAGTGTTTGAAACCCTTTTTCTGCTTGTGGTGTCCATTGAGACTTTGTCTTCATCCCACCTCTAATGGTGTCTAATATAGGTGCACAAATCCCACTGAAATGTCTAATGAACTTTCTATAATATTGAGCTAAACCATGGAAACTTCTCACCTCAGTTGTAGCCTTGGGAGTAGGCCAACTTAGAATGGCATCCACCTTTTCTTGGTCCATTTTGAGGTTACCCTGTGACAAAACAAAAATAATATATACAAGTTCCTGCTTCATGAAGTCACACTTCTCCAAATTGATCATTAGCTTTTCATCATGCAATTTCTTGAAAACAAATTTCAAATGCCTAATATGCTCCTCCTTAGTTTTGCTGAAAACTAAAATGTCATCTAGGTAGACAAAAACAAATTTACCAATGCATTCTACCAATACCTCATTTATCAACCACATAAAAGTTGAGGGAGCATTAGAAAAACCAAATGGCATTACAATCCATTCATACAAACCTTCTATAGTTTTCAAGGTTGTCTTCCATTCATCTCCTTCATTAATTCTGATTTGGTGGTAGCCACTCTTGAGATCAATCTTGCTGAAGTACTTTGCCTCCCCTAAATATTCCATTAGGTCTTCAATTCTAGGTATTGGGAACCTATACATAATGGTGATTCTATTAATGGCTCTAGAATCAGTACAAAGTCTCCAAGATCCTCCTTTCTTAGGTGCTAAAATAGTACGGACTGCACATGGGCTTATGCTCTTTCTAATTATGCCTTGGTCTAATAACCCTCTGATTTTCTTGGCTATTTCCTTATTATGTTGAGGGGTCATCTTAGAGGAAGCTTTGTTGGGTAAGGTAGCTCCTGGTATGAAGTCAATCTTGTGAATAACAAGTCTCTTAGGAGGTAGGGGAGTGGGCTGGCCAGCATTCACAATATCCTTATACTCTTCAAATATTTCTTTTACCTCCTTTGGTATCTTTGATTTCTTGATAGCAACTTCATCTTTTGGCTTCAATACTAAAGAAAAACCAACTCCTTCTCCTTCTTTTAGATTCTTCAAGAACTCCTTCTCACCAACCATGAGAACACTTGGACTTGATGTTTTCACCTCTCCTTCTTCTATTAGTGATTGAATTTTGAAAGTCACTCCATCTTTCTTGAATGAGAATGCATTCTTGTTTCCATCATGCATGGCTTGGCTATCAAATTTCCATGGCCTTCCAAGTAGAAGATGGCATGCATCCATGGGAATAATGTCACATAGAACTTTGTCTTTATACTTGCCAATGGTGAATTCTACCCATGCTTTTTCTCCTACAAACACATGTTATCCTTTGTTGAGCCATGTAACCTTGTATGGGTTTTCATGTGGAATCCTTTTCAAATTTAACTTGGTGGCTACCTCTTCACTAATATTATTATTAGTTGAGCCTGAATCAATAATGACTCTACACACCTTTCCTATAATCTTGCACTTCAATCTAAAGAGTGCTCTCCTTTGGCTTGGTTCTTCTTTTCTTGGCTTTCTGATTACGGTCCTCCTTATCATGAGGTTCTCACCTTCTTCTGATTCTAATGGTACCTCAGATGGCTTGCTACTACAACTTGATTCTTCTTGGACATAGCTAACTCTTTTTCCACCTCCTTGAGAAGTAGAACCTTTTTCAAGACACCGATATGCAGGATGTCCAAATTGTTGACAGTTGTAACACTTCATTGAAGAGAAGTAAGATCCTCTTCCTTGGTTATTAGTTCTTCCTCTTGAACTACTATTTGAACCTCTTCCATGGTTATAACCACCTCTTTTGTTACTAAATTCTCCTTGATTCTCAGTGAGTTTGGACTCACTTTGATTTCTTCCTCCATATCCTCCTCTATGACCTCTGTTGTCTCTTCCTCTTCCTCTGCTATTTGAATATTTCTTCTTCTTGAATTTTTCCTCCACCTTGAGGGCTAGCTAGTAACATTGGTGTACATTCTTGGGGTTTAAGAGACTAATTTCCTCTTGGGTAATCCACTTGAGACCATTCAAGTACCTAGCCACTTTCAGGCTTTCTTCTTCCATCACATGCAACCTTAAGCATAGTTTGTGAAATTCTTCTATGTAGGAACTGACTTCTAAATATTTTGTCTCATATTTTGTCTCTTTTTGTGCAACTGCACTTCATAATCATTAGGAAGGTAAGTTTCCTTCATCTTGGCCACCATACCTTTCCAATTGGTTATGGGGTTCTTTCCTTCTTTTGTCCTCTTATCTTGGACAAACTTACACCAAGTGAGAGAAGTTCCTCTCAACCTTGTCTTGGCTATTCTTACTTTCTGAGCTTCAGTCACATTATCATAGTCGAAGTGATTTTCAAGACCTTCTATCCATTCCATGATTAATTATGGTTCCATCTTGCCACTAAATAGAGGCACACCTTCTAATGACTTACCACTCATTGCCTTCAATGCTTTCAAGAATTACTCTTCTTAAAGCACAAGGTCTGGCTCTGGAATAATGCCTTCCTTTGCCATTGCTTTACCCGTTACATTAGCTTCTCTCATCCATTCACTAACTGGTACAGTCCTAAGCTACACTTCTTCCAACTTAGTTTCCATCTCAGCTAACTGTTCCTTCGAGAGTCTATTCTCCTCCTTTTTCTCTTACACATCTTTTGCAAGTTTTGCATTGGTCACCATCTTGGATGAGTTGACAGAATTTTCTGTAGATAACATCCAAACAACACACGCCCAAATATTTTAGGGCTCTGATACCAATCTGATGTGGATAGGAGTCTTGTTGCTGCTACAAAACCATCTTGGCTCTATTTTGAGATCTTTCTCCTAGATCTCTTAGGGTGTTCACAACCCTAAACTGAGGTAAGTTACTCTCAACTTCACCTCCTCTTCAAGACTCAGTCCCACATCAAAATTCTTTTCATCTTCTTCTTGCTAAACCTACACAAATAGATTCATTAAGCCAATGTTTTTAGAACATTGTTCTCATTCTCTTCCCTAGCCAGACTATTACCAAGCTCGCCTAGGGTAAGATCTCCATAATATTTTTTGTTGCTTCTCCTACAGAAAACAAAAAGGAAACTATGTAAAAGGGATCCTCTCGAGTTCCATCTCAACACATGACCCTCACCATGGATTTAGGAATCTTGAGGGGCCATTATTGCTTACAACCTAGAAGAGGTGAAGAACTAAAAACACACAAAATAGAAAATAAAGTAACTAATCTACTTGCATGAAAAATGAACAAATAATTTTGATATCCACTAAACACACTATCTGCAACTTCTCATTACTGGAAACAAAACAAAATAGTACAATAATCTGCAACTCTATGATTTTCTGTAGCTTCTGTTTTCTTCAATCTCTACTCTCTATATCTCTACCATGAAGGATTTTGATGTTATTAGGAACCATCCTCTCATAGGAAACAACCCTAACGGTCCACTCATTCACAAGAATCTCTTCAGGAACCGTTACACTAACCATACTTTCCATAAAAGACAAGATCATCTTTTCACAAGCCGTTACAACTGAATATTGCTGAGAAACAGTAATGCAAGCCGAGTTACAGTGTTAACTTGGCTGTAGTGTTAACTTGGCATCAATGTTAACTCAGCATCAGTGTTAACTCAGCTTCAGTGTTAACTTGGCTATAGTGTTAACTCAGCTTCAGTGTTAACTCAGCTTCAGTGTTAAATTGGCTATAGTGTTAACTCGGCACCAATGTAGGTCAAGTTGCTAGGCACCAGTGTATGTCGAGTGCCAGTGATACCAAGAAGCTTATTCAAAGTTCTTGAAGCCTTGGTTGGATTTCCAAAGGCTTCCAAACTACCTCACACACACACACAACTAAAATAATCCAACTAAGCAACCTATCTAGACATGGATTGACCTAGTCATATCCATCTTAGGGAAAAACAAATGACCTTCTAAGGTCCACACACACTCTCTTGACTTGGCTAGAGTCAGTACATGCCAGAAATAAGGAGTTAGGTTTTTGAGTTAGGTGTGCTCCTACACCAGTTACTAGTTGATCCATGTTTTCTTCCTCAACATAGTTGGGAATTTCTTCAAAAAAAGGCTCTGCATCTCATGTTCAACACCTTCTTCCCTATGTTCATTGCAAAGAGGCTCCTTAATTTGTATCTGATAAGCTTCCTTGTATTTCATAGATGTGGAAATTAGCAGTCGTCTTTATGCTCATGTAGCTCTTTATAATGAAACTCCTCATGAGGTGCCAGTTCTCTTTGTAAATATTCTTCTTTTGCAACTCTAGCACCACTAACCTTTACCAATTCTTCCTCAGAAAACTTCTTTAGTGTCGCTATATTGCTTGCAAGGGATGCTTGACTTCGTTGCTACAATATAATAACCTCTTCATACGGTTTCCATCTGGCATTGAACTGCTCCTTTTCTTGGGTCTACATATCACCGGGCATGCCAAAAAATGTTCAGCCCTTGAAATATCATCCTAACACAGGCATTAAGGCATAACAATATCTCATGGTAACACTGGAAACCTTCTTGAATTATGGGTACCTTTGATTAGGAAGGAATCTCTAGATTCTAGGCCGGTTCCTATTGGATTTGGAATATCACCTATGACTGAATCTCTGATTCGGAAAAGGGAAAAATGGATAACATGAAAACTAAAAAAATAAAATGGGGTGATACACCAAATTGGATTCAGACTAATCAAAACTTGAAAAAAGCATCAACAAGACACATACTACTGATATTTGCAATGGAAATTCACTTTTCAATGTATAGGTTAACCTAAAGATCTCACTATTAGGGTTTGCACCACAAACAATGATGATCTTCCGATAGACATATAGATTTTGCAACTAGGTTATATTTGGATAACTTGCATAAGGAATTGGATTAATTCACTAATCTATGCTATAAACCCATTACACAAAATGTAGAAATGGAGAAGAGTATTGATGTCATAACTCATAAACATATGTGAATAATGGGAGAAATTGCTTTATTTTCTTTAAAAATCTGCAATGGTTACAAGCCAAGATGCAAAAAAACATGCCATAGAACAATATACATTCACTTGAACACACTAATGCATCACAAACTGAAACTATGGTTACAAAATGTATGTAAAAAGCACAAAGGAACTTATATGTTCACAAAACCACCTTCTCCCTAAATTCTAAACCCTAAAAACTAACTTTGAAGTTCAAAGATATACCCTAAATGGGCTATTCAAGCCAATTTCAAAAATCAGCTCCTCCCTCATAAATGCTCCTCTAAATCAGCTAGAAAAACCCTAAATTTTAAGCATAATAAATGCCATGGCCTATGCCCCTAATGTTGGTTCTAAAAACATACATATTTCATTTTAAACATAACCAACATATATGAAAACCTATTAATCAACAACCCTGGGTCAAAATGACCGACACCATGCAATTACATCTCTTTTGAAATATCTCCATTGTGGCATAGGCTAGGTGGTTGTTGTGGCACTTGGAAATCCAAGGCTCCTGCTGACGTGCACTGCAATCTTCAATGTATTTACTCCTCCATGTACTCGAACTTCAAATTTTATACAAACTTAGCATTTTCTTAGTCATCACATTTGCATTTGGGTAAAATGAGGGTTTGAAACCCTAGCTTATGGCACCGCTCATGCTGCAACTATGGTGTTTATTCTGGGCTAGAACTGGCTGTAAATCTGTCGCTTTACCTTTATCTATGACTCTAGGCATGTATTCTGAGCATTAAGCTTGATCTGTTGAACTGGAAGCTATTATTTCACAGAGCTCGGGGTTTTTGACTAAAGTCATTTCCACTGATTTGGGCTCGAGCTGCATTAACACTAGAGTGCAACTTTGTTGATCTTGAAGCTTAGGTTTTGATATGGGTTTGACACAAAGCTCAGGCTCCACACCATTATAGCACTGGTTCTATACATTTACATCTCAACCTTTGACTCTAGATAAATTATTTCTCTATCTTCTTTTTCTTCTAGCTATTATTGTCGCTCTTACTATTGAAATAGTAGTTACATTTCATAGTTTGAAAAACTTGAGTTGCACTATTTAGCTTTAACCTTTCTCCTTAACTCCCTGCATTGATTTGATTTTTCTATGCTTCACTATTATTACATTTTCTCAAACTATGGCTTAGCTTTGAAAGCTTGTTGTTAAATAGATTGATGTTATTTTATCTTAACACTTTCCTTGTGTTATGCATTCAAAGGTAACATTTGTCAGCTCCTTCATCTGCAAATTTTATTTATGTTGTTCACTTGGGGTTTTGTCTTGTCTTTGATTGGTGATGACCGTGACCATATTGTGTCATTTACACTACTCCTTCACTATCAAGACTGATAGTAACTACCATGATTTCTTTTAATGTACCTTTCTATGTTAGGGGAATGACTTGACTTGTTCTTGACATGTCTAAAGCTTTTTATTGTCTGGTCTTAACGACAATGACACATGTTTATCACTATTATTATGGTAGACGTGTTTCAACTTCAATAAGAGATGTGGTTCATGGGGTTCGAGCATGGGCTTTTGACACCCATAAACAACACTATGTTTATCTACCGATACTTTAAAATGCATATTTTTATTTCTTGAACAACACTTTTGTTTGATCATTCTATAGAGGGTAAAAGTACAGACTTGTTTTGGTCTGATGAGTTTCAGCCGGCACATGTCCGACTGTACATATGTGGCACACACACAGCTCCATGTGGTGTCTATGTGGTAGATGGGTTCCAGTTGAAATAGGTCCAGCCGAGACAGTTTCGGTTGGAACCCATAAAACTTATATATACCCTAAAATTTGGTTTGAGCGGCTCATTTGCATTGAACACCTTCTGATAATTGCAGAGCAGAATAGGGGTACTTCGGCCAAAAATAGGTTGGTTTTTTTTTAATATTTTTTTTAAATGTTTTTAATTTTTCTTTAGTTAAATTAATGTAGTTGCACTATTATTTGATGTTTTTTGTTTTAATTTTGCTATTTTAAAATTTAGAAAATATAAAATATTGTTTTATGTAGATTTAATGTTTTTTTGAGATAAGATTATATGTTAGTTACTTAGTTAATTAATTTAGTTTTATTACAAATGTTTCAAAATAGTAGTAAAATATTATAAAACATTAGGAAAATGTTACAAAACAATAGGAAAGTGTTACAAAATATTAGGAAAATGTTACATTAGGAAAATGTTATTATAGGAAAATGTTACATTAGGAAAATATTACACTAGGAAATTGTTACATTAGGAAAATGTTACATTAGGAAAATGCTACAAAACACTAGGAAAATATTATTTAGTTAATTAATTTAGTTTTATTACATATGTTTCAAAACATTAGGAAAATATTACAAAACATAAAACCAACATGAAACTGAAACATAAATAAACATAAACTCTAACAAATTAACCATAACATGAAACTAAAACATAAATCAACATAAACTCTAAAAAATTAACCCTAACATAAAAATGAAATATAAATCAACTTAAAAACTCTAACATTAACCCTAACATGAAACCTTAACCATATTGAACCCTTAACCATATTGAATCCTAACATGAACCCTAAGAAAACCTTAGCAAAATTTTACAAAATGTTAGGAAAATGAACTACAAGACATTAGAAAAAAATAGTATTACAACGTTCATGTATTTTAAAGATAACATTGTACCCTAACATGTGAAACCCTAATATGAAACCAACATCTTGAACCCTAACATGAAACTGAAACATGAATTTTAACATAAACCTTAACATGAACCCTAACATGAAACCTTGACCATATTGATCCCTAACAGAAACCTAACATGAAACCAACACATGAAACTAAAACATAAATCAACATAAACCTTAATGTGCTACATTGAATTTTTCTTTCGAACATACATGTCTTGAAGTGTTTTTTTTTTATCTATTTTATCTATCATGTGACATGGCATTAGATAGAAACTAACATGAAACTAGAACATGTTAACCAACATAAACCGTAACACTAAACAAACATATATGAACCCTAACCATGTAAACCTAATTTAAAAGTAGATCCTTAAACCCAATTGAAAAATTAACCATAACATGTTCAACCAACATGAACCCTAACCTTCAACTAGTGCACGTACTAGAAACCAACATAAACCCTAACATATTCAACGAACACATGAACCCTGACCTTCAAATAGAACACTAGAAGCCAACATGAATGGTCTAACCACAAAAACATGAACCCTAAACCTAATTGATAAATTAACCAAGTTGATCCCTAAATCTAAACATGAAACATTAATTTACATTCAACTAGGCTAGTTGTAAACCTAGAGACAAAATTGATCCATAACTCAAAACCTCTTTTCATTAGAAAATATGTGCACATGTATGTATATATGATTTTAAATCATTTTTATTTCAAATGTATATGCATTTAAGTGTTTTGTAGTTTATTTATTTGTAACAAATGTGTTTAAAAATATATAATTAAATTAAAATTGGACCATGTACATGTGCAGCTTGATCTTGACATATATTCTTCTTTATACTTTTAAGCATATACATCTATTTTTTCTATCACATGGCATCAAGTAGAGGGACATCACCTATAGATTCTGGAGATGCCATTGTACAGGGGGTGGTAGTGACCACTCTTCTCATAGATCGGATGATTCTAGAGAGGACAGGGAGCATTTATTCACCAGTACCATAGCTCAATTGACATGAGCTATTGGGGTTCTTGCTCAGGGGATCTAGTCATCCACCACCCTCCCTAATAGGGATAGGGTAAATGTCATTAGAGAGGACCTAGTTCATATCATTGACACAATACAAGAATACTACCCTTATAATATTATATCTATTGATACATTCTATACTTCTCTCTCCCGCAGTGTTATTGGCGTTGTGAAGTATAGACAGGTTGATTCAGAGATCTCCATCGCTATGGTGAACACCATGTTTCCTCATTACCGAGACAAAGTGCAAGTCAGGGGTTATATGACTACTTGGTGTGAGGATGACCTTGTTGCACCATTTATATATCCTTGATGGTTGGCTACTCATCATAGGTGGTCCCAGAAGGATGAGCTTCCACTATATTTATGCAAACAATTGTTTGCAAAATTTCATTTGCATCATGATGTTGATTACACAGATTTTCCCAGTTATGTTGGGCAGGGGAGGGGGATATTATCAGATAGATTCAGACAGCCTAATTCCCTATAGACCACTAATAAGTGGGAAAAGGTGGGTCTAAACCTTTTGGTCATACAAAAAGGTTTGGAAATGGCAGCTGCATGACAGACTGTACCTAATGACAGTATCAGGACAGATGTATTTTCTAGTATCGCGAGTATCATGACATAGGTTCATGAGATGTCATCTAATCATTTAGGGAAGTAAATGTTGCATTCTCATTATGACGCTCCTCCACCTACACAGGATGCATCCTCTAGTGATGTTACATACTGTAATGTCCCCGCCAGGGAACCCATAAGGAATCAGGTCTTATGACCAAAATTGCAACTAATTTTTTTTTTTACATCATTACTACTCCACATTTACATTCCTTAAGGTTCCCTTAATGAATTTCATTTACTAACACACTTACATTACTTATCCAAATTAAATTTCATTTCTTTTCTTTACTTTCACATTTAGAATTTAAAAGATAGGGTACGAAAATAACATTTCATTTAC
>MU227654.1:1536919-1553322 GCA_018584345.1 Thuja plicata
TAAGAGAAGAGAATGAAAAATTGAAGCATGAAATCAAAGTCCAGAATCAACACAATGAATTGATCAAAAAGGCTGAAGATAGCAACAAAAGGATGGATGATTTTCTTCATGGACAGAGAAGAGTCAACAACTACACAGGATTAGGGTACAATGAGAATGGTGAATCTTCTAATCAACCAGATCAAAGGAATGCTTTCACAAACCCAAGATCCAAGGAGCTGTCATGCAATCACTATGGAAAACTCGACCACACCTCAAACATCTGCAGAAGCAAAATGAAAGGTATTTCTCAAGCACAATCTACTTTCATTGGTAATTGTTATAAATGTAAAAACAAAGGACACAAGGCATATGAATGCAGATCCAAAGTGACAAATCCAAAAAGGAAAACCTATATGGACAAGTACTGTTCTACCTAAAAGATGAATGGGCATACACATGAAGAGTGTTGGAAAAAGACCAAAAAGGCCTGGACACCAAAGGAAACTCATAATAGCCACAAACCAACAAGAGTAGGTAACTCATATGTTTGGGACTATAACACATGGGTAACCTACACAACATGTGGAAGGTATGGTCATATTGCTGCCAACTATATGAGAAAGTGGACTAGAAGGTCAAGAGGTTGGACCAATCTAGTTATGGCATGTTTGCATTGTCATAAGGTTGGACATGTGATAAAAGATTACAAAAACCGACTGACAGATACAAGTACTCATCCCAATGGAAATACCATTGATGACATCAAGAGAATGAGAAACAAGATGTGGGTAAAAGCCACAAACTCTGAAGGTGCAGGAACAAGAAATACAAATGATGACACCCCATCCAATGGATCCAGTGACATCACTACATCCAACTAAAATGCACAAGTATGTATGGAACTACATTATGACAAGTTATATTATGCATCGGTTCCAATACACATAGTTCATATTGTAATATTAGCATTATTAAAGATGCATTATATTGTTATTTGTTAATATATTGAAAAGCAACCATCGGTTATTGGGCACAAATTGCATCTGTGAACACACATAGAAAATTTATCACTACTTACCAGAATGTATCGGTCATTACACAAGCTAAGTATAAACCAACAGACATCGATGAACCTTGAGGCAACGAAAGCTGTCTTCACCACTTTACCAACCATCATCGGTGAAGTCACCAAAGCTACTAGCAACCCTGATGCTTTGCATAGACACCAAAGATGTTATGAATCTCTCTACCCACAAACTCAATCTTTGTATACTGAGGAGTTGGTAAGCATTAATGACAACTTAGGGCACAAAAAGTTATAAAGCCCGACGGGTAAACTCATTTTCACACCCGCAATTTTTGAGCAGAGCGAAGCAAAGTAAAGTGATTTCAAAGAAATTTGGAGTGTGAACTAGTAGGAATCAACACAAGGCATTCACATTCACAGGCAATCACAGAGAATCAGTAGGTAATCACATTCACCAACCGCACTATTTTATTTGTGAAAAGCCCTAAATTTCTACAATGCGATGGCATCAACTTCTAGATTTGAAAAGATTAAGGAAAATAAGGTGAAAATGTTCAAGCTTGTTAGCAGAGGCTCGTAGCTACACCAAAAAATAGTATCACAACCTAACAATTCTAGATAATTCTCCATAATCCCACCTAGGGTTTTTCTGGTAGAGGACGTAAGGTCCTATATACATTAAAAGATCTCAGAAATAGGAGATCTAGACCTAGATAATGCCTACAGGGCACTATGTGATGACACTGGAAAGCTCAAAGAAGAGCATAAACATTTGGAAGTAAAGGGACTCATGAATGCACTGCATTTTCCCAAAGTCTTCAAAACAGATTGGATAAAGATTGTTCTTAGCAGAATGCACAACAAGACTTTATGGCTTAATAAGAGAAAGCCAATAACAAATGATGTTATTCACGTAGTTACTGGTTATCCTATGACCAAAAAACCACAAGCTCACAAGCACCCATCCCTAGTGGAAGTTGAAAAACTGACTAGTGCTAAATCAGACAAAAGAGCACTTAAGGTCAACACCATTACCAACGTAGAGATAAATTTTGGAGCATGTGTTGTTCGATATAAAATTTTCCAAGTGAGCAGAATGAATAGCATATCAAGTACTGCTATGAGCACAGCATACAAGATCATCAAACAGGGAAAGAAGATAGATCTTGCAGAGATCCTTCTACATCAACTAAAGGAGAACATGTGCACTATAAGATCTTCAAGTACAAACACTTGTAATTTTGGTTCCCTCATAATGTGCATATTCTTTTAATTTGAAGAATACTTTCTTTCAATAGGAAAAGTTGTATGGGACACAAGCAGACCTATAACCATTCAGATAGGTGAATTCATAGAAACGCTAGGAATATATTTTGATAATGTAATGCATGAATATTTCAAAACCATTAAGGAAATTTTGCAAACCAGAACAAGGATTCCTGAAAATATGATAGAGGAACATAGATAAAATATATGTTTCATTTTAGATACTAATTTCATGTATATCCAAGTAGTAGTATCTAGGAAATCATGGCTTTCACGGTTAGAATATGAAATCAAAGCAGGACTAGCCAATGAGTGCATTAAGGCACTACTGAATAAACCAGTGGACAACAAGAAACAAAGATTTGGCACCCATGAAGAGGCCAAACAGAAGATTAAAACAAATCTTGTTATCAAGAAAGCTATAAAATGGTCAGGCAGAATGGTGAAGAATTTGAAAAATAAATTGAATATATCTTCTAAAGGTGAAGAAGAAAAGGAAGGTGAAGAGGAACAAGAGGGTAAGGAGGAAATCATCGAGGACCAGTTACTCATTGGTGATATAGCAGAGGAAAATGAATTAGAGGAAGAATAGTCTGATTCACCACCTCCTTCTCCACCTAAGAAGTCAAGAACAAGGAGTCAGATAGCAAAGGATGCAACTCCTTCTCCCATGGTAAAAGGAAAGGTGTATAAAAGGAAACCTAACACATCAAAGGGAAAACAACCAGTTGGGAAACCTACCAAAAGGAGAAAAATTGTTTAGATAAATGAAGATATAGAGGACTTAGCTATGGATGAGCCTGACACTGTAATTAAACAAGAAAAGGAAACAACAAAGGTAACATCAACTACTGAAAACATTGATGAAATTTGTAAGTACATTTTAGAAGCATCATCTATTGGACATCCTAAGATTAGGAAATAGTTGAGATAGGATTCTATAGAACAGAATAAAATTGAAGATACAATTATAGCTAAAATTTGCAGACACTATTATGTCCCACTTCAATTCACTACACGTGATGTACCACAAGAACTATTGATAAGATTATCTTCTAGGTTCACATTTGCACTCCATGAGGAGAAGAGGATAAGAGAAAGACTACTTGTTTCTCTTATGCCTCCTGAATCAAAAAGGAAAGAAATAAATGAAATCATGGAGAAATATGAGAAAAATTTCTTACCCAAAATGAGAGCTTACAAATTTCTTGAAGAGAAGTTTATAGAGCTAGAACAAGAAGCTCATGATAAATGGAGCAAAATACTCAATCCTGATAAGGAGAGTAGTTATGAGAAGGAAACTATCACTCAGAGAGATAACTCAATAGTTGATTTAGATAGTGAAGAAGTTCAAATAACTGGCCAGAAATAGGTTGATATTATAGATGAAGAATGGCTTGACAATAGTGAGAAAAATCAAGTACCAACAAGTCCAATTCACATCAGTTTAGAGGATGAAGAAGTTACCAAAGAAGAGTTAACAATAAAAGGTAACATAGATGATGATATAAATGATGAATCATGGTTAGAAAACATTGTCAATGACACTACAGGAAAAGACCTTGCAGTAGAAGTACAAAAAGATGAAGACATAAATACTGCAAAGGGAAATACCGACGGACATGATTCAACTATTTATACTGCAACAGTCAATACACTGACAAACATGAATATATTAATAGATTTTGTTGATATTCAATCAAGTTAGGAAAAATAATCTAAGAAAGATGATGATATACCCAAGGATATGGGTACTGATGAAAACAAAGATGCATCCAACACTCAAAAGGATATAGATACAGAAATGAAAGATGCAACCAACAATCAGCAAGAAGTGTTAAATGAACAAAACAAAGATGCAGATAACAAAACTAAGGATACATTGAGAAAGGTTGAAGAAAAAGATAAGAGTGAAGAAGACAAAAAGGATGAAGGCACACAATAAAAATAAAATATATCTATTGATACACCTAAGGCCAATGAGGAGACATCTTCACAAAACCAGCTGGTGGACTCAGAACAGAAACAACAGGATGCTTCATCTTCTCGACCATCACCTACCAAGTCAACCCAATCTCAATGATTACAAATGGTAGTACATCAATCTACCACCCAGCCAAAGAAGAAGAAGAAGAAGAAAAAATTGAATAAAGACATCTTGGATGTTACAATGGATGAAGTAATAGAAGTCCCAAACTGGGATATTACTACTTTGGATAGTGATAAACTTCAAGAGTTTGGAGTGATATGCCAAAGGAAATCCATTCAGAAGAAAATGATACAGGAACACAGGGAAACAATGGCAATTGAAAAGGCAAGAGACATTCTCCAACAACTTGTTCCTGAGGTGAAACTTGAAGAAAATACTATATTTAAGGAGAAAATAGTTGTTCTTACCGATGCCATCATAGACTAGAATATCGATGCAGAACAAGCAATGGAAGAACAAGCAATGGAAGAACAAGAAAAGAAAAAGTATCAATAAAAGTTAATTGATAAGATCGGCCAAGAAGTAGCAGTGAACAAGGTAAAGCTCTCTGAACTAACTAATCAATTAGAGCCAATGATTGTTGAGGCAATTACCTTAGTTTAAAAGATGTGCACGCTTGAAAAGTTTACAAAAGAAAATAGTGACAAGTTAGTAGAAATAGATTCTAATTTCACAACGAGTGCACAAAGTGTAACCTCAAATGAAGATAGTATCAAGGTGCATCATGACAAGGTCATTGAGGCTAACAGGCTAAGGCAATAAATATGGGATGCTAAAACACAATTAAGAGGTGAGATTACCAAAATATAGGCACACATCTTTCCTAATCTTACTATTCTACAACAGCATATTTTTGAAGCCAAAAAGTTAATTGCAACCCCAGAGATGTCTGTAGTAGACATCATCTATGATATACACGTAAGGATATCACTTGAGCACATGGCTCTGGAAATTCTGAAGGATAAATGGGAATAGATAATGGAGGAGATCAAGTCCTCACATTCCCACCTTTTTGACAAGATGTAAGTATCTTTTCCCTTTATTATCAAAAAAGGAGGAATAGAAAGGAAATGTATAGTGTATGTATAGAAGGAATAGACATGTAAAGATAGTTATGTATAATATATCAAAAAAAGAGTACATAAGGAAATGTATATATACTTACACTTACCGACATATACATGTTGGAAATACAATAATGGGAAAGCAAGATACTAAGAGAGGGGGGTGAATCAGATCTTCAAATTTAAACACTTAAAAACAAACCGATCCACATTCATACATATATGAATCTAATGTAATCTCAGATAGCATCCACACAATGAAATAAATAACACATAACACAATAAATTGGTAACCCAGAAACCCAAATAGGTAAAATTGGGGTGGGGATGATACCCACAAAATTCTCCACTACTGCAATAATAAAATGTACCTGTCAAGGTTACAAATGTTGATTACAAAATGTAATCTACCCTGTTAAAGGTATGTCTGGTTAAGAGCTAAAGATCATTACAAACTACCCTATTAAAGGATTTCAACTTACAATGAAGTAAGCACTCTATTATGAGATAAAGAAAGGTCTTCTAGAACCACTCTGTTAAGAGATTTTCACCTGATACAATGATTAGAATGTCTCAAGTATTGATCCTTTGTTATGCACTCTAATGCTAATGATGGATCTCCTCTTTCCAGTACCTTCTAAGATCTCATAATCTGATATAAATTTACTCTGTTGTTCACTATGTTGTTGCTCTGTTTGATCTCTATTTCTCAACAAAATAACCCTTTATGCATTTCACTTCAAAATACAGTCAGTAGAAAATTCATCAACTCTCTCCATACACACATACAAAATAGGGTTTAGAAGCAATCTAATATATCCATTCAAATCTGATAGCGAGATCTAGATAAATGATCAAGATCTGATATCCATACCTTGATGGTAAAACAATTAATGTTTACAATAGGTCATGCATAGGATAAAACAATTAAATGCATAACTAACTCCATAGAAGAATATTAAATGCATACATAAGTCAGCCCAAAAAAACTTATACAAGTCAGCCAGATCACTTATCCTTGAAGTTTGTATCATTCCAGACATGTATACAAAAACTATTCTGCTCGGCACTTGACTTCTCTGTCACTCAACACTTAACATCTCTGTGTCCTACTCATCTCGGTAATGTAACTCGGCTCATCAATGTAACTAGGCAAACTAAAAATTGCTCGGCAATGTTTCTTGGCCTTGCATAGTTTTAGCTTGGCCACAGTGATAGCCAACTAAAACTGCCTAAATGAATGACTAAGTGTTGGTCACTAATCATCAACAGAACTTAGAGATTAAAAATCTCCCCCTTTGATATTAGTGGCAAAAACACTTATCATTACTTCCATTCATTTCATCAAAATATTTCCTAAGTACACAAAGTACTCCCCCTAGGAATATACTCAGAATAATATACAAGTTTACATGCCAAAAATTATATACAAGTGTACCTGTACTGTACTGATGTATCATATTGTATCCTTTCATACTTCCTTACCAACTTCCCCCTTTTTTTGTCACTGATTGCTGGTGACGTTAAGTTGTACTTATCCAAAAATTGTTTATGAAGCTGCAGGGTGGATTCAAATGTAGTATCCCAGCTTTCCTTTGCAATCTTCATAACTTCTAATTTTATTTCTAGCTCGGCAACTAGACTGACTAAAAATTTTGTAGTTGATATATTTGTAGTGCTCTGTGATAACTCCTTTGCATTTGAAAGTTCCTTATGTATTACCTCCAAGTGAGGCAACAGGCTTGTCTAAATAGTTATCAACTTGGCCCTTATGCGACCATCTTTAGCCATAAGCTCGGCTATTCTCCGTTGTGCATTTATCAACTTATTAAGATGTAAAGAACTAGAAGTAGTATCTTTACCCAAAGTAGTGCCAGTTGATCTCAAATCTAACTATATCTTCTCAACAAGCTGTAGATTATCCTTTGTGAAAAATTCATTATCACATAATTTCCTATACAAAGAGTAAACATTGGATGTAACTTTCTCTAAAGTTTCTATAAGAATAGAAAGTTCAACCTGTTTTGTGGCAATCTCTTCTGAGATTTTCTCTAGAACTTTTCTCTCAAATCTTCTCCTGGACCATTGTAGAAGCTTTTCATTGTTGTATTTGCCCTCATCATTTATTTTTTGTATAATGTTGACTAGCTAATCAATGATTGGAGCTTGAGGCATTTCATCCTCTAATTCAAAAGCCTTTGCAAATATGTCTTTGATGTCATGCAACACCTTCTTTTGCTTATGTTCTATCTTCAACTCTTCCTGTCTCTTCTTCCTCTTAAGTAATTCTTGAAGAGTCCCTATTTGTTCAAAAGATAACTCATTGGGATCCCATTGTGGAATCACAATGACCTCATCTAATGTTACATCTAGAATCTAAGACTTCTTCTTCAAGATTTTATTTTTCTTCAACTCTAGAGAACTTATGCTCGGTAGCATAATATATTTCCCTTTGACAGTGTCAATATCCATTGCCTCTTTTAATTCTATCAATATTTTCTGTGGATTGGGCATACCACCAGTTTAAGGACCTGTGGGTGTGGATGATGTAGAGTGTGGTAGATCAACCAACACTTGCATTGCCTCTTCTTATTTAGGCTCATCAACATTATCCTTCATCCATACTCCACTATCTAAAACTATTTTCACAACCTCTAAAATAGGTGGATTATGTGAAGTTACCTCTTGTTCATTTGGTTTCTGGTTCTCTTCACTTTTTTGATCATTAACAACTTCAATTATTTCATCAGATGTTGTGATCTTCCCTTCTTCAGTATCAGTTTCCTTAATAGGTGAATCAATGTCTTTACCACTTGGCATCTCTTGTTCCTCTCCATTCAAATTGCTTGGATCATCAACTATAAAATCCATAGGACTATCTGCAATCAGATCAATAGAATTTGTTGCATCTAATGCATCTTTGGTCTTGTCCCATTCTATGGCAATTTGAGCTTGTGTTATCTGTGGTTTAGGGGTAGTCTTTACTTCAACTTCTTTTGACTTTTTCTCAGATGTCCCTTCACTAGATTTCTTATCTTTTGGAACGGCCAGTCCAAAGATTTCCTTCTAGATCCTTGTGCTTTGCTGTACTACACCTTCAATGTCATTTTTCAGAACAACATAGCCTCTGAGTTTAGGAACAAATATAATCTTGTAATCCTCAATGAATTTGGCTCTTTTCTTTGAGGTGAGCTCAGGTATTACCTAGGCTAGATTTCCTTCCATGATCTGTCATTCTATGGCAAGTGCAAATTCCCATTTTCTTGACAGAAAATCATAAAGTTCATCAGGCACATGATTTCCTATCTCTGTAGGAGTTAATTTGAAAGTACTCATCATGTCCAAGAGTGCTTCATGTACTTTGTGCCTATCTATATTTTTCAACTTTTCATACTTAATGAACTTAAAAGTTGCTAACCCTGCTGAATTCCTCAAAGTGTCACATACCTCATCAATACTTGCTGGTTTCTTGAATTGTGTTGTAGGTATGTTGTTGGGTTCATCAGTTTCTATCTTTTCCTCATCACTATCTGTCCCCAAATTTAATCTCCTTCTAGGTCTCTTTGTTTGCTTACTCGGCTCAGCCTTAGGAGAAACCTTTGCTTCCTTTCCAGAACTACTTTCTACAACTTTCCTCTTACTATATACTTTTGTTTGAACTTATACTGGGGAAGTAACAGTAGATTCTCTAGTCCTCGGATGATTAGCTGCAGGAAGTGTAACCTTGGGCTTGGCTTTTCTCGGCTTGGTTACTATGATAATTGATGGTCTCTTGCCCTTAGCTTTCTTATTAACCTCTTCTAATGCACTTACTTCCTCCTCTGTAGAAATATCCTCACCTTGTCTAGTGGTAAGGCCTAAAGGTGCATCCTCAGGTTCTTCATCACTACCTAAGCCAACCATTTTCTTCAGGTTTTTCACAATCTTCTTTCTTTTCCTCTCCATAGTTCCCTCATTCAAACTTCTAGAAATTTTAGCCTTATCTTCATCAAAATTTCCAAATATCTCTGTTGTAGTATCAATTGCCTTGGCTAAGAGTGCAATGATGGCAGCTGATGCTTCATCAATGTTAATTTCATATGGAAATGGTTCTAAGCATGTTATCCTAGGAGTCACTGCCTGGATATAAGTATTATCTGTATCAACTAGAAAATAGATTTCTTCATAGTGCTTTTACACTAGTGACATACGAATCCTAGTCCTTAATCTCATTCTCTTCTTGAATCTACAAAATAGCTCCCCATAATGCTATTGAAATTACTTCCTAGTTTCTCCATACATTCACTAATCTAAACTGTTATGGGTCTATCCTTTTTCCAAACAATATTTCCCAGTGTAGGAAATGTATCCTGAATGTAGAAAAATATACAGACTAGTAAGGAACCAAACTTACATGATGAGCTCTTAGCCTTTCTGATTGATGCTAGGTTATCGGCTAATTGTGTTTTTTGTAGCTCGGCAAGATCATATGTATGATTCTTCTTAACAATTTTCCATGCCTGATCAATGGTTGTACAAGGAACACTATCCAATCTACTAGACTGATAGAACTTATGTTCTATTACTCTTACTCCAAAATCAAGTTCTAGGTTTGTAATTGTAGAGATAGTCATACCTCTGTTGTACCATACAGCTCCAGTTTTTTCTGTAATTTCTTCTTTTTTGTTATCTCTCATTGCCCATTTTCCGTTCACTACAGGATATCCATTCACTTGATGAATCATGCTTTTGGTGATCTTGACTAGTCCATTATCCAACCACATACACATGTCATGAACTTGCTAAGGATAACCTTTATCCATTCATATTTGAAACCTTGTGGAAAATCTAGGGCACGAGTTAACCCTTTGTCGGCTAAATGTTTGAATTCTACCTTTAGAACTCCATTGACACACAATTTGTTGTAGGATTTCCTCAATTCATTATCACCTACTTCACCAATTTTAACCATATAACATGATCGAACATCATGAATCATAAGTACCTTGGGTGGCATGGATGAGAGGGCTCCTATTAAATCATTCTGAATCACACTTTCAGGAATGGCTCAAAAGTTGAGAGGTTCAAATTCATCGCTCCGTATTAACTAAATTTGCTCTGGTTCTGCCTCCATACTCTTAGCTGATGCGGAAGAACTTGCAGCCATAATCTTGAAATTAGGGTTCGAGAGATGAAAAATAGAGTACCTCAGCAAGTAGCTCTTTGTACTTTTCACCTTAGGATTTTCGACGGTATGTTGATGAAATCATTGATGCTAACTCTGTTAAGATCAATTCTACAAATTATGTCAATCACTCTGTAAATAGTAAAAATCGCAAGGTAAAAATGAAATGTCAACTGTTCATCCTTTATAGACTTTGGAAGGTCAAGGTAGGTAAGCAATGAATGTTCTACCCATTGAGTTAGTGCAAGCCAGCTATCCTCGGCTTTAACACAACTTGGATTCCACTCGGCTTACTAAACTCAGCCTTCACAAAATTTTACTCGACCAACAAAACTTGGCACTTACTAAAGAACTCGGCATTAGTGTCCATGATTGGTGCTTGGCACCTATTAGTGAAATTGGCTCATCTCAGCATTTGTATTCAAAAATATGTCCTGGTGCATCTTAACATATGCAAATATGGACTTTTGTACATTTCATGTTAGGAACTGATGTAAGATAAGAGTGTTAGATGCAGTTCCTTACATACCTCTTTTTCTTAGTTGGAGATGATTTGATCACTTGATCCATTGGATTGGGTGGCCTTGGCTTCACGAGCTTCACTACTGCATGGTTTAGACTTCTTAACCCATGTCTTATTCATCTGTTCCCTTATTTGCTCAACAGTAGGAGCAGGTACCCTAGTCTTACAATCTTTCCTTGTATGTCTAATTTCAAGACAACTGTGAAAAACTAGGCTTCCATTCATCCAACTTTTAGACTTTCCTCTTAAATGTGTCCTTATGCAATTCACTGGAACATGTCCATACTCACCACAATAATGACAACTATGCCATGTATTGTAATCCCAATTGTAAGTATTGCCTTTTCTTGGTGATTTCTCTTGTACCTTTGATGTCAACTGTTGTTTACCTTTAGATCTGCAATCTTGTGCTCTATGACCATATTTGTGACAGTTATAGAAATTACCATTGATTCTAGGTGTTTTTCTTGCCTTTGTCTTACATTCATGTGCTTGATGTCCAAACTTATTATAGTTAAAGCAATAACCATTAAAATTAGTTTTTGGATGGGACTTACCATTCTTACTTTGGAAAATGTTTGTTGTATGACCTGGTTTCCCACAGTGGTGACAAATAGGTTTGTTTTTTCTCAGCTTTGCATGCCTTCTTTCAGTTATCTTAGATGATTCTCCATCTTCAATGGTTATATGTTGTTCAGTGTGACCTAATCCAAAAGAATCTTTAGGTCTTATTGATTCTTCCACCAGTTGTTCAAAGTAGCTCATAGCTGCACTCGGATCATTCATTTTGTTATTAAGTTCTTTCTCAGATCTCAATTCATCTTTCAATTGATTGTTCTTAGATCTAAGATTTACAATCTCTAAGTCTTTCCTACTGATCTCCTGATTGACAAGTAGTAGTTGATTTGCCATGTCTACTTGATTGACTGTCATTGTTTGCACATCATGTGTTCTTTCATCAAGTCTGGTAGTCATCATTCTCTTGTCTTCTTCTGCCATAGCCTTGTCATCTTTGGCTTTATTTTTCTGTTCAACAAATTCACACATTCTTATTTATTGGGCTTCTTGTTCCTTTTTCAAGTTGTTGACTTCTTCACATAGTGCACTGTTCTTTTCTAGTAGATCTTCTATTGATGCATCGCTCTCAGTAGAATCTCCATTCTAAAATAGATTTGTGGTGTCCTCTTCCTGATAATGAGTGACATTCATTATTTTGGCCAGATCTTTCCTTGTAGTCAAGGAATTCTTGTCTTGTAGTCTCAAGTTGTTGTAGTGGTAGCTGAATATCAATGTTTTGATTCTCAATGACTTTACCCATCTTGTAGATCTCCATCTCAAGATCTGTATTCTCAAGCTGATTATAACCTTTTTAGAGAACTATGCTCTGATACCAATTGTTAGAAATACAATAATGGGAAAGCAAGATACTGAGAGGGGGGGTGAATTAGATCTTCAAACTTAAACACTTAAAAAAAATTTGATCCACATTCATACATATATGAATCTAATGTAATCTCAGATAGCATCCACACAATGAAATAAATAACACATTACACAATAACTTGGTAACCCAGAAAACCAAGTAGGTAAAACTGGGGTGGGGATGACACCCACAAAATTCTCCACTACTACAGTAATAAAGTGTACCTGTTAAGGTTACAAATGTTGATTACAAAATGTAATCTACGCTGTTAAAGGTCTTCCCAGTTAAGAGCTAAAGATCATTATAATATACCATGTTAAAGGATTTCAACTTACAATGAAGTAAGAACTCTGTTAGGAGATAAAGAAAGGTCTACTAGAACCACTCTTTTGAGAGATTTTCACCTAATACAATGATTAGAATGTCTCAAGTATTGATCCTTTGTTATGCACTCTGATGCTGATGAAGGATCTCCTCTTTCCAGTACCTTCTAAGATCTCATAATCTGATATAACTTTACTCTATTGTTCACTGTGTTGTTGCTCTACTTGATCTCTGCTTCGCAACAAAATAACCCTCTATGAATTTCACTTCAAAATATAGTCAGTAGACAATTCATCAACTCTCTCCTTACACACATACAAAATAGGGTTTAGAAGCAATCTAATATATCCATTCAAATCTGATAGCGAGATCTAGATCAACGATCAAGATTTGATATCCATACCTTGATGGTAAAACAATTAATGTTTACAATAGGTCATGCTTAGGATAAAACAATTAAATGCATAACTAACTTCGTAGAAGAATATTAAATGCATACATAAGTCAGCCCAAAAAAACTTATACAAGTCAGCCAAATCACTTATCCTTGAAGTTTGTATCATTCCACACATGTATACAAAAATTGTTCTGCTTGGCACTTGACTTCTCTGTCACTCGGCACTTAACATCTTTTTGTCCTACTCGGCTTGGCAATGTAACTCAGCTCAGCAATGTAACTAAGAAAACTGAAAATTGCTCGGCAATGTTGCTCGGCCTTGCATAGTTTTAGCTCGGCCATAATGATAGCCAACTAAAACTTCCTAAATGAATGACTAAGTGTTGGTCACTAATCATCAACAAAACTTAGAGATTAACAATACATAGGGGGAGTCATTCAAATGACTAAGGAAGGAGTATACACAAGTGTACATACTAATACATTCAGTATGTTACACATATCATGTTTTTGATACTAATGTCAAAGGGGGAGATTGATGACATTAATTTTTCCATTAGTACACTTAGTGAAAAACATTAACATAGATCATTGGTACAAGCATAACCAGTGGAATATAAGCATAACTGGCAGACAGTGAGCATACCCAACAGAACAAAAAGTTATGAGAAAATGCTAAGTATGGAATTGATCAACGAACACAGACAAGTGTTAACACCAACAAAGTAAACAGGACATCACCAACGGGTCAATGACATAACACAAAGATCATCACCGATGACAAAGTTTTGATAAAAAAACTAATGGAGCACAAAAAGGCATACCCAACGAACAGTTTAAGAAAGGAACACCGACGGCAAAGAAAACTGATAGTCAGTCAGAGAACCCGCAAATAGTGAATCTAAGTTTTACACGTCAGATAAAGCATTGTAATTCTATTTTTAGAGTTTTAATTTTTTTTAAATCATTACTTGAGGTTCAAGCAAGCATAATGTAAATTTTTTGAAGCATCCTAACGAATCTAAAACATATCTGACTAAAGATCAAGGTCAAGTTGTAAACCTTGGATCTAGAGTTAACTTGTGAAAGCATGAATCAAGAATAGAGCTAAAATATAGTATAAATAGATGTTTAATCAATTGTGAATTAATAAATTCATTATTTTTTATATCCATGAAGAGCATCTAATGAGAAGAAGGTAGAATTCATGCAAAGCTCATAAACATATCACACCAGTTATCAAGAACACACAGAGGCTACCGACGAGCAGACAAAGGTATTATTCAATCATGAAAAGATGATTACTCATACATAGGAGGCTTTATTGGATCTTTCATCACCAATTAGAGATTTCATATATCATCAAATCAAAGACTTGTGTAGTTGCATTCTAACAAGTTCATCACATCTAAAAACCTTTTGTAGAAGGTGGACTTAGCCGTTCTTTACAAATCTCTTAACAGAGTGCACACTTAACAGTGTTGCTAAAGCTTCAAATGAAGTAGATCTTAACAGGTCTCCAATATAATACTCCTAACAGGGTAGGTCATCAGAAGTGACCAATTGTAAGCTTTAACTGGCCCCTTCTTATCTATAGATAGTGAAGTCTTGTGGGTAACAATCCCCACCGTAGTTTTTACTTCCTAACAGGAGTTTTCTGGGATATCATATCTTGTGTCATGTGTTATCTATTTTCATGAAAGTTTCTTGTATGGTTACATATTAAAGAAATTATGTTATGATTGCATATACATAAAGAAAGATGAACAGTTAGATAAGATAATTTACAAACTGATGACTAAGGGTTAATGGGCTAACAAAGAAAAGTTTTAGAGGTACTGATTCACCCCTCCCCTCTCAGTACATCATTCCAATATAATTCCAACAAAAACTTTGTTTTGACGGGTCCAAATGTAAACATGAAGTCGGCGCAGGAATTGAACTGATAAATCCAAGAGGTAAGTCCTTCTATGCTACTTATTTTTTACTATTGTGTGCACTAACAATGTTGCATAATATGAAGCGCTAGTTCATGGACTCCTCCCTTCCCATGAAAAGGGGATAACAACCCTGATAGTGGAGGGCAACTCACAGCTGATCATCAAGCGGATCCGTAGTCAGTATTCTTGTAATGATAAGATACTCTCAGCTTACCAAAATAGAGCATGGGCCTTGATCAAAGACTTTGAGGAATTCAATATCAAATCCATCCAAAAAATGAAGAGTTTCATTGCTTACACACTAGCTATGTCTTATATTTCATTACACCCAATGGACAGGTCAAAACTCAAGAAGTTTTCAGTGGAACTCATTGCATCTCTAGCTATCCCAGACAATATTACAAACTTTCAAGTCTTCCAAAATGACCAAAACATCTCGGAGTTCATCATGTGTGTCGGTATGTTTAAAAAATAGATCATAGATGAAGGTAAGGAAGAAGTAGAGGAAGAAGAAGATCTGAAAGCGCCTAACGATCAAGGCATCATAAATTTATATACCAACTCCATACCTAAAGGCATGGTAGAACTAGAAAGGATCTTTGACAGTGACATGACTGGTATGAGAATATGACCATATATCCCACCCATTGGTAAATAATATGAAACATTCAACCTCAACACAGAGTATGAGCCAAGATAGGTTCATATCAGGAAAGTATGTACCAAAGAAGAAAGAGAGAGAATGGTCTGAATCCTCTTTGAGTATCGAGATGTCATAGCCTGGAGCTATGAAAAATTGAAAACATATGACACCTTGGTCATAGTACATAATATCCCACTGAAACCATATTCTAATCCTTTTTGACAATGTTAAAGACCCGTGAACCCCACCATGGAGCCTCTAATATAAAAGGAATTCCAGAAGTTACAAGATGCAAGAATCATCTTCCCAATATAACATTCCACATGGGTAGAAAACTTGGTATGAGTAAGGAAGAAGACTAGCAAGATATGATTGTGTGTAGATTTCTAGAATCTAAACAAGACCTCCCATAACCTGATAACTAACCACTTCCATCTCTAGACGAAGTGTTGCAAGTAGTGAACGGTTCCCAAATTATTTCCTTCTTTGATGGGTACTCAGGCTACAATTAGGTTATGTTACAAGAAGAGGATTGGTGCAGAGAACTATCCTTGGATCTCCATCTTGTCTTCATTCTTCACAGATATCAAGTATAGAGCAGTGATCACATTGGTCTCATTTGGCCTTGTTCCAAATTGTACAACTTGATCTCATTTGGTC
>MU227654.1:1577160-1592459 GCA_018584345.1 Thuja plicata
TTTTCTCCATCGAACTTAGGGCTTTCTTTTCTGAATTAAGACATCTGATCTACCTTAAGCTGTTAGGCTTCTTCTCCAAGGCACTTGGCTCTGATACCAATTGTTAGAATAGTCCCAAAGGATAACTTAGAGGGGGGGTGAATCATTTATCAGTAACTTTGGTTCTTTTTACTTCTATAATTTTAAAATACAACAAAGTAAATGCTTAATCAGATAACATAGTACTCAACACACAATTTGATTATGGGGAAACCAAATGGTAAAAACCCTGGTGCGAATTAGCACCCACAATAAACTATACTTGTTTGTACTAATCCCTATTAAAAGATATTTCAACCTTGTTAGGAGTTGTACAATACAATGCAATAAGTATAGTGACCTGGTTAAGGGTCGGACCCTGTTAGGAGTCTTTTACAAATAACCCTGTTAGGGGTGGTGGACTCACTGTCCAAAAGCTCACTGCTTGATGGTGAAGGCTACAACCTTCTAAATAATAGATATGCACTATATTTGATGATGAACTGTAGAGTAGACCTATTGTCTTGATCAGTTCCAGTGTATTGCAATCTTTCACTTCTTCTTCACATAGACTCTTGATGAATGAACCAACTCTGATGATCTGCTCTGTACATCTTTCTTATCTTTTCATATCATTCACACTTAGTGTGACACCTTTGACTTGTTATAAGTATCTTCCTCATAGTATGATATCATGGGACCTATAAGAAAACTCTTCATAACATTCTTTTTGGCTCTACTAAGCATGCAAGCATAATTATAACCGCGAAAGTATAAACCAAATAGACGCGATGCTTCACTAAGTCGGCCTCACCAATTTAACTCTAACTTTGCAATCTTCTTGAAACACATTTGGCGCCTTTGAATTAATATCATCAGCTCATAACTAAACATGAATATACACATGCATTATAGAAGATAGGCGCAACTCAAGAAACATGAAATATATGTCGGCCCTAAACTGTTACACTTCCAGAACTATAACTACTAATAATAGAATTACATAACTTTACTGAAACATCATATATGGGTCTGCGCGTATGAACATAACATAATAAACATGTCAACAACATATATCTATCCATGCAAGTCTCCATATCATCATTCTGATAAGTACATATAGAATTACTATTGTGTATTATATGTTGTCATTAATGACAAACATACAATCAATCAACTACTCAGAATCAAATCTCTAACAAAGAGGCTATCCTAAATCATTTGTAAGGGTTGGCAAGTTGATGTCAGAGTGTGTACGGACTATGAAATTGAAGAACAATTACATTTTTGTGTTTTGTGAGGATCTGATATTGTATTGGATTGAATCTTCTAAAGTAAGATTTTTTTTTGGTAATGTAGATTGTTCTAACACTTTTTATGGTGGTAGTTTGTTAATTTGAATAGTTTTAGTTGCTTTGGTAAAATATTTTAGTTTTTGTCCTGTCGCTGGTTTGAATTGAGCACTATTATACAAATGGGGTCATTGATCCATTTTCCACCATGGAACTTGCACAGGCTCTTGGATTATAGAAGGTGACTCCATGTACATTATGTACATTGAAGGAGAGTCCCAAGAAAGTATGGCAACTATTTATAAGGTGATTCCCTAGGTGAGCCAGAGATGCATGGCTAGTGATCACCAACAGTTGTAGAGCATTTTGGAGGAATTGAAAGAATTCATTTCTTGAATAAAGCATTGTGGGAAGGTAGTGTGTTGAGTGAAGGAACCATAACTCAGAGGAGAAGTTTGGGTGAGTTGTTTTGCAAGCCAAGAAAATCAATTTCTTGTGCAGACTGTGAAAAGGACCTAAAACCCTAAATTTTAGGCATATTTGTAGGAGGTACTGTACGGACACCTCTGGAAGCCAAGATCTAGAAAATACTTAGGTTCTTAAAAAAGGGTATCAAGATATGGTGCTAGTTTTTTGAATTGTTATGAAATTTTATAAGATATTGCAGAAAAGGAGCCTAACTAGGCCTAATGCTAGTAGCTCTCTTTTGGATGTAATTGACTTGGAATTTGGAACTCGTTGAGGGTTTCAATCCCAAAGCTATTTGTGGACATTGGAATTAGTCCAATAAACAGTCTTGAATACTACCTTTCCTAATGGAATAGTTTGGTATCCAGTTGGATCAGTTTGTGCAGATGGAGAAAGAAAGGCCATTTGAAGCCTAGGAGGGAACATGGTGAGTGTTGATTCTTCATTGTTGGTGTTCACTAGTTTAAAGGATTAGGATCTTGTGAGAAGAATCCTAAGGAGAATAGGGTTAGTTGAATAACCCTAGTAGGTCATTTGAGTGGCCTAAACACCCCCAGAGAAAGCTAGGGAGAAGCAAGACTAGTGTTACATCAAAGTGGTATCAGAGAAAGTTGAGAAACTTGGGAAGTGAGTGCATGTCAGAAGCTACTAGAGAATCATTAGGTGAGTCAAAGATGATGAAAAATGAATAATTATCTAAGGAAGTTGATGAGAAAAAGGAGAGGAACCAACTCCTTGAAGCAGCCTTAGAAGGTATGAATTTAAGGCTAGAGGAAGCTGCTAATGAAGCAGCTAGAAGAAGAGAAGGGGTGGAAAGTAGTGATAGGGGAAAGAAGGTTGTTGATGAAGACATCATTCTGGAACCTAACCCTATCTTGAATGAAGATCCATTCTTGAAGGCCATCAAAGCATTGGGTGGAAAACAATTAGAAGGTATCCCTTTGTTTAGTGGCAAGATGGATATTGAAGCAGTAATGGATTGGATAGAGGGAATGGAGAACCATTTCAAATGTGAGGGTTTGGATAAATCCCAAAAGCTTAAGGTGGCCAAGTCTAGACTCAGAGGGTCAGCTTTGACTTGGTGGAAATACCTTCAAGATGAGAGGGTAAGAATGGGAAAGAAACCAATATAAAATTGAAATGCCATGGTGACCAAGTTGAAGGAGAATTATCTCCTAGAGGATTATGAAATCTAACTCCATAGAAAGAGACAAAACTTAAAAACAAAAATACCTAGATGTGGCCTCATACACTGAGGAGTTCCAAAGATTGTGTCTAAGGTCTAAATTGCAAGAAGAGGAGTCAATTAGAGTGGCTAGATACTTGGGTGGATTGAAGTGGAACATCCAAGAGGAGATTAGCCTATGGACTCCAAATACAATACAAAAGTGTCATTAGTTGGCCATAAGAGTAGAGGAGAAGAACAAGAAGAAGAGTGACTCTAGCTTCTAGAATAATAGAGGTAGAGGAAGAGACCAAAGGGGTCAAAGAGGAGGCTACCAAGGCAGAGGTAGTAAGAAAAGGTCACAAGGAGAGAACAAGTTGATAGAGTGGCAGACTGAGAGAAGTTCAAGAGGGGGATATAACAGAGGTAGGGGTAATCATGGTGGTCATAACAAAGGAAGAGGGGGTAGGAGTAGTTCTTACTTTGCAACCATGAAGTGTTATTATTGTGGGAAATTAGGCCATCCAGCCTATAGATGTCCTAACAAACCTTCTATAGCAAACAATGATAAAAGGGTAGCATATGCTCATGAAGACATTTCAAGTGTCAAAGCACCTGAGATTGACCATCTAGATTCAAATATGGGAGATAACTTGATGTTCAAGATACTACTGATAAGAAAACTAGTCAAGGATGAGCCCAAACATATGAGGGCCTTGTTTAGAATTAGATCCAAAATTCTTGGCAAGGTTTGTAAAGTGATTATGGACTCTGGATCCATAGATAATATCATCTCATAGGAGGCAGTAGTGAAACTCAAGCTAGCCAAGATACCCCATGTGAATCCTTATAAAGTGACATCGCTCAACAAAGGCCAAAGTTTACTTGTTAATGAGCAAACATGGGTTGATTTTTCAATTGCAGGATACAAGGATAGACTACTTTGTGACATCCTACCAATAGATTCTTGCCATTTTCTACTAGGAAGGCCTTGGAAACTTGATAATGGGGAAGTATATGATGGGAAGGATAATTCCATCACCTTCAAGAAAGGAGGAAAGACTTTCAAGATTCAGTATTTGCTAGAAGATGAAGAACCACAGTCAAAGACTCCTAATGTGATGTTGTGTAGTGGGAAGGAGTTTGTGAAGGATATCAAGGGTGATGAGAGTGAGGGGTATGCCATTGTGCTAAGACCCAAGGAGGATGAAAAACTAGTGAAGGATTCATTTCCACCAGAGGTGGAAGAATTGCTTGTGAAGTACAAGGACATTGTGAAATACAAGGACATAGTGAGTGATGGCACTCCTGCAACCCTACCACCTAAGAGGGTAATAAGTCACACAATAGACTTTGTGCCAGGGGCATCTCTACCCAATAAGGTATCATACAAGATTACACCTGATCAGAACTTGGAGGTAGCTAGACAAGTGCAGGAACTCTTGGATCAAGGCTTGATCAAGAAGAGTATTAGCCCTTGTGCAGTCCCTGTTGTGTTCGCATCCAACAAAGGAGGAAAATGGAGACTATACACAAAATCAAGGGCTATAAATAGGATCACAATAAGGTATAGGCTCCCTATACCTAGGATAGAGGATCTCATGGATTTCCTTGGAGGGGAAATGCACTTTACCAAGTTGGACTTAAAGAGTGGGTATAATCAAATCAGGGTGAAGGAAGGTGATGAATGGAAAATGACATTCAAGAACATAGATGGGTTATATAAATGGCTTATGATTCCATTTGGCCTCTCTAATGCTCTGAGCACATTCATGAGGCTCATGAATGAGGTGCTCAAGGACTTCACAGGGAATTTTGTGGTGGTATATCTTGATGATATACTAATATTTAGAAAGACAAGAGAGGAGCATATCAGACATGTAGAGGCAGTATTGAAGAGGTTGCATGAAGAGAAATTGGGTATCAACCTTGAAAAGTTTGAGTTCTTTAAACAAGAACTAGTGTATTTGGGCTTTGTAGTGTCCAAAGGGTCTTTGAAGATGGACCAAGACAAGGTTGTTTCTATCCTAAACTAGCCTCGACTTACCACAACCATAGAGATAAGGAGTTTTCATGGCCTTGCATAGTTTTATAGGAAGTTTATTAGGAATTTTAGTGGGATATGTGCACCATTGATAAATACTATTAAGGGTGGGGTCAAAACTAAGTTTATGTGGGCCATAGAAGTAGAGAAATCCTTTGAGTTGTTAAAAAAACAAGTGGCTACTCAACCTGTCCTACAATTGCCAATCTTTGAGAAATTGTTCACTATTGAGTGTGATGCAAGTGAGATAGAAGTAGGAGGTGTATTGAGTCAAGAATGTAGACCAATTTCCTTCTTTAGTGAGAAATTGAATGAGGTAAAGAAGATATATTCTTCATATGATTTGGAACTATATGCTTTAGTCCAATCCCTTAGAAAATGGAGGCATTATCTATTGCCTAAAGAGTTTGTGGTGTTTACTAAAAATCAAGCTCTTAGCTACATAAATACTCAGGAGAAACTAAGCAATAGGAACTTGAAATGGATGGAGTATTTACAAGAATTCACCTTTACTATAAATCATAAGAACAGATAGCTCAATAAGGTGACAGATGCCTTAAGCCAGAGGTTACTTAAATTCCAAGAAGTCCAACTAAATAGCATTGGTATTGATAGTTTCAGAGACTTATACAAGATAGATGAGGACTTTGGGGAAGCATATTAGGTATGTGTTGAATTTAAAAACCATTTTCATAGCAAGTTCTTAGAGTTTACTTTACAAAATTGACTACTATTTAGGGGTAACCAGTTATGTGTGCCAAGAGGTTCTATGAGGATGAATATTATACAGGAGAAACATAATGGCTCTCTAAGTGGTCACTTTTATATGAACAAGACCTTAGAGCTAGTGCAAAGGTTCTACCATTGGCCAAAGTTGGTGAAAGATGTCACTAATTATTTGGAGCAGTGTGTTGTTTGCATGAAGGAAAAAGGAGGAATGAGTAATGCAGGGTTGTATCAGCCTTTACCAGTCCCTAACCAGCCATGGGAGTGTGTGAGCATGGATTTTATTGTAGGCCTACCCAAAACCAAGCAGGGGTATGATAGCATTTATGTAGTTGTTGATAGATTTAGTAAAATTGGGTATTTCATTCCATGTAAGAGTACTAATGATGCTAACCACATAGCCTATTTGTTTTTTAAGGATATTGTGAGGATTCATGGTCTTCCTTTGAGCATAGTATCATATAGGGATGTGAAGTTTATGAGCCATTTTTGGAGGACATTATGGACTAGATTGGGCACCAATCTATCTTTTGGTTCAGCTTACCACCCTCTGACTGATGGCCAAAATGAGGTGGTAAAAAGGGTGTTGGGTAAACTATTGAGGTTCCTAAATAAGGAGTATGGGAAGACTTGGGATGTGGTCATTCCCCAAGAAGAATATGCTTACAATGATAGTAAGAATAGAACGACAGGAAGAAGCCCATTTGAGGTGGTTTATGGCATGCACTCTAGGGGTGTTTGTGAGCTCCAAGATCTTGGAGGTATGGATTATAGAAGTGGACATTTTGAGGACTTCGCCCATACTATGATGGAGATACAAGAACAAGTCAAGAAGAAAAATCCAAGACAGTCAACAAAAGTTGAAGCTAAAAGTTGATGAAAAGAGTAGAGATGTTTAGTTTGAGGTGGGTGACTATGTGATGGCTCACTTGAACAAATCAAGGCTATAGAAAGGTGTCCCTACCAAGATTCAGATGAAAAGTGTGGGACCTTACAAAATCCTAGCCAAATATGGGGCTAATGCCTATAAGATAGACTTACCATCAGACTTGAGCATATCTCTGGTGTTCAATGTGCAGGACTTAATCCAGTTCAGAGAGAAGCTAGATGAGATAAGTTACGACAGTCATGGAATCAATGGGGATGTTGAGGCTACTATATTTCCTCCCAAACCATAGATGGTAGTTGACAAAGTTTTGGAATCCAGGGTTAAGAAGAATATAAGGCATAAATTCTACATGGAACACCTGATTCAGTTGAAGGATAGACTAGATTCAAAGGCCTCATGGATTGCAAAGGAAGACTTCAAGAAGGTGGGAATTTTAGAGGATTTTGTGTCCATAGGAGTGACATAGCTTTCCTTGTTGGGTAGTATGGTGTAGGAGCACCTAGGTAGGCTAGAAGATGCATGTAACCTAGGGCTTCTTTTGATGTTTTGGCTTGTGTTTTTTCTAGCCAAACCACTAGGTTAATAAAGGGACTAAAAGTCCTAGTGTGTAGTGTGTGAAGTGAGAGGATGTCTATTTAGGTCCTTAGTGACCTTTGAGTCCAATCTAGGTCTATTAGGGTGTTTTATGATTTTAGTGCCAAACGTGGCCAAGAAAATGACTAAAGGTCCTATTTCATGTTTATACACCATGATTATGGATTTGGGAAGGATTGGACACTTTTTGACCAAGTTTGGATAGCATACCCAAAAAGTTACCAAAGTTGTCAATGTTGTCACTGACAACATTGACAACATTTGTTGCAAGAATGCAACTTTGAAGTAATTAGTTCCTTAAATATATGAAACCGGTGTTTTAGTGCCTTGGTCAACTATAAGAGGCTATCCTCTATCATTTTCAAGGGTTGGAAAGTTGATGTTAGAGTGTGTACGGACTGTGAAATTGAAGAACCGTTACAATTTTTGTGTTTTGTGAGGATATAATATTGTAATGGATTGAATATTCTAATGTAAGCTTTGATTTTGGTAATGTAGATTTTTCTAAGACTTTTTTTGGTTGTATTTTTTTAATTTGAATAGTTTTAGTTGCTTTGGTAAAATCTTTTAGTTTATGTCTTGTCGCTGGTTTGAATTGAGCACTCTATGCAAATGGGGTCATAGATCCATTTTCCGATGTGGCACTTACAGGGGCTCTTGGATTATGGAAGGTGAATCCATGAATATTATGTAAATGAAGGAGGGGCCCAAGAAAGTATGGTAGCTATTTATAATGTGATGCCCTAGGCAAGCCAGAGATGCATGGCTAGGGATCACCAGCAGTTGTAGAGAATTTTGGAAGGATTGAAAGAATTCATTTATTCAATAAAGCATTGTGGGAAGGTAGTGTGTTGAATGAAGGAACCCTAACTCAGAGGATAATTTTGGGTGAGTTTTTTTTCAATCCAATAAAATCAACTTCTTGTGCAGATTATGAAAAGGACCTAAAACCCTGGATTTTAGGCATGTTTGTAGGAGGTACTGTATGGACACCTCTGGAATCCAAGACCTAGAAAATACTTAGGATTTTGAAAAAGGGTATCAAGATATGGTGTTATTTTTCTGACTTGTTAATATTTTTTACAAGATATTCCAGAAAAGGATCCTAACTGGGCCTAATGCTAGTAGCCCTCTTTTGGATGTAATTGACTTGGAATTTGGAACTCATTGAGGGTTTCAATCCCAAAGCTATTTGTGGACATTGGAATTAGTCCAATAAAAAATATTGAAGACTAAATTTCCACATGGAAGATTTTGGGATCCAGTTGGATCAGTTTGTGCAGATGGAGCAAGAAAGGCCATTTGAAGCCTAAGACGGAGCATGGTGAGTTTTGATTCTTCATTGTTGGTGTTCACTAGTTAAAAGCATTAGGATCTTGTGAGAAGAATCCTAAGGATAATAGGGTTATTTGAAGAACCCAAGTAGGTCATTTGAGTGGCCTAGGAGCCCCTAGATAAATATAGGGAGAAGCAAGACTAATGTTAGCTCAAGTAACCAAGTTCTTAGAGGAGCACACCATCACCAAGTTTGGAAATCCATTTTATCTTATATGTGATAAAGCCCCCTCATTTTCCTCTGCTATGCTCATGCAATGGGCCTTTTAAACCCAGGTAATACTCAAATTATCTTTTAATTATTACCTATAAGGAAATGGCATAGAAGAATCCACAAACAAGAACCTAACGAGAGAGATCAAACACCTCCTAGATGATAATCCTAGAGATTGGCATACTCAGTTGAAATATGTTTTGTGGATCGACTAGGTAAGGATAAATAATTCCCTAAGAACATCCCCATATCAACTAGTCTATGGAAGACAATCAGTCTTCCCTATGAACTTGAAAATACCAATCATTAGATTTATGGACCAATATGTTGGAGGTGAAGATTGAGTGGAGGTTTGACTCATGAATCTCCTCAACTTGTATGAGAAAATAACTTTAGATCTGGATCACATATTAAAGCACCAAGAAGTCATCAAGGGATGGTTTGATAAGAGATACACTATCAAATATTTTAGGATCTCTGACCTTGTCCTGATGTGGGAAAAGGCAAAAGAAAATTTGGACAGCCACACCAAGTTCCAAAACCTGTTGACAGGCCCCTACCAGATATCAAAGATCCTGGGAGAGAACACTTTCGGGATCAACACCTTAGATGGAGAGTTGACCCCATTTCCAATCAATGGAAAATTCCTCAAGCCTTATTTTGTAACCTTAATGGGGCTCCCTTTCATCCCTTGTATTTTATTTTTATGTTTTGTCCTTTTTATTTTATTTCTTTCTATTCTTTCTTTCTTTTCTTTTGGTCCAACTTGACCTCTTTTTTACATTTGTGTCTCCTCCTTCCCCTTTTTTTCTTAGTTCTTGATGTTCCCATTTTTTCCTTGGCTTGGTGTGTTTTGACCCCCATCCCAAGTTGTCCATAAAATTGGAGTAGAGTTTTCTTGGTAAAAATCCCTGAAGAAATGATGGGCACAAAGAACGTTCCTAGAGTCAAAAGTTACGACATCTTCCATCAGTAATTAGAGAAACAAAACCTTAGAGAATTGGTGATTGGAGTACTTGTCAGTTGTAACTTGCATTAGTACATTGACTTGAGCACCCACCGATCCCAGAACCCAAGTCTAATAGATGTGAATGAGAATAGGGAAGAGGGAAGAAAATAAGGATAAAAGAACAAATGAACCATCTAAGAAACAATAACCTCGAGTGGTTACAATCAGAAAACATAGGTAGCACAACCTAATCCCTACTTAGGTTACCCAAAATAAGGATATGTACCTGAATAAATCATTGAGAACTAAATAATTTTAGTCATAATCTGACCCGAAAAGGAAGGATAAGAAGAAATCATTTCCAAAATAAGATTCCCCTGCATACCCATAAAATCTAGCATACAAAATAGACAAAGGTGACTCTAGCAACCTCTTCCAAGGCTAAGGATGCATGACCGATAGTAGAGAAAGGTTAGATTGGGATTTAGGGAAAACTTTGTTGAGGCTATGGATTCCTGAGTGGTAGCAAATCTCTTTTGACGAAGCCCTAGTCTAAGTTATTGAAGGTTGGGAGTAGCTGAAAAATACTCTAGTCATAGTATTCAAAGGTAGTGAAATGAACCCACCTACACACACAGTAGAAGACAAGTGGAAGACTTTGATCTTGGGAGGCAGTGAAATATTATTGACATGAGTGGTCCTTAGTTTCCATTTTAGTGTAAAGATCAATTTACAGAAGTGTTTTTTTGATAAAGAAATGCCTTGGTCATTCCTCCTTTTTCCAGGGCTATTTGTTGTGGGTCCACAACAAACACCCCATCTTGACCCTCTGGCCATGGGGACCCCCCTCTTTCTTACAGGATTTTTTTTTTCTTTTACCTTCTCCACTTTTTTTCCTCTATACTCTAAGCTCTCTGAGTTTTTTTTAGGGCTCTGATTAAGAAGTGTAAAGTATTTTTGGAATTTTGCACTTTTTCACCTTCAGGATAAAGAGATCATCTCATCTCTAAAAGTGAGAAATCCTTAAAAAGACCGAAAGCACCAAGTCCTTTTGGACTTTCACATTTTCATACTTTTGGACTAACAAGGTCATCCGACCTCTGAAAGTTTGAAAGTCCAAAAATTTGGAAGTCTGGGCCACACCTTTTGGGGTTTCGGCCTCACAAACACCAAAAGGTGTGACATCACCCACGGGCTATAAAAGAAGCCTCCCACTCTTTTCTTCTCATTTTTCCCTTGTGCATCTTTTTTTTTCTTCTTCCTTTCTGTTTCTCCTCCTCATACATTTTCTTTGTGTTTTGCGGTGTTAGATCTTCAGCTTCACCATTACACCTTTGTAGCTTGGTTTCCTTTCCCTCCTTCATACTCCACCTTCGTAGTATCCTTATTTTTCACCCTTCACATGCCCTAGTTTCTTTTTTTTACATTCCATCAGTATTCCTTAGGTTCCCCTTTCCAAGTCTTGCTTCCCTTAGGTCACCACGTCCTTGGCCCTAGGTCTTTTGGCATCTTTTGTTCTTTCATTCATTTTTATGGTTGTTTTTTTTAGTTTTTAGGTTTTCTTGTCTTCTTGGTAGTTGAAGGTTTTGGACCTCTGAAAGACCAAAAATGGACCCTTTTCATCAGACCCTCAAGCTCGAAAAGACCAAGTGCAAACAAACATCAGAATTTGGACTCACTGAAGTTTGGTGTTTTGGAGGTCTCAAAACCTCTAACATCGACACACCAAAAACAAGGTCACCCCAAGCCTTCCACCTTTTGCACTCCAAAAAAATTTTGCATCTTCGTACTCTGAATTCTCAAAAGGGGAACCCTCAACTTGTCTTTAGCCTTTCTCACCTCAATAAATTTTAGGATTTTGCATGCCAAAGTTATATTTCACCTTTGCACTGTGCCTGTCTGAAAGAACACTATTTCATCCCCTTTTCATCTTTCATCCTTTTGCACCCTGACCATGTTTTCGACATCCGCAAGTCTAAATGGTCAAAACTGTACAAAGTTTCATTTCTGACTATTTTGGGACCATGGCCTCTATTTATTGAAGTTTTTTCAGTTTTCTTTTCTTTTCTAAATAGTTTTTTTTAGAATAAATGTTTATGTTTGCATGTTTCTCTTATAGGAATGTCAAAAAGGAACATTAGATCACCAGTGAAGTACATATTCAATGGATACAACCATCCATCTAAAATTAGGAACTAACATGAAGAGGTTACCAACACCGAGATAGGAAATGTAGAAACGATTGACTTCCTAACCCGATGTTCCAAGCCTCCCAGGAGATATTCTGATTGCACTACCTTGGTCCTATTAGGCTTGGTAAATTCAGTAGGACACCTAGTATCAGTTCTATCCTTAGAACTAATCATGACCCTAGCGCACCACTATGTGCTTGATGAGAGGGTAGTCAAGAACATGAAAAGATATGTGGTCTTAGACCTCATACAAAGAAACATTGACGATGTCTTGCATCTTCAAAAAAGGATAGACCAATTCTATGAATTTTTTGTCAACAAAGGCCTGAAGTGGTTTGCAAAAACCACTATAGAGGCATATGAGATCGCTAATCATGAGTACCTAATTCAATCCCTACCAAAGAAAACTCTTGACATGATCAAATTGAGGAGGGGATACCTCAAGGATGACATCCAATCTGTGATTACAATGTTGAGTCAGTTGTATGGACTACCTCTATCCATTCAGCTCAAAAATTGGATGATCCTTCTAATTGAGAGTATCAAAGGGTGAAAGGCCAGGTTCAATTGGGCAGCCATTCTAAGTGATAACTTAGATGAGAAATTGACAGCAGTAAAGCATAATCCTTAATTGTACATGACCTCATACATGGTGAACTTATTGGCTGCAAGAGTAGAGTACTCGGGGCTGGTGAAAGAAGGAGTTTTTGGCCAACCAAATGGAGTGCCTTTCATAGTATACCCACAATTGAAAAGGAAAACAAAGATGAATGAGAAAACTCTTGATTATAGGGTGGTAAATGATGCATTCATCTTTGTGATCATCTATTTCATAGAGGATGACTAAGCCAAAAGGATATTTGAAGAGGTTGCAGCCAAGGTTAGGGCATTACAGGCCATTTACCTAAAATTCAGAACATTTACTTACATTAGGGTAGCAAGATCTACTATCAAACTCAAGAAGCTACCGAGATACCCTTCCAACTGGATTGTTATCATAGTAATGGCCAAACAGATAGAAGACACATATGAATACATCAAGTACATAAAGAAACATTGTTAGGATTTCCCTATATCAGTCAGGCAATATACTCTTAAACACATGAAGATATACAAGTCCTTGGAATATCAGTGGGATAAGTGCCCACTATAGTTTTATTCACACATCAGGACCATTTTTGACCCTATAGGTACCTACAACCACATCATGGATAAATACTATGTCCATGAGCCACACATGAGGATCATTGGATCAACAGTTTGGATGATTACAAAGTCTGGATAAGTGACTATTACAGGATGAATTTGACATTGATAGAGGTTTCCTTAGACATTAGCATTCCCCCAAGGTTTGGGAGAGAGACACATAATATGTATTGGACCCTTTGTACAATAAAGATAAAATATACACTTGGTCAATCGTAAAGGCCGAGATAGATAAAGATGAGAATGATAGGATTAACTTCAAGGTGAGGCATATAATCAAAGCTACCAAGTCTTGGATAATGAAACCTTTCCCAATGGATCTAATTCCTATGAAGCCACAACTGAACCTTGTCATTAAAGAGGACAAGAAACATGGAGAGAATCCTAAAATGCCCCTATTTAAGAAGGCTCCACCATAGAAATTGGGGACAATATACATCCATGAGCATCGAATTATATATGGATCCAATCCCAAGCATAAGAATCCAAAGAAAAGGATAACTTGGAGTATAGAACCATGCCTAGATCACTCACGTACCACATAAGGGTAACTTCCTTTCCCTCCTTCGTACTCCACCTTCGTAGTATCCTTATTTTTCACCCTTCACATGCCCTAGTTTCTTTTTTTTACATTCCATCAGTATTCCTTAGGTTCCCCTTTCCAAGTCTTTCTTCCCTTAGGTCACCATGTCCTTGGCCCTAGGTCTTTTGGCATCTTTTGTTCTTTCATTCATTTTTATGGTTGTTTTTTTTAAATTTTAGGTTTTCTTGTCTTCTTGGTAGTTGAAGGTTTTGGACCTTCGAAATGCCAAACATAGACCCTTTTCATTAGACCCTAAAGCTCGAAAAGACCAAGTGCAAAAAAACATCAGACTTTGGACTCACTGAAGTTTGGTGTTTTGGAGGTCTCAAAACCTCTGACATCGACACACCAAATACAAGGTCACCCCAAGCCTTCCACCTTTCGCACTCTGAAAATTTTTTGCATCTTCACACTCTGAATTCTCGAAAGGGGAACCCTCAACTTGTCTTTAGACTTTCTCACCTCAATAAATTTCAAGATTTTGCATGCCAAAGTTATATTTCACCTTTGCACTATGCCTGTCTGAAAGAACACTATTTCAGCACTTTTTCATCTTTCATCCTTTTGCACCCTGACCATGTTTTCGACATCCGCAAGTCTAAATGGTCAAAATTGTACAAAGTTCATTTCTGACTATTTTGGGGCCATGATCTCTATTTGTTGAAGTTTTTTCAGTTTTGTTTTGTTTTCTAACTAGTTTTTTTCTGAATAAATGTTTATGTTTGCATGTTTCTTTAATAGGAATGTCAGAAAGGAACATTAGATCACCAGTGAAGTACATATTCAATGGGTACAACCGTCCATCTAATATTAGGAACTAACATGAAGAGGTTACCAACACTAAGATAGGAAATGTAGAAAAGAATGACTTCCTGACCAGATGTTCCAAGCCTACCAGGAGATATTCTGATTGCACTACCTTGGTCCTCTTAGGCTTGGTAAATCTAGTAGGATACCTAGTATCAGTTCTATCCTTAGAACTAATCATGACCCTGGCGCACCACTATGTGCCTGATGAGAGGGTAGTCAAGAACATGAAAAGAGATGTGGTCTTAGACCTCATACAAAGAAACATTGATGATGTCTTGCATCTTCAAAAAAGGATAGACCAATTCTATGAATGTTTTGTCAACAAAGGCCTGAAGTAGTTTGCAAAACACACTATAGAGGCATATGAGATCGCTAATCATGAGTACCTAATTCAATCCCTACCAAAGAAAAATCTTGACATGATCAAATTGAGGAGGGGATACCTCAAGGATGACATCCAATCTGCGATTACAATGTTGAGTCGGTTGTATGGACTACCTCTGTCCATTTAGCTCAAAAATTGGATGATCCTGCTAATTGAGAGTATCAAAGGGTGAAAGGCCAGGTTCAATTGGGTAGCCATTCTAAGTGATAACTTAGATGAGAAATTGACAGCAGTAAAGCACAATCCTAAATTGTACATGACCTCATACATGGTGAACTTATTGGCTGCAAGAGTAGAGTACCCGGGGCTGGTGAAAGAAGGAGTTTTTGGCCAACCAAATGGAGTGCCTTTCATAGTATACCCACAATTGAAAAGGAAAACAAAGATGAATGAGAAAACTCTTGATTATAGGGTGGTAAATGATGCATT
>MU227654.1:1592509-1607690 GCA_018584345.1 Thuja plicata
TTTGCAAAACACACTATAGAGGCATATGAGATCGCTAATCATGAGTACCTAATTCAATCCCTACCAAAGAAAAATCTTGACATGATCAAATTGAGGAGGGGATACCTCAAGGATGACATCCAATCTGTGATTACAATGTTGAGTTGGTTGTATGGACTGCCTCTGTCCATTCAGCTCAAAAATTGGATGATCCTGCTAATTGAGAGTATCAAAGGGTGAAAGGCTAGGTTCAATTGGGTAGCCATTCTAAGTGATAACTTAGATGAGAAATTGATAGTAGTAAAGCACAATCCTAAATTGTACATGACCTCATACGTTGTGAACTTATTGGCTACAAGAGTAGAGTAATCAGGGCTGGTGAACGAAGGATTTTTTGGCCAACCAAATTGAGTGCCTTTCATAGTATACCCACAATTGAAAAGGAAAACAAAGATGAATGAGAAAAATCTTGATTATAGGGTGGTAAATGATGCATTCATCTTTGTGATAATCTATTTCATAGAGGATGACTAAGCCAAAAGGATATTTGAAGAGGTTGCAACCAAGGTTAGGGCAGTACAAGCCATTTACCTAAAATTTAGAACATTTACTTACATTAGGGTAGCAAGATCTACTATCAAACTCAAGAAGCTACCTAGATACCCTTCCGACTGGATTGTTATCATAGTAATGGCCAAATAGATAGAAGATGCATATGAATACATCAAGTACATAAAGAAACATTGTTAGGATTTCCCTATATCAGTCAGGCAATAGACTCTTAAAGACATGAAGATATGCAAGTCCTTGGAATTTCAGTGGGATGAGTGCCCACTGTAGTTTTATTCACACATCAAGACCATTTTAGACCCTATAGGTACCTGCAACCACATCATGGATAAATACTATGTCCATGAGCCACACATGAGGATCATTGGATCAACAGTTTGGATGATTACAAAGTCTGGATAACTGACTATTGCAGGATGAATTTGACATTGATAGAGGTTTCCTTAGACATCAGCATTCCCCCAAGGTTTGGGAGAGAGACACATAAGATGTATTGGACCCTTTGTACAATAAAGATAAAATATAAACTCGGTCAATCGTAAAGGCCAAGATAGATAAAGATGAGAATGATAGGATTAACTTCAAGGTGAGGCATATAATCAAAGCTACCAAGTCTTGGATAATGAAACCTTTCCCAATAGATCCAATTCCTATGAAGCCACAACTAAACCCTGTCATTAAAGAAGACAAGAAACATGGAGAGAATCCTAAAATGCCCCTATTTAAGAATGCTCCACCATAGAAATTAGGGATGATATACATCCATGAGCATCGAATTATATATGGATCCAATCCCAAGCATAAGAATCCAAAGAAAAGGATAACTTGGAGTATAGAACCATGCCTGGATCACTCACCTGCCACATAAGGGTAACTTCCCACTACTTCCAAGCAATCTCCAGTTGTCAATGTTGCCTCGGGAGAGAAGAAGAAGGTATACAAGAGGAAAAGAGCATCCACCTCTCCACAATTGGAAACATTGTATGAGGAACAAGAAGAGGAACAAAATGAGTAAGAGGATATCCCTTTGATAAGGAGAAAAAGATCTAGGATAGTATTATTAAGTGAAAAGGATCTCAGTAAAAATACACCTACCCATGGAGGGATAGAAACAAAAGGGGAATAGGACAATCCTTTGTATTTCCTAGGCTCAAATGAGTTCCTCATCTATAATTGTGAGGGACTCAAAGGATTTGGAGATGAATATCAAGATTCCCACCATCCAAGAATGGAGGTTAATGCAGACTGACAGGTGCCAGTGAACCCACAAATTATGCCTACTCCACCACCATCTCCTCCAACCCCTAGACCTACTCCACCAACATCTCTTCCCACTCCCACTCCTACTCCTTAGCCTTCTTCATAAGTTTTTGTCCCACCACCTTTATCTCCACTACATGTGTCTAACGCAACTCCACAAGTGTCACTACATACAGGGAAAATGCCTCCTCCTCAAACAATGCTAGAGTTAATAATTGTTCTAAGGGTCAAAATCATAGCCAGCTCTTCAGATGATGAAGATGGAGGGAACAACAGAGAGAAAGATACTACTAAAGAAGGGGGAAATAAGGGAGGATAAGGGGAAGAGAAATAAGGAGGGGGAGAAGACAAATAAGACAAAGAGGAAGGAATCTAGGAAGAGAGGATAACCCAAGATGAATCAGGCTTCACTCTGGTACTGAATATTGCACCCTATGAGCCTATCACTACATTTACTAAAGAAACTTGGTTTACTAACAAGATTCAAGCAAGAAAAAGGATATACACAAAAGAAGAAGAAGAGCAAGAGGCAGACATGTCCTTCCTAGGCAAGGCCTTCCATCAAGCTGAATCTAGTACACTAGCAAGGACCATATCATATGTCACTCAAGACACATAGGGTTATTGGATGGCATAGGTAGTAGTTCCCACCACCAGTATCACCCAGGCATAGATAACCCTGGATGAATATACTTTTGAGGAGGTTGTTTTAAAGTTATGTATGAGGGAAGAGAGTAAGACTCTGGCTGCATTAGAACTTGTTATGCCCTGCATCCCCGTCCCTACATTTTATGTGCAAAATGTTGGGTCCCCCTCTTTTTTCGTTGCTTTGCCTTTTGTTGCGGCTCTGCCTTGTCTTTTTTCTTTGCTTTTCCTTCTCTGGGGTTTTCTTCCCTGGGGTGTGTCATTTTCTTGGTTCGTTTTCCCCTCCAGGGTCCTGGATCCCGGAGGTTGCCTTTTTGGTGGGAAGCCGGATTCTGGACCCTGGGATTCTTTGTGATGATATTCCTAAGTCTTAGGAACATCATCATAAGGAATCCCTGGGCCCGGAGTCTAGATGTTTTGTCTAACCTGAAATTTCCAGAGTGCGGAGGATTACTTTTTACCATGAGTATAAATAGACTTGCCTGTCATTATCACACTTACCGCGATTAAAATCTTTGAAGCACTTAGAGAAAAAATAGAGTGATTTTCAAAGAAATTAGCAGAGCAGTTACAGAGAGATTTGTAATAATCAGACCTTAACACCTTGTACTATTCTCAGACATGCGCTAGTGCTCCGTGGTGGTGATCTTGACAGCTTGACGATTCGAGGCTGTTGCAGAGTTCTCCTAGTAATCTTTTCCTCCTCCGCCTTCTGCATTTTCAGGTTGGTTCCTCTTCTTCCCTCCTCTTCCTTCTTGCTTACATTTTCTGGTTTTCTTTGTTTTTGCTTGTCTTTTTGTTGTTTTCAGTTGCTTTGTTTGTTTCTTTGGCTTTCTGGTTTTGCCACTTGCTGGTGGCTCGGCCCTGCCAGAAGGTTGTCCGCCTTTTGTGCAGATGTAAACAGATGTAAATAGTTGTAAATATTTTGTAGATAGTTTGTAAATGCTCTGAAAATAGTTTGTAAATCGTTGTAAGTAGTTTGTAGATATCACGTATATGATGTAAATAACTATATATTTTGGTTTCGGCTTTGTCTGGTTTTGTCGCGGAGTCATCCCCGTGTACCTTGATGTATATTTCTTGTATATATGTACATTTCTGTAAGAAACCCTTGTATATATCCCTCTGTTCCATGTATATACCCTTTGGCTCTCTGTATATCCTTCCGGGTGGCTCGACAAGCTAGTCGAGTCACCCTTGCTGTTGATTTTTTTCTTCAAGTTGGCTTCGAGGCAGAAAACCACTTGTTTGAAGCTCGGCTCGCGGCTGGTTTCAAACACTCAGTTTTCTCTCTCCTCCATCAAGGCTGTCAGAGCCTTATTTATTTCCCATGTGCGCAATTACTTCCGGCCAAGTGGCTTTCCCTTTTTGCGCATTCAAACAGTTGGCTCCGCCGCCAGTGCCATCCCATCCATTCAATGCTAGTGCACGTGGCGTCCACGTGGACCTGCTTCCACATTCTTCTTCACTAACGGTCACTTCTTCGGGTTTCGGGCCCCTTTCCGTCATGTATCCCATGTCTTCGTCAAGTGCGAAAAAATTTCCCGGACCCAGAGATATAATGAAAATGCCAAGTTTATGTTTTGCTTTTCGGATACTTATGCAAAAAACTAACTTTTCAGGAAAAGCAAACAGCGCGGTGGTAAGATCTCCGGACCCCAGAGTTACTAACTTATTTTTGATAAATATGTTCTAACGGTCGCTTTGTCTCGCAGGTCTGGACTTCACTTTACAATCATGTCTGAAGCATCTGCCTCATCTCCTCCCGGAAGTCCGAAGTTGCCATCCACAACCGAGACTAGGGCAGCAGCAAAGTCTAAGATAAAGAAGGCCCTGGAAAAGCTCCCCCTCACCATGAAGTATCTGTAGGGTGAGGAGATTGTGGGCTCAAAGATTGAGTCCAAGATAAAGATGATGACTGACGCCAGCGTCAGGACTTGGGCAGAAATGCAGGCTCTAGTAAAAATAATGCATATACAACGACAGGCTGGAGATGCACTTGCTACTAACATTGGAGGTTCTGGTATTCTTAGGGTAGCTTGCTTCCCATACTCCGTGCAGTCTCCGGAGCTTGTGCTTACTCTGGTGGCCCACTATAACTCCTCTGTCTAGGCCGTCATGTTAGCACCAGCAGAACCATCGGGATTCCCCACTCCACTGGTCTCCCTGGACCCAGCCACTTTCCAAATCAGCCTAGGCATCCTGCAATTTGATCAAGCTACAGTGGTTACAAGGTCAGATTCCTTGAAACAATTCACTGAGCTGGAGGAGGCCTCTCAGTTGTACATAAACACCAACTGGCTCAAAGTCCCGAAGAGGGACCCCAAAAGAATGAAGATTGACATTCCCCGCTCTGAATTTAAAGAGAGCATCCAGATGGGGATGATTGCATTGGCACGGGTATTTGGGCAACCCTTCGCCCAAGAATTTGCAAAATGAATGTACTATTTCCTGTTCGCCATGTCCACTAAGGGACAATTTTTCGACTGGGCTACTATTATTTCTAACCATGTCGATTCCCAGTTCCGGCAGCTGAACGAGAATAAGAAGTTCTACATGACTTCTTATGTTTTCTGGGGTTTGGCCCAATAGAGGCCTCACTCCAATGGCCTACTCACAGATGGCATCCTTGGGTTTGGTCCGGGACAAAAGGCACCATGGGACCATTTCCCACAGATCTAATGGGAGGCTAGCTTCCCCAGTTACTGCCGGGTAAATGATTGCTTCGTTTACTATCATCTGCTGACGCCCACCCGGGATGCCGGATACCGCCTATCTAAGGAGGTGATGAAATTGGTCAGTAGTTATGGGCACTACTACATTCAATTCCAGCAGTATACCTACATTAGGGTCGCTGGCTTCTCTGGGAAACCCTACTTGTTTCCCAGACATTGTGGGGACAAGATCGTGCTACTGGAGTACTGCAGACAAATGATGGAGCTGCATACCTTCTTAGGCCTCAAGAAGGTCACCAATATTTTATTCCCGATCTCTTGTGGGAACTATACCTGCAGTCTGGCTGCCGCAAAGGAGGCAGACAACGAGCTCAAAAGTTATAACTTGCAGGAGTTTTATTCGGTGCGGAAAAACTTTGATCCGCATGGCCGAATCGTAGTAGCACTACCTCGGGCCTCAGAGCCCCACCAAGCACACATAGAAGACTTCTGGGTAGATCGCCAGGATGATATGGACGTGCAGAGCCGGCATTATGATAGGATGACGGCTGGAATGATACAGGAGCTAAGGCTCCAGAGATTCCCGGAGGGCTTCTCTCATACCACCCCTACCACAGATCCCCAGTACTGGGAGAAGGGGATTGATAAATTGGCACTGCCCGTGATAAATTGGGCCACCCAAGAAGATCACACAATTGAGGACTTCACTCAGGCAATTGTCGAGCGAAGTCATACATATTTCAAGCGAGTGTGTCCTGGGAGTGCGCACCTTGGTCCCCGACCGGCACCAAGAGTAACTTCACCACCGGTATTAAGATCGACTCCGGGGGCCGGGACATCTTCGCCAGCTGGAACTTTTGCATAGGGCACAGCCAAAGGAAAGGGGGTAGCCTTGACACCCTCCGCGCAGCAGATTCTCATACAAGAACATCTTCAGCAATCCATGGCGGCCTCCCAACAAATGAGGGAGCAACTATTGATGAAGCTGGCGACTCCCCCGCTCATGTCCGGGCCAATTCATCCTCCTTCCTCCCCATCACTGGCTGCCTTAATGATGATGGCGATGGGGGTGGATTCCACGGAGGCAGCAGCAATAGCAGATGCGGGGCCACCTCTAATCACCCGGAGGAAAAGAAAGCATATCACACAGCCAAAGGCAGAACCAGCGCCAAGGGCATCCCTCCCCAAAGAGGTGGATATTCTCTCTTCCAGTTCCCCGGAATCGGAGAAAGAGGCGGAACAAACAGAAGACCCATCCATTCCCCCTCTAGAAGAAGAGTTTGATCTATTTGCAACCGATGAGTTTGGAAATTTGCAAGGAGGAGACACACAAGCAGGGACGGAAGTCCCGGAGAAAGAACAAGAGGTTGTGGATCTCTGGGATCCAGAAAAGGAAGCTGCGGAACAAGAAGAGCAACAAACTAAAGCGTAGAGACCAGAGATTATCTCTGGGGCTTAGGTAGTACAAGGTCCGGGAATGGGCCAACAACTGCGAAGTAAACCAAAGGCATCCACTGGGGAACCCGGACCTGAAACTTTGGGAACAACCGTAACCCCAGCCGCTGTGTTCCAAGGGCCACTCCCGGGAGCGACCTTCGGGCACATAATAATAGCAGCCCAAACTTTCAATCTTGGCCAGATACCTCCCATTCTGCCCAAAGAGGTGCCAATAATAGAAGAAACCCAGCCAGGGGTAGAAACAGATGAGGGAGAAGAACAACTTGAAGAGGTAATCCTTGAAGAGGCCGACCAGGGTCCAGATTCACCGATCGACATCACGGACCAGGCCGAGGATATAGAGATTGAGGATGTCGCCAAAGAGGAAGTGCTCCCAGAAAAGGAAATAGAAGAATTACCAGCAGGAAAGGCAGAGGAGGTGCATGTTGAAAAGGAGCAACCGCCACCGGACACTGGGAGAGTATCAGAAGAACAGACTTTGGTAGGAAGGCCATCTCTCCCACCTCCATGGCTGGTGGAGAGAAAGAAAAGAAAAGCCCCATCCACTCCAATAGCCCCTATCTCTCTGGCCGAAATGATGGCCTTGGCTCAGGCCCCGTCGAAGACAAAGAAGGCCCGGACAATTCATACACTTCGAACTGGGCCGGGCGGAGAAACAATTATGGTAGTAGCAACACCTCCCCTAGATGCTGATGAAGTGACTACAGACCCCGCAGAATATAATATCGCCGAGGTACACTTGGGTAAAAGAGGGAAGTAGGGTGAAGTAGACCTACTTAAAGAAGCAGCAAGGGCAGTGGAGGCCTGATATGAGAAAGAGGCCCAGAGGCTCAAAGCAGAAAAGGAGAAGAATGCCAACCTTCTTGGGTTGTTTTATGAGCTGGCCAAACCCATCAGTGCTGTCCCTCCACAGGCCTCCACCTCAAAAGAGTTACCGCAGAGCGACATAGACTCCCTGCGAGTAATGAAGAAGAAAGCCCAAGCAGTTGATGAATGGGCCAATCTACAGATAGGAAACATCCAGTGTTTCCTAGTATCCACTCTCCCGAATCTATACACAGCCTGGCAGGTTATTCGTCAGGTAGAAGCACTAATTGAGCAGTGGGAGAGTGATGCTGAGAATTACCAGGCATGGAAGACAGAGCTCGAAGAGCTCCTCACCCTGGGAGAAGATATAATTTCTGAATCCAGAATTCTAGGTGAGGAATCATTTGATTTCGTAAAGACTCAGCACTCCAGACTGGACCTCACATTGGAGGTAACCAAGCAACTGGTGGATTCCTTACAAGGAAAGGTGAACAAAGTAAAATATTATTTTAATTTATGTAAATCTTTTGTAATAAAGGCTTCCGAGATGGATCCCTTCAGCGCAGATACTTATACTCCTGAGGAGTCAGTTTTGGGAGGTTTTGATGAAATGGTGGGCTCCCGGTATCAATCTCTGGAAGGAATAGATGGGGCCAAAATGGTTAAGTTGACCAAAGTGGTGCTCAGAGGCCATGACGCCGCAAAGATGGCAGACGAGTTTAGAAGTAATGTTCCAGAACTGGGGGAACAAGTTGAGATGGCCAGATTCAGAAGGGCCAGTCTGAAGAAGATTGATGAAGATGGCATTTTCCGCCTCCTTCAGGCCTTTGGTGATAATAAATAGCTTTGAGCGTTCCCTGGGAACCGGGGAAGTTTGAGCATTCAGTATTCTTTATTCTTTTGGGGACGTAAGTTCTCAGATCCCGGAGTTCCAGATCCACAATTTTGTATTCTTTAAAGTGATCTGCGTCCCGGTCCCCGAGGCCGACCGATCACTTTCAGAGGCAGTTAATTAAGACTATCAGAAGGTAGTTGGATACATTAAGAGGCATTGGCTCGACAATTGGTTTCTGACAATGGTATTCTTGAGTCACCGTTCAAAGGTACACCTGGCACATTGGAGACAGGGCGCCGCATTTCCCATTTATGAGGCATGTAGCCTCGATTCCAGAGGGACCTACTTTCTTCTTTCTTCTCTCTGACTCTCTTCTCTAGGATGATTCTTCTGATGTATATTCTTCTCTTCTTCCTCTGACCTGGCACACCTATTCCGTCTCCAGGTCTTTTGTAGGGTGGCACAAGTAGTACCGGCCCCCAGATATTGTATTTTATTCAGGTGCAGTAAGTTAGGGTTAGGGTTAAAGAGTTGTATAAATAGGCAAATCGGCCCATTTCCAAGGGTCAGAAAAATTGATGATTTTGTTGTCCATAAGAAATAGCAAAGTAATTTCTAGCCTGTTCAGTTGCAGAGCTCAATGCTCTTTTGTTCTGTTCTTAGTAGTTAGATGCTCCCTTGGAGCCACCATTGTATCACGCACCAGTGCTTGCTGGATTGGACATTAATGAAGAAGGAAGGATTCATGGAAATGTTGTTGTTATCATCTCTGCTTCTGAGTTAATGGTATTTCATGTTTTAACATTCTGCATGTCCTTTGCTCTGAATGTGTTAAAGTAGATTAATGACCTCTTTATTCCCGCTACTGATAAAATGCGAACTGATGGTTATGTATTTCTTTGGTATTTAGTATAGTCTTTCAGAGTATTGTTGATGTTCCAGACTTTTCAGCATGAATATAGTTAGATAAATGTTTCTAACCCTGCAGGATCTTTTTTCATTTTATTTGCAAAGTGTGGAATGCTCCGGGAAACCCTCACTAAATGGAATCTCTGGGAGAAATGAGTTGAAGTAACCAGCTATCCCCCTCGAAAATAGTCACCTCTCCCAACCGAGCCCCGCACTGTCGTGACCTGACACCCAGGTGCTTGAAGGCCCGGAGGATTTATTTCCCCTAGACAACCTTTACAGGTGGAGTTGGCCAATTTCTCCAGAACCTGGTGACAACTTATGAATATTGGCGGACCCGGTCAGCAAAACCCCATCAATAGAAACTGGCTCTAGAAGGAGGGCATGAACTCGTCCCCCTCCCAAGATTCTAATTTTACACCTCCTGAGGGTTCCCTGAGTTATAGTTTTAGGAGACAAGCCTTTAGTGGGATTGGGTCCTTTTCCCCAGCTAAATTTGAAAGAATCCTTAGGTCTGCCTTGAATCTCAGAAGGTTTTTCAAACTCGAGCCTCCTGCTCGAAAGAAGCGGATGTCGAAAGTCCTGCCAGCCACTGTTGTCTAGGGATCTACCATATCAACCAATACTCAAACTCCCCAGACAGTCCTGGGAACCAATACTCAAACTACCCAACATATAGTTCCCCCAATGGCTGTATATTTTGGAAACGTTGGGTCCCCAATGGGTACTTTTTTGGGTGCCATCAACGAACTACCCTCTCACCCAGAGAAGATTTGCCCACGATATGAGCACTTAGGCTCACGGACCGCAGAAGAACACTTACAGACATAAAAAGATACCATGAATCGACACCAGATCCAGCATAAAGATGTTGTGACCCGCATGTTTCCCTTGTCCTTAGGACAGAGTGAGTTGAACTGGTACTTGAACCTTCCCGCCAACTCCATCAACACATGGCAGGATATGGAGGATGCCTTCTTGGCTGCCTTTTGTGTGCATGTGGACCCAGCCTGGTCCCACAGTCAGTTCATCTCCATTAGAAAGGAACTCAATGAGCCTCTCGCAGCATTCAACCATAGGTTCCAGCGAGCCCTGAAGAGGTGCACAGGCCCTTTTGTCCCATTGCTAGATGTTACCATACAGACATACCTTAATGCGATGGACACTTTTGTTGCCACTCTCCTCTAGAGAACAACCGCCCCGGGCGTCCGGGATACTTTGGCAAAAATCTACAACCTGGCCTTGGAGTTATCCCGTGGTCTCAATAAATCCCCTAGCGGGATTGGATAGAACACACCTTTCAACATGATCCCCGGTGGAACTCCTTATGCTGGGGGTTACAATCCCAATCTGGCAATAGGTGCCCCTTCAATGGCGGTGAATCCCCCGCCACCTTTGATCGACCAACAGGCGCAATATATTTACCCCTCCCAGACCCAGATGACACTGGGTCTGGAAGTTTTCCCGTGGAATCAACCACAGCAAACACAACAAACTTAGATACAACCAGCCAGAGTGCCCTTCTTCCAGTCGTCCGTGGCTGGAGGATTGCCGCCCTCGACTCTGGTTAATCCTACTGCCTTCCCGGGAAGCCAACAACAACCACAACCATCCCATTGTGACACTAACACTCAGTTGACCACCGAGGTTGATTCCCTTCAGCAAATGTTGTCCACCCTGACCATGGACATGGGTCAACTGAAGGCCGGGTCTTACGCGCCCCAAAATTCAAATTCCCAGAGGGGAAATATCTTCTCCGGCCAATGAAACAATAATGTCAGAGGAAGAAACTTCAACAACGGGCCAAGGCCCAACCAACAACAATGGAATAATAACGCTAACACCGGAGGCCCACCTCCGAATCAAAACACCAACCAAAATGGTGCTAGACCATCCCACTTTACGCCAGTCACAGACTTCCAGCCCATGACTAATTGGTGTCGGCTACATGACACAGGTTCGCACAATGAAGTAAATTGTGCTACATTAGAGAAAGTCATAATGATCTCCCAGCTAGACAGGCAGCAATCGCACGATACTGCTCCCCTAGAGCCCCCTATCCAAGAGCAAACCCACAGTGCTTTCACCTGTGATACCATCTTCTTTGGTACTTCTGGGGAAGATGAAGAAGAATCCGAATTACAGGGATTATTTGATGAATCCATTCCACCCTTTAAGGCCAATGCTTTTACCAACCCACGGGCTCCATATAACACCCGGAGCCAGGCGGGTAAAGGACCAGCTTACACGCCCGCACCTCCTACCAAAGATACTCCTCTTCCCCAGAGTAGTACCACTAATCGACCCGCCCCTCCAAAAGGTCCCAGCTCTAACCAAGCAAAGGATCTCGCGGAAGAAAATCACCAATTTCCAGGAGGAAGATTTGATATTACGAAGCCATTAGAGTAGACCACCACCTCCATGACCCTGATGGAGGTTTTGTTAAATTGTCCCGAGCAAAAGAAGTCCCTTCTAAAGCTCTTAGGGAACCCAGAAGCAGTTAGCCGCCCACCCAAGACCGTCTCATTCGAAGATGCTAACGTGGCTGTCTTCCGAGAAAATAATGAGATCCTCCCTTCCTGCTAGGCCTGAATATTTATGGCAAAAACATACACAACTGCCTAGTAGACTCAGGAGCTTCGGGTAACATCATGCCCTTATCCATTTTCCAGAAGCTCGAACTCCACCCCACCCTGTCTAATGGCGCAGTGATCCAACTGGATAAGACTGCTGTAAAAATGGTGGGAGAACTAAAAAACATCCAGATACATCATATCCAGGACCCCAGGATAGCCAGCATTATCGACATCCAAGTGGTGGACATCCCAGAGACTTACGGGATGTTACTAAGTTGGAATTAGTCTAAGTCCTTGAATGGATACTTTTCGACCAACTTCACCCACTTGTGCCTTCCTTTGGAAGGAGAATCCAATCAGATCTGGGTTGAAAGTGAGCCCAGGATGAAACAAGCCCTCACCAAAATAGGGAGGGTCAATGAAGTCCTTTTCTCTGAATCTTCTCTGGGGGTGTACCGACCTCTTGAGATTTTAACATTTGATTTCATCCCCGGAGAAGATCCCGTGGTATTGCAAAGAGCACAGGACTTAGAAGAAAATTTGAGAGTTGAAGTCAACTCTCAAGGCCCCACAGCGACCCTTGCCACACTCCTATCTGGCACTTGGTTCCGAGTGCATTACCAAAAACATTCAGAGCAGGAGTGTGAGCCATGTCAATCGATCGCTACCTGGCAACTTGATATCCTCCGGAGTGAACATGCAACCGATTCCCCGGGACCCAGTACTTCTACGGGATGCACCCCTTTGGTGCCATCCGCCCAGGAATCACAAACCGAAACACCTCCAGGGATAAATTCCACTTTTACGCCGGTAGTCTGGGAGAAAACCCCCAAGTCTCCCAGCATCAATCCAAAGAAAACTCCCCTTCCCCAGCCCCAGGTTACAAACAATGACTTATGGACCCTTAAATTCGACGGGTCCTGATCCGAACAGGGCTGTGGGGCTGGGGTAGAATTAATCAACCCACGAGGGAAATCCTTCCTCGCCTCCTATAGGTTGTAGTTTAACTGCACAAACAATGTCACGGAGTACGAGGCTTTGGTCCTTGGACTCCTATTCGCACTAAGGAAAGGTATCACCCGCCTCCGGGCTCTGGGTGATTCTGAGTTGGTTGTTAAACAGGTCCGAAGTCAATACACATGTCATGACAAAAGGCTGGCCGCATATCGCAACCAGGCTTGGAGCCTTATTGAAGATTTTGATACCTTTGGCATCGACCTTATCCCCCGACGACGGAATTATGTCCCGGATGCCCTAGCTATTTCTGCCAGCACACTTGAGCCGATGGCCGGCTCACGACTCCAGAGATTTTCAGTTGAGATGGTCCCCACCCCCTCCATTCCAGATAATGTTACTCACTTTTAGGTTTTTGAGGATGATCAACATATCCTGGCCTTCATAGCCAATGTTGGTGTTTTTGAGGACCAGATAGTGGAGGAACGAGACCACGATGACACTGGACAGGGTGATGAAGACGATGAGATCATGGACTTGCCCACCAACACTATCCCTAAGGGGATGGTTGCATTAGAGCAGATCTTTGACTCAGACCCCCGGGCCCGTGAGAAGGTTTCGTCCTCCCCTGAGGGAGGAAAATTTGAAAAAATTAACATCGGCTGGCCCGGTGAAGAGAAAATCATCCACATAGGCACCTCCTGCTCCCCTGAGGAAAATGAGAAGATTCTCGTGGTTCTCCGAGAATACATTGATGTGATTGCCTGGGGGTATGAAGATTTGAAAACTTATGACACCTCCATCATGACTCATACCATTCCCCTAAAACCAGATGCTAAGCCCTTTCGGCTAAAACAAAGACCTGTCAACCCCCTGATAGAGCCTCTGATTCGTCAAGAGGTAGAAAAACTGCTGTCAGCTCAGATCATCTTTCCAATCTGACACACTACGTGGGTTGCCAACCTAGTCCCAGTCAGGAATAAAAATGGTGAGATTCACCTTTGCGTGGATTTTTGAAATTTGAACAAAGCATCTAAAAAAGATAATCACCCTCTCCCCTCGTTGGATGAGGTGTTACAGATAGTAAACGGATCTTAGATGATGTCTTTCCTGGATGGATATTCGGGATATAACCAGGTCATGGTCAAATATGAAGATAGAGAGAAAATAGTGTTTACCACCAAGTGGGGAACGTTTGCGTATAGAAGAATGCCCTTCGGTTTGATCAACGCCGGGGCTACTTTTCAGAAGGCCATGGACATTGCGTTCTAGGGCCTTCTAAATTGATGCATAATCATCTACATGGATGATTTGACCATCTTCTCTTGGGACAGGCATGATCATGCCACCCACCTCGCTTAGATCTGTGAGAGATGTCACCGGTATGGAATATCTCTCAACCCCAAGAAGTGCATATTCAGGGTCACCGAAGGGAAATTGCTAGGGCATATCGTCTCTGAGAAGGGTATATCCATAGACCCTGATAGAGTCAAAGTGTTGCTAAACTTACAGATGCCTGGTAGCAAGAAAGAAATGCAATCCTTCTTTGGAAAAATCAACTTTGTACGTCGATTCATCACAGGATTCGTAGAGATCGTCAAACCACTCAACGAAATAATGAAAAAGGATACCAAAATTGAGTGGAGTCCCGAAGCAAAGCGGGCATTCACCCAGATAAAATAGACCATAACGGAGGCACCTGTCCTGGCTAGTCCGGACTATTCCCTTCCATTCTACATCTACTTATTTGCTTCACCGCATTCTTTTGCGGTAGTACTAACCCAAAAAGTTAAAGGGGAGGAACGACCAATTGCTTTCATGAGTTCCCCCTTTAAGAATGCCGAAGTCCGGTATTCATCATTGGAAAAATAGGCCTTTTCTCTCGTCCGCACCGTGAAGAAATTCTGGCATTATATTCTCTGGAGCAAAGTGCATGCTATCATCCTAGACCAGGCTGTCAAATCTCTACTGATGCAAAGTGAATTGGGTGAGAGACGCAGGAAATGGATGGCCATCCTCCAGGAATACGATTTAGAGATGCAACCCATGAAAATAGTCCGAGGCCAGGGACTAAGTTGTATGATAGCAGAGGAGACTCCCCACATAGAATGTCATACCTACACAGTGGAGTCTATTACCCAGGATCTGTGGTACACTAATCTAGTGTATTTACTGCTAAATAACAAATGCCCAGAGGGATTACCTCCCCATAAACGTCGTGCCCTGCGGATGAAAAGCGCCCATTTCATGATCAAAAACTCCAAGCTTTACCATCAGAATTACGAGGGAGTGTACCTCCAGTGCATCGACAGAGACCAAGCTGTGAAAATAATTGATGAATTTCATGGACAGTTTGGAATCGGGCATGGTTCAGCCGACGCCACTGCCCATCAGATCCTCCGGGCTGGATACTATTGGCCATGTATCTTCAAGGATGTTTACGCTCATGTCAGAAGGTGCCACACTTGCCAAACTACAGCGCATCATGAGCATAACCCAGCCATGCCTCTGCA
>MU227654.1:1607740-1620284 GCA_018584345.1 Thuja plicata
CTCGTCTGCCAACCACCGATACATTCTGACTGCTACTGATTATTGCACCCGGTGGTCCGAGGCTATACCTTGCAAAAACAACACGGCGGACGTAGTCATCAAGTTCTTGGAAGAAAACATCGTCACAAGGTTTGGAATGCCCTTTGCTTTAGTCTGTGATAATGGTCTGGCATTTTCTTCCGCACAATTACTTGAATGGACCTACAACCGAAAGATCACGTTGAAGTTCTCCAGCAACTATTACCCCCAGGGAAATGGCGTTGCTGAATCTACGAACAAGAATCTACTTGAAGTGATCAAACATCTATTGGAACAAAATCCCTGGGATTAGCATCAAAAATTGAAGTTCGCCCTCTGGGCGGATCGTATTCATATTAAAGCTTCCCTGGGAACATCCCCGTTGCACTTGGTTTATGGTCAGAACCCTGTATTCCCAGTCAACTTACAAATCCCGGTTTTACAATTTATGCAGGAATTCAACAACAGGGACAACATTGTGGAGGTTCAGCTCCTAAACCTGGTGTGGATGGAGGAACAATGAGACGCATCCCTTGAACATTTCGCGCATCATCAAGCAGTAGTAAAATGATGGTTTGACAGAAGAGCCCAATATAAGGCTTTTCAGATCTCGAATCTGGTCCTGCTGTGGGATAAGGCCCGGGAGAAGAAAGGAAAGCACACCAAGTTCCAACGGCTCTGGCTCGGACCATACCTGATTTCAGAAATCTACGGGGCAAATACTTATCGCCTTAACACCTTGACTGGAGAACCTGTCGCATTTCCTGTTAATGGACAGTTTCTCAAACATTATTTCGAGTAAGGGTAAGCTTGTCCAGTGTTGTATTATATGTAAATATCCCCTTGTAAATAGTTTTGTTGGCTGCCTTCCAGGGCAGTCTTCCCTTTTTTCTTTTGTTGTCTTTGTTTTCGCTTTTGGTTTTCTCTTGGCCCCGGCATTTTGTTCCATCTTGTAGAACGAGAATGCTTCGCATAACTTTGGCTTTTGGTACAATGCCTTCGGCAGGGTGAACTTTAGAATCTGTCTTTATCACGGAGGAATCAACCCGGTCTCCAGGATTGTTTGCAAGTTATGACACATTTTCAAGCAATCTCCATTGGGTGTTGTCCCCGGGGGTCTGGCAATCAGTGAATAATAATATAAGGAACAAGTAATTGGACACATCAAGGGTAGATCAGCTGTACTGATTTGTTGATCCACGTCTGAAAATCCAAAGGAATTCCTTCCGGGTCCGAAGTTTTATCCTCTCCAAATATCTAAATATAGGTGGATAGGTGAAAGAAGTACCGCCATTTAAATTTTAGCTAAGCTTGGGCTCAATGGTGAAAGAAGTCTGCCTTCCCTACCTATAAATAAATAAATGAAGCAATGGGGATAAGCGGGAAAAAATTTCGGTCTCCGGGGGAAAAGCAATTAAATTGATGACTGGTTCGATGTAATTAGCACCGTTTCTCTATTTTCCTCCCAGAGGTCATCGGCTTGACTTCCTTCCAAAGTACACACGACACCACTGATGAAAGGCTACGGACTGACTCTTGTGTGGTCGGGTTCTCTCAGATATGCTGCTCTCTACTTGTCAAATGCTTCAGGAGAATGATTTGTTCCAGTTGTGCTAACCAGAGATTCTATGGTTCTCAAATGCTATAAGGCATTTGTCCCAGATAGTTGCCATTTGTTATTCCCTGCATCCCCGTCCCTACATTTTGTGTGCAAAATGTTGGGTCCCCCTCTTTTTTCGTTGCTTTTCCTTTTGTTGCGGCTCTGCCTTGTCTTTTTTCTTTGCTTTTCCTTCTCTGGGGTTTTCTTCCCCGGGGTGTGTCATTTTCTTGGTTCATTTTCCCCTCCGGGATCCCGGATCTCAGAGGTTGCCTTTTTGGTGGGAAGCCAGATTCCAGACCCTAGGATTATTTGTGATGATATTCCTAAGTCTTAGGAACATCATCATAAGGAATCCCCAGGCCTGGAGTCTAGAAGTTTTGTCTAACCTGAAATTTCCAGAGTGCAGAGGATTACTTTTTACCACGAGTATAAATAGACTCGCCTGTCATTATCACACTTACCGCAATTAAAATCTTTGAAGCACTTAGAGAAAAAATAGAGCGATTTTCAAAGCAATTAGCAGAGCAGTTACAGAGAGATTTTTAATAATCAGACCTTAACACCTTGTACTGTTCTCAGACGTGCGCTAGTGCTCCATGGTGGTGATGTAAACAGATGTAAATGTGCACTTGTCCGCCTTCTGTGCAGATGTAAACAGATGTAAATAGTTGTAAATATTTTGTAGATAGTTTGTAAATGCTCTGAAAATAGTTTGTAAATTGTTGTAAGTAGTTTGTAGATATCACGTATATGATGTAAATAACTGTATATTTTGGTTTTGGCTTCGTCTGGTTTTGTCGCGGAGTCATCCGCGTTTACCGTGATGTATATTTCTTGTATATATGTACATTTTTGTAAGCAACCCTTGTATATATCCCTCCGTTCCATGTATATACCCTTCGGCTCTCTGTATATCCTTCCAGGTGGCTCGACAAGCTGGTCGAGTCACCCTTGCTGTTGGTTTTTCGCTTCAAGTTGGCTTCGAGGTAGAAAACCACTTGTTTGAAGCTCAGCTCATGGTTGGTTTCAAATAGGTAGTTTTCTCTCTCCTCCATCAAGGCTATTAGAGCCTTATTTATTTCCCATGTGCGCAATTACTTCTGGCCAAGTGGTTTTCCCTTTTCACGCATTCGAACAGTTGGCTCCGCCGCCAGTGCCATCCCATCCATTCAATGCTAGCACACGTGGCATCCACGTGGACCTGCTTCCACATTATTCTTCACTAACGATCACTTCTCTAGGTTTCGAGCCCCTTTCCGTCATGTATCCCATGTCTTCGTCAAGTGCGACAAAATTTCCCAGACCCGGAGATATAATGAAAATGCCAAGTTTATGTTTTTATTTTTAGATACTTATGCAAAAAAATAACTTTTCAGGAAAAGCAAATGACGCGGTGGTAAGATCTCCGGACCCCAGAGTTACTAACTTATTTTTGATAAATATGTTCTGACGGTCGCTTTGTCTCGCAGGTCCAGACTTCACTTTACAATCATGTCTGAAGCATCCGCCTCATCTCCTCCTGGAAGTCCAGAGTTGTCATCCACAACTGAGACCAGCGCAGCGGTAAAGTCTAAGATAGAGAAGGCCCTGGCAAAGCTCCCCCTCACCATGAAGTATCTGCAGGGTGAGGAGATTGTGGGCTCAAAGATTGAGTCCAAGATAAAGATGATGACCGACGCCAGTGTCGGGACTTGGGCAGAAATGCAGGCTCTAGTAAAAATAATGCATATACAATGACAGGATGGAGATGCACTTGCTACTAACATTGAAGGTTCTGGTATTCTCAGGGCAACTTGCTTCCCATACTCCCTGCAGTCTCTAGAGCTTGTGCTTACTCTGGCGGCCCACTATAACTCCTCTATCTGGGCTGTCATGTTAGCACCAACAGAACCATCGGGATTCCCCACTCCACTGGTGTCCCTGGACCTAGCCACTTTCCAAATAGTCCTGGGCATCCTGCAATTTGATCAAGCTACAGTGGTTACAAGGTCAAATTCCTTGAAACAATTCACCAAGCTGGAGGAGGCCTATCGGTTGTACATAAACACCAACTGGCTCAAAGTCCCGAAGAGGGACCCCAAAAGAATGAAGATTGACATTCCCCGCTCTGAATTCAAAGAGAGCATCCAGATGGGGATGATTGCATTGGCACGGGTATTTGGGCAACCCTCCACCCAAGAATTTTCAAAATGAATGTACTATTTCCTGTTCACCATGTCCACTAAGGGACAATTCTTTGACTGGGCTACTATTATTTCCAACCATGTCGATTCCCAGTTCCGGCAGCTGAACGAGAATAAGAAGTTCTACATGACTTCTTATGTTTTTTGGGCTTTGGCCTAACAGAGGCCTCACTCTAATGGCCTACTCACAGATGGCATCCTTGGGTTTGGTCTGGGAGAAAAGGCACCGTGAGACCATTTCCCACAGATCCAATGGGAGGCCAGCTTCCCCAGTTACTACCAGGTAAACGATTGCTTCGTTTACTATCATCTGCTGACGCCCACCCAGGATGCCGGCTACTGCCTATCTAAGGAGGCGATGAAATTGGTTAGCAGTTATGGGAACTACTACATTAAATTCCAGTAGCATACCTACATTAGGGTCACTGGCTTCTCTAGGAAACCCTACTTGTTGCCCAGACATTGTGGGGACAAGATCGTGCTACTGGAGTACTACAGACAAATGATGGAGCTGCATACCTTCTTGGGCCTCAAGAAGGTCACCAATGTTTCATTCTCGATCTCTTGTGGGAACTATACCTATAGTCTGGCCGCCGCAAAGGAGGTAGACAACGAGCTCAAAAGTTACAACTTGCAGGAGTTTTATTTGGCGCAGAAAAACTTTGTTCCGCATGGCTGAATCGTAGTAGCACTACCTCGGGCATCAGAGCCCCACCAAGCACACATAGAAGACTTCTGGGAAAATCACCAGGATGATATGGACATGCGGAGCCGGAATTATGATAGGATGACGGCTGGAATGATACAGGAGCTAAGGATCCAGAGATTCCTAGAGGGCTTCTCTAATACCACCCCTACCACAGATCCCCAGTACTGGGAGAAGGGGATTGATAAATTGGCACTTCCCGCGATAAATTGGGCCACCCAAGAAGATCACACAATTGAGGACTTCACTTAGGCAATTGTCGAGCGAAGTCATACATATTTCAAGTGGGTGTGTCCCGGGAGTGCGCGCCTTGGTCCCCGACCAGCACCAAGAGTAACTTCACCACCGGTATTAAGATCAACTCCGGGGGCCGGGACATCTTCGCCAGCCAGGACTTCTACATAGGGCGCAGCCAAAGGAAAGGGGGTAGCCTTGACCCCCTTTGCGCAGTAGATTTCCATACAAGAATAGCTTCAGCAATCCATGGCAGCCTCCCAATAAATGAAGGAGCAACTATTGACGAAGTTGGCGACTCCCCCGCTCATGTCCGGGCCAATTCGTCCTCCTTCCTCCCCATCACTGGCTGCCTTAATGACAATGGCGACGGGGGTGGATTCCACGGAGGCAGCAGCAATAGCAGATGTGGGGCCACCTCTAATCACCCAGAGGAAAAAAAAGCATATCACACAGCCAAAGGCAGAACCAGCGCCAAGGGCATCCCTCCCCAAAGAGGTGGAGATTCTCTCTTCCAGTTCCCCGGAACCGGAGAAAGAGGCAGAACAAACAAAAGACCCAGCCAGTCCCCCTCCAAAAGAAGAGTTTGATCTATTTGCAACCGATGAGTTTGGAAATTTGCAAGGAGGAGACACACAAGCAGGGACGGAAGTCCCAGAGAAAGAACAAGGGGCTGTGGATCTCCAGGATCCGGAAGAGGAAGCTACGGAACAAGAAGAGTAGGAAACTGAAGAGTAGAGACAGGAGATTGTCTCCAGGGCTCAGGCAGTACAAGGTCCGGGAATGGGCCAACAACTACCAAGTGAACCAAGGGCATCCGCTGGGGAACCCTGACCTGGAACTTCAGGAAAAACCGTAACCCCAGCCATCGTGTTCCAAGGGCCACTCCCAGGAGCGACCTTCGGGCACATAATAACAGTGGCCCAAACTTTGAATCTTGGCTAGATACCTCCCATTCTGCCCAAAGAGGTGCCAATAACAGAAGAAACCCAGCCAGGGGCAGAAATAGATGAGGGAGAAGAGAAACTTGAAGAGGTAATCCTCGAAGAGGCCGACCAGGGTCCAGATTCACCGATCAACATCATGGACCAGGCCAAGGATATAGAGATTGAGGATGTCGCCGAAGAGGAAGTGCTCCCAGAAAAGGAAATAAAAGAAGTATCGGCAGGAAAGGCAGAGGAGGTGCATGTTGAAAAGGAGCAACCACCACCAGACACTGGGAGAGTATCAGAAGAACAGACTCTGTTAGGAATGCCATCTCTCCCACCTCCATGGCAGGTGAAGAGAAAGAAAAGAAAAGCCCCATCCACTCCAACAGCCCCTATCTCTCTGGCTGAAATGATGGCATTGGCTCAGGCCCCGTCGAAGACAAAGAAGGCCCAGACAGTTCATACACTTCGAACTGGGCCGGGTGGAGAAACAGTTGCGATAGTAGCAACGCCTCCCCTAGATGCCGATGAAGTGACTGCAGACCCCGCAGACTATAATATCGCCGAGGTACACTTGGGTAAAAGAGGGAAGCAGGGTGAAGTAGACCTACTGAAAGAAGTAGCAAGGGCAGTGGAGGCCCGATACGAGAAAGAGGCCCAGAGGCTCAAAGTAGAAAAGGAGAAGAATTCCAACCTTCTTGGGTTGTTTTATGAGCTGGCCAGACCCATCAGCGCTGTCCCTCCATAGGCCTCCACCTCAGAAGAGTTACCGCAGAGAAACATAGACTCCCTGCGAGTAATGAAGAAGAAAGCCCAAGCAGTTGATGAATGGGCCAATCTACAGATAGGAAACATTCAGTGTTTGCTAGTATCCACTCTCCCGGATCTATACATATCCTGGCAGGTTATTCGCCAGGAAGAAGCACTAATTGAGCAGTGGAAGAGTGATGCTGAAAATTACCAGGTGTGGAAGACAGAGCTCGAAGAGCTCCTCACCCTGGGAGAAGATATAATTTCTGAATCTGGAATTCTGGGTGAGAAATCATTTGATTTCGTAAAGACTCAGCACTCCAGACTGGACCTCACATTGGAGGTAACCAAGAAACTGGTGGAGTCCTTACAAGGAAATATGAACAAAGTTAAAAATTCTTTTAATTTATGTAAATCTTTTGTAATAAAGGCTTCCGAGATGGATCCCTTCAGCGCAGATACTTATACTCCTGAGGAGTCAGTTTTGGGAGGTTTTGATGAAATGGTGGGCTCCCGGTATCAATCTCCAAAAGGAATAGATGGGGCCAAAATGGTTAAGTTGACCAAGGTGGTGCTCAGAGGCCATGACGCTGCAAAGATGGCGGACGAGTTTAGAAGTAATGTTCCAGAACTAGGGGAACAAGTTGAGATGGCCAGATTCAGAAGGGCCAGTCTGAAGAAGATTAACGAAGACAGCATTTTCTGCCTCCTTTAGGCCTTTGGTGATAATAAACAGCCTTGAACGTTCCCTAGGAACCGGGGAAGTTTGAGCATTCAGTATTCTTTATTCTTTTGGGGACCTAAGTTCCCGGATCCCGGAGTTCCGAATCCATAATTTTGTATTCTTTAAAGTGATCCGCGTCCCGGTCCCCAAGGCTGACCGGTCACTTTCAGAGGCGGTTAATTAAGACTGTCAGAAGGTAGTTGGACACATTAAGAGGCATTGGCTCGACAGTTGGTTTATGACAATGATATTCTCGAGGCACCGTTCAAAGGTACACCTGGCACATTGGAGATAGGGCGCTGCATTTCCCATTTATGAGGCATGTAGCCTCGATTCCAGAGGGACCTACTTTCTTCTTTCTTCTCTCCGGCTCTCTTCTCTAGGACGATTCTTCTGATGTATATTCTTATCTTCTTCCTCTGACCTGGTAGACCTATTCCATCTCCAGGTCTTTTGTAGGGTGGCACAGGTAGTATCGGCCCCCAGATATTGTATTTTATTCAGGTGCAGTAAGTTAGGGTTAGGGTTAAAGAGTTGTATAAATAGGAAAATCGGCCCATTTCCAAGGGTCAGCAAAATTGATGATTTTGTTGTCCATAAGAAATAGAAAAGTAATTTCTATCCTGTTCAGTTGCAGAGCTCAATGCTCTTTTATTCTGTTCTTAGTAGTTAGATGCTCTCTTGGAGCCACCATTGTATCACGCACCAGTGCTTGCTGGATTGGACATTAATGAAGAAGGAAGGATTCATGGCAATGCTGTTGTTATCATCTCTACTTCTGAGTTAATGGTATTTCATGTTTTAACATTCTGCATGTCCTTTGCTCTGAATGTGTTAAACTAGATTAACGACCTCTTTATTCCCGCTACTGATAAAATGCTAACTGATGGTTATGTATTTCTTCGGTATTTAGTATAGTCTTTCAGAGTATTGTTGATGTTCTAGACTTTTCAGCATGACTATAGTTAGATAAATGTTTCTAACCCTGCAGGATATTTTTTCATTTTATTTGCAAAGTGTGGAATGCTCCGGGAAACCCTCACTAAATGGAATCTCCAGGAGAAATGAGTTGAAGTAACCAGCTATCCCCCTCGAAAATAGTCACCTCTCACAACCGATCCCCACACTATCATGACCCGACACCTAGGTGCTTGAAGGCCCGGAGGATTTATTTCCCCCAGAAAACCTTTACAGGTGGAGTTGGCCAATTTCTCCGGAACCTGGTGACAACTTATGACTGTTGGCGGACCCGGTCAGCAAAACCCCGTCAACAGAACTCAAACATGCTTTGGATTTTATGGATAAGGGTGAGGATAAGATCAAGGTACTAACTAAATAGAATGAGGCTTTAAATAAATTTATTCACAAGATGGTGGTTCCCATTGACCCAAAGTTTCTAGAAGTTGTACTACAAGTTATCCTTGAAAAGAAAGCTAGCCTTGAATTTATGGAAGGAATGAATCATTCTTTCTTACAAGCATGCACTGAATAGAAGAATGAATTTGAACAGTTTGCAGGAGCTATCAAGACAATCTTTAGACCTTTTAGAGTCATCCTAGTGGAAACTACTAAATTGTTAGACATGATGGAGAGTGATACAAGGTTAGATTTCAAATTGACCAAATAGAAGACCGCCCTCTAGGACCTCAAGATAATCAAGAAGAAACGCTTCCAAATTTTGGTAAAATAATATGAAGGCATCGAGCTAGACAATTTTGGTACATGGATCAAGAGTATAGGTTAAAAATGTTAAGGTTTGCGAGAAATGTCAAGAACGCATATGCCAAAAACATGAGGGAGTTATGAAATGGGTGGAACAAATAGAAAATTTCTTCATAGGTATCAATTTTGAGCTATAATGAGATAAAGGACATCAGATTATGCACCTAGCTAAATAGATCATATAAAAATTCAAGGCTATCTTGTCAAGGATGAGTCTGAAAGAAGATCTACATCATATTTTCTGTTTCAAAGAAGACATGTAGAGAATGGTAAAATATTAAGAGGAAATAAAGTTCTTCTCTTTGGAATTGGCCCCTTTCAGGGAGAAGCAAGATCAACACCTCAGTAAAGCGGAAGAGAAGGAAGTGGATTATGAAGAGGTACAAGAGATAGTACAAAGGCTATGGGAAGCTCATCCAGAGATACTGCCATAGTTGTTGTTCACGTGAAATTCTTCAATTTTCACTACATAGGGTTTTCCAAGTGGAGATTCCCAGGGAGAACTCAAAGATCCAAAAAAAAATTGCAATTAAAGACAGTGGGGCTCTATTTTTTATCTCTCTTCTTTCTATGTGAGTTTCACCCTAAATTCATGGGAAAACTAATTGTAAATGGATCAAGGATCCATTGAAATGGTCTAGCATTATTTTAGTTGTAGTATCTTTAACAAGATTTAGTTTTAGTTTGTTTCATTGTTTTGAGAGTTATTGATGCCCTAGTTTAGGGTTTCAGAGTTTGTATATCAAAGAACTATACATTGTAATCAAAACAATGTAATACGGTTAGATCTTTGATCCAATAAAGAGATACAATTGGTGCTTCATTCACTGTATGATTATTTTATGTTGTCTATGAGAATTTTATGAATATTTTTTTTCTCATCTATTTCTTTAAAAGAGCTAATTGGGTTTATTGTGTTTGGATCTACAACTAATTAAATTGGAGTTTGCTATTGTTTATCTATATTTCTATGGAGAATGATTGGCAAAGATAATTATGTTTTTTCAATGATAAATTTGTCTCATGTGTGTGTGCATGCTTGTGGCTTCACAATTTTGATAGATTTTGAAAATCTCGCGTTCTGATATATTTCTCTCCAAATGATTGCATCTATTGGGTATAGAATTGCGACATAGTCTCATTCATATTCACTGGGTTTTGATATTTCCATAATTTAATTCACAAGAATGATTAGGAAATGATTTAGGTCTGTTAGGATTTCATTTTTAGAATTATTTTTTACCCTCTTGTTACCCAAATATTTTGATTTTCTTTAACAATCTAGATAATTAAGTAATCACCATAATTTTTAGCATAGATTTTCATCATTAGTAAGCTACATGCATTGTTAAATTGGAAGGTACAAAAATAAGTAATAAAGTTGTTTTGTAGTTTGACATCTTGAAAGTACCTGCAAAGGCCTCCTTGTGAACATTCACATTTATCTTCAAGTAAGTTTACCGAGTAGGTTGTACCACAAACACAGATATCCTTGGGAATAACTTTGTTATTCTTTCATGAGAGGAAATCAAATCTCAAGATCCTAGAAATTGACTTGTGTAAAAATAATGCTCAACATAAGTAAGTTATACCCTGGATTTTATATCATCTTTGGTGATTCTCTTTTTCTTCCTATGTGATCATTTGTTCTCCTGCAATAGCTTTCTAGACATGATATTAGTGGATGAGACATTTTTTTATTGAGGTCTCTTTCACTAGTTGATTTTGAATTTTATTTAGTACCAACCCCTTTTGTGTGATGTTCCTTTTGTCTTTTATTTTCCTTTTTCTTTTTCCTTTTTATTCATGCCTTTGTGCATAGATGTGGAGTGAAGATCCTTGGTTTGGGGGTATACATCCTTCAACTTAGTGTTGTCTTATCTTTTTTTTAATTATCCTATCATCATCATTGTTTCTTTCTTCTTTCTCTTCCTTTACTATGAGTTTGAACTTGTCTCATACTCCCACTAATGTAGGGGATAAATATACCATCTTAAAAAGTAATCACTTAATTTGTGCTCATTTTGGGACACTTTTGGGCCTACATTGGTGTGTTTCTTATGGTATGACATCATCATCTACCTAAATGCACATATAATTCAGAAATAGGTCCTCCTTTTCCTTCAATATTTATTGAACTTGAGGTTGGCTCTAGTTTTTATGCATATTTTACCATTTCACATTCATTCACATAATTCATCTTCCACCTAGGCCCTTTACATGCTTCAGGATTTTCCCTAATTTCTATGAAAATTGAGATTTTCAAATCTCCTTCCTGGTACACAACCCTAGGTCCTAGGAAAATCTTTCCTTGACAAGGTCAACCCAACTTGGCCTTGTCTTAGGTATTTTTAGTTTAGTGGGTTTTGGGCCCAATGAGGGCATGTTTCTCCTAGGCACCTAATTGAGGTCAACCTATGAATTCTATGTCCCACTATGTGTATAAAAGAAGGCCTCTCCCTCTCATTTTTATATGCATAAGACATTCACAATCCATATACACACGCATGTGATCTATTATTGCACATTCAAAATATCCAAGTTCAAGTAAGAATTTGAAGGCATCCATTACGAAGAATTTCAAGTTCTCATGTATCTATGGAGTTTCCTTCCATATATTTATCTCTTTTCCCTAGTGAGGGACAAGAAAGGAGTTTGACATTGAGAGAGGAGATTTACATTCCCCAATCAAGCCCTCCTCTTCTCTCTCTTCTTCATTCAAACATTGAGACAAATTGCAACATATATTACATCTACATGGTATGATATACTCCATTGTTTAGATCTAATCTATGCTACATTTTAGCATTATTTCAATTACATTTATTTCAATTCAAGGTTAATTACTATAAAAGGGCTTGACAAAGGCAAGCTCATGTCCCTACTTAAAAACATTTTTCCCTTCTTTTTAGTGTGCAGGAACAAAATATTAGAGTTTCCAATCTGTCTTTTGAGAGTTTTAGAATCGGTGAAAAATCCTTCACAAATTTCATTAGACTTGGAGCCTCTAGGACTAGGTTGAATTTCTTGAACAAGGATGACTTTTTTCAACATAGCCCTTTGTTCCCAAATTTTTATAGCCATAAGTTGTAGGTGTCAGAGTACCAGATCCCAAACCATTTCTAATTCTGATAGCTTTGTCATAGTCAATACCATATCTCAAAGTTCCTCCCTCTTCTTCTAATTCCAAGATAAGTTGATTTTCTTAAATTGCTTAGTCATTTATCAAATTTACATATTATTTTCATCTCTATCTTAAGGAATCGCCAAAAACCCATCAGTGTATGGACCATGAATTGGCACCCTTACTCGCTTGGTTGTGCTAATCAGATTCATCTTATTTGGAGTTTTTTATTGATGTATGAATAACTTGGTGGTCTACCATTTATCACTATTTTCTTTATCACAACTTCTATAACTTGTCTCATCAATCATTTTAGCAGGATCATCTCTACATAACATAACTCCATGAGTGTTGGAATTATGATATATTTGTCATCAGTGAAAACACTTATTTGATTCTGAATGCTTACCGAGCTCATCACTCAGTTCACAGCTTATACCGAGCATTCAGCAATCACTTTGTAAAGCTCAGTGGTAAACAGTTCAAACCGAGCAGAACAGTAGTCACCGAGCATATGAACAGTTCAGCAGTTACCGAGAAGAGCAACATTTACC
>MU227654.1:1627052-1644758 GCA_018584345.1 Thuja plicata
CAGGAATAAGTTTATGTTATTTTGTATTTGGCCGACCTTGTAAATTGTAATTAAGGGAACGGTATATATATGTAATGTATTATACCATTTGAAGTGTGAATAAGAAGTGCAAAATAAGAGAAATCAGCAGAGACTGCAATAAGGCAGCAGAGCAGAGCATTTTCGCAAAGGAGCAGAATAGCGATATCTATCACAGAAGGTGATCAGTACTCAAAGGATCTTATCAATAATGTTGTAAGTTAAGATCTACTGTTTCATCCTAATAGTTGAATCAGTTTGTAAATCCTTTAACAGGGTAGACTTAACAGTCTTTCACAAATCTCCTAACAGAGTGCATACTTCATTGTATGTTTGTAAATCCTCTAACAAGGTGGACCTAGCAGTCTTTATTGCTTCTAACAGGGCAGATCATCAGAAGTGATCAATGTAAGCCTTAACCGGCCAACTTTATACTGCAGTACCAAAGTTTTGTGGGCACCATCCCCACCCTTGTTTTACTTTCTATTTGGAAGGCTTCTGGGTCACCAAATCTTTGTGTTATGTGTTATGAATGATTATATTTTCATTCTTACAGTAGATTAGATGAATGAATGGTCAAAGTATATACATGTGCAGAAATTTTTTAAAGTTTTAAGAGTTACTGATTCACCCCTCCCCTCTCAGTAACTAGGTTAGTCTTGATTATTTCCAACAATGAGGACTTGGAGTAGGGTATGGATTACAATCATCCATATCAAATATATTCAACATATCATTTTCATACTTTTTTTGAAAAATAAAATTTTGGCCTTACTTTGATAAACCTCCATTCCAAGAAAATATTTCATGAGACCTAGATCTTTCATCTCAAATTCATTCATCATAGTAACATTGAATTTATCTTTAATTTTAGAACTACTGCCCATGTATGATAGATCATCAACATATAAACTTATGATGATAATATTGTTACCTTCTTGCTAGTAGTAAAAGGTAGGTTCATTCTTACTTATCTTAAAGCCACTCTCTTGAAAGTAGCCATTAATTCTTGCATATCATGCTCTTTCTTCTTGTTTGAGGACATACAAAGCCTTCTTCCACATACACAAATGATCTTCTTTTCCTTGCACTATAAAACCCTGTGGCTTCTCTACGTATACTTCTTCTTAGATAAGTATCTACTCCAGAAGGAACTTTTTGAAATCCATATGATGTATGATCCAATTCATTTGAGCTTCTAATAAAATTATCATTAGATAATAGTCTCTTATTTTTCTACTGTGGCATATGTCTCTTCATGATCAATGTCACACTTTTGTGTGAAGCCTTTAGAAACTAGTCTTTCTTTATGTCTTTCAACACTCCCATCATTGTTATACTTTGTCTTATACACCCATTTGATACCAATATTATTCTTGTCATGTGGAAGTTCTATAAGAGCCCAACTATAATTATTATGAATGGAATCCAACTTTTCTTGCCTAGCTTGCATCCAAAACTCATTAGTACATGCCTCTTCACAACATGATGGCTCAAAATCATCCATGGTGAATAAATAAAAAATAGTTGTCTCACTGCTTAGATTTTATTCATGTGCATGATTTGTACACCTTTGATAAATATCAATCATCCTTTTCATCTTCCTTAGAAGCCTTGGAGTTATCTGGACATATTCTTGTATCTAAAGAAGTAGATGAAGGGTCGCTTGGTGGATTTGAATCACTTGAAGTATAGACATTAGTGGACTTCTCATGATCAATATAATTAATAATATCATTGTTCAAAACATATTTTATTTTTTCAACACAACCTTTTTGATGACCATACACTCCCCTTCATCAAAAATCACATCTCTTGACACAACAATCTTGTTAGTGAGAGTATTATATAATCCATAAGTTTTAATCTCCTCACTATAACCAACAAAATGCATGACTCATTTTATGTTTTACCAAAAAAAAATTTTACTCTCTTGCATCTAACTTTTGTCTATTTTGATCAGGTACATGGACATATGCTAAACAACCAAACACTTTGAAATGATTACCATTGGGACTTTTCTCATACCATGCTTCATATAGAGTCATCTTGTCAAGTTCACATGTAGGATTCCTATTGAGAGTATACATAGCTATAGAAACTACATCTCCCCAATAAAAATTGCTCAAACCCTTGGTTTGTAACATGCTCCTTTCCATATCTACCACAGTATGGTTCTTTCTTTTTGCTACTACATTCCGTTGAGGGTTATAGGTGGTGGTGAGTTTCGCTTTGATACCATTCATCTCACAAATTTTTAAAATTTCCTTGAATAATATTCTCTTCCATAATCTATCCTCAAACATTTGATTTTGCACCCTTTTTCATTCTCTACATGGTCTTTACACCTCTTTAATGTATTAATTGCTTCATCCTCGACCTTCAAAAAATAGACTCAACACATTCATGACTAATCATCAATAAAAGTGATAAAATATGATGACCTAATAAAACTCTTAATTTACATAGGGCCACATATATCAGAATGAATAATATGAAGTGGGTGATGGTACCTTCATGCATTAGCTTATGGAAATGTCTCCTTAAAATGCTTTCCTTTTGCACATCTTTCACAAATTTCTTTATTCTCTTAAACTTTGGGAAACACAAGAACCAAATCTTATAATGTAAGAAGCTCCAAAATAATAAAATTTAAATGCCCATACCTAAGGTATCCCAACCAAATTTTTCCTCATAAGAAAAAATTCAAGGGGAACATCCTATTATTTATCATATGCAAAACTATAACCACTCTATTGCCTTGATTCTTAACATAAATCATACTTTTTTAATTTTAAATACCACTCTATAATTATTTTCACATAGCTTCCCAACACTTAACAATTTATGATCCAACCTTGCGGTATAGAAAATATATTTAACTCTTTTCATACCTTCTTTTGTCTTGACATACATGGCTCCTTTTTCTACAACCTCCAAGGTATTGTTATTACCAGGTGTAATATTTGATTTCAAACCATCATCAAGCTTAGAAAATAATTATTTATTAATAGACATGTGGTTAGGATACCCCAAATCCAAATACCAAACATCATTAACATCATTTTTAGTTTTTCTTAAAGAAAAAAATTAATTACTTGAGGAAGACTCCTCATTTTGTTCAACATATTTGGTATTCTTGTTGTTAGTACTTGATTTTGTTAGAGTTGATGGTTGCACCTTCATTCTTTGAAATTTACATTTTAGAAGTGAAATACTTCTCATTGATATCTATATAGGAATCCCTTAATGTATCCTTGTGTGACATGAGAGACCCAACATGTTGATCATACTCAAGAGTGGACAATTTTGTTTTCTCTTCAATGATGATTGCTATATTGTTTCATCTTTGCATTAAAGATAGCAATACCTCTTTTACCATAACTTCTTGGTCCATACTTTAACCAAAAGTGGCTATTTCATTAACTACATCTTTTACCCTTACAAAATAACCACCCACATTCTCGGTTTCCTACATTTTCAAACTGTCTTTTAAAGGGTTGTAGCTTGACAACCTTAATTTGATCACTACCCTATCAAGCATCTTTTAGAGTCTTCCAAGCTTTCTTAGATATCTTTGCATCTAAAATTCTAGGAAATAAGATCCTATCAAGATCCATATAAATGTTATATAATGCCATTACAGTTTTCCTCTCAACTTCCTTCTTAATCCTTTTTTCATTAGCTTGAAGACCATCCCAATCATCAGGATCCTCATACCCTGATTCTACAATATTGCAAAAATATTTTCTTGCCAAAAAAGTCTTCAATTTTACTGCCCAATATCCATAATCAATCTCATTAAATTATGGGATTGGAGAAGTATTTTCCATGATCTTGTAGCTCTGATACCATACGTAAACTCTCTAATAGCAGCCTAGAAATAATTACAAATATAAACAATAATTGTAAAAAACACCAACTCTATTTTTAGAGAGGAAAACATTATAATTTTATTAGAGTCTTACAAAATATATGGAAGCTTGAAAAAATGGAGACTGCATATTTATTGAAATTATGGATCTAAAAAAAACTACTAAAAACTCAAAAAAAAAAAAGATAAAAACATGCCTTATTCATTAAAGAGGACATATCTAAAAACCTAACCTTGCATAAGAGTTATTCTTTATTTTTGCAATAAAAAACTATTATCTAAATAAAACTAAAAAATCTATAGTTGAATTATAACTTTAAAAAATTCCATCTTTCCAACAGATCATTATCTTGACAACATCAACCATCTACACAAATCAAAATAAGTTGAGTCAACAATACTAAATGTCTCATAGTTAGGATTTGGAAAGTAGCTGTCCAATAATTTACAAGATATTATTCTATTAGAGTGGATATCAAATCTTGGCCTTCTCTATGAGACTTTTTGAGAAAGTCTAGTGGAATTCCATGGTTAACAAGGTAGGAAAATCTTCATTCTATGCATGCCTTTTTGAGTTTATCGAGGAGGGGGTGATCTCCAAGCTAGCTCAGATCTTCACTATCCAAGTCTTGAGGAAATTCTTAGATGTTTATAAGAGGTAGATCAACTTCAAATATGTTGGTTTCAAGGGGTAAAGTCATTGAGTGTGTTTCTACAGTAACACAAGAGAAGAGTATGAACATGTTTTATGAGTTGATATTTATGTTTCTTCCTTGAAATACATGTTAGAATAATTGAGGAAGGGGGGGTGAATCAGTGGCCTCAAAAATATTCCAATAAATTAACCCAAAAAATGTATTACCACAATTATAAGCCTCTAGTTATCTTCAGTCCTACAAGATGAATGCCTTGAAATAATCTCATCAAATAACTACTGCTTTGAGTTCAGTGTTAAACCTTATTCTTACTATTTACTGATTAGTAGTCTTTCATTTACTAGAGCGGTAAATTGCTTAGTGTATACTAATCAATTCAGATTAGTTATGTGTAATGAAAAACACTAAAGTAATGACTCATAAACACATTGACACATGGATTTTTAACGTGGAAACCCTGTTAAGGGAAAAACCACTTGGGATTGGTAACCCAAAATTTCACTCTTCTAAAGTGAGCTCGGTGAAGAGCCAACCCTTTTATAGGTCACAAATACACTGTTAGGTGTGACCTTGTTACTAGAGTATTTAAATAGAATAGTTTGTTACTTGATATCTGGCATCTCTATGCTACCTTTTATGACCAAACCATGTGTAGTTTGTCACTTGGTATTTGGAATCTCTATGCTATCTTCATGACCAAACCTTTTGATACTCCTTAGGATGTATCTCAATATATAAACAATTTTTAAGTCCTCGGTTAAGAGACTTTCTGATCCAATGGTTAAATTGAAACAGTAAATTTTTTGTTCACCTATACAACTACACTTTGCAAATTTTCAGATCTATTGTAACCTCATAATACCTTTCTAATCAATGTATCTTTTCAATACCTTTGCTCCACTTCTTTCTTCTTGGTGATGCTGTGGTTCTCTCTTTCTCATTGTCCACATAATTAGCTATGTTCTTCAGTTGGATTGATCAGGTCTGATTGAAGACTTCTTTCTTCATGAGTTTCTCTTCAAAATCCTCTTCTTCTATTCACCCCTAATTCACAATGAATTAGCTTGTATCTTTATAGACATGATTTTACCTTTTATCAGTTCTTGACTTTCTTGTTCTTGGCATTATCTGCAATTCTAGCCAATCTTACTTTAAAAATATACTTCAGCTTTATCCCATAGATTTCTCTTTGACAATTGGAATAAAATAGCTTTAAATATTTCTCTTATCTCTGGCTTTTAACTTGTCGATGAAAACAATATTAACAACCAGTTAACTCCTTTAGCTCTTGCCACCTAAGTCTTTTTTTTTTTTCTAAACTTAAGTTCTTTTTGGGTGTTTTAACTCTTTGTTAGCTTTGGTCAACACTTCAGTTCTCCTCGTGTATCTCAGTTGAGGTTGTCTATCCATCGGGAAACACTATGATTTTGCTCGTCGAGTAACCTTGTGATTCTGTCAGTCGATAATTCTTGTGATTCTACTCATCGGTAATGCTTTCTTGGGTATCACTATGACTTTCCTCTCGGGTTTCTCTATCTATTAGGGAGCACTGCATGTCAGTGTTTGTAGTCACTTAGTGCATACTAAAAATTTTTGCATTACTGATAGCATAACCTTAATATTTCTAGTTCTCTGAAGTCTTTGACACTATGTATATAACCAATTAGATTATATCAAGTTGACATCAATGAAAATTCCATACATTAACTGATTTAATATCTTGGATTAACTTTTTTTCGCTTGGTGATCATCTACTTAACATCTGCAAACATTCAATCAGTTATAGTTCATCAATCTCTCCCTTTGTCATTGATGGAAACACGCTACATTATCCCACTATATTATTACTAATACAATATGAAATATATTAGTTGTAGTTCATCAATCTACCTATTTTTTTGTACTATAACCAATACAAATTTCTGGCTCTCGGTAAGCTCATATAGCTTAGATTTGTTTCTTACAGAGTGCTTTCTTCAATATTCAATCCCTTCATTGGATAGATGTAGCAGCTTTTGATTCTTTCTTTGATGTTGTCTCTCCCTTTGACTGTTCCTCTCCTTGATCATCTCTTGTTCCTTTGACAATAATATAAAGATATATTCTCTCCCTTTTGATATTCTCTCCCTTATAGGTTACATCTCTCCCTTAGGATATCTTCTCTCCCTTCGATGGATATTTCATATGTATATATAATTTCTCTCCTTTGGATCTTCTCAGGATATTCTCTCCCATATTGATATTCTTAGGATAATCTCTCCCTGTGAATTCTTAGGATACTCTCTCCCTTTGACAAAAATGCCAAAGTAAACATTGATCTTTCCAAAGTTATATCCTTTCACCTTTTTATAATATACTCCTTGAATTTCCCTATCAATTAGCAATACGGTGACTTTGGTGTTCGGTGCAGATATGTACCTTGTTGTGTATAGATTTATCTGTGTTGTCTATCTCTTTGTTTGCATCAACATGAATGATCTTCTAATTTTGTGTAGGTTGATGCAGCCTCCTAGTCAGATTACTAGCCAATAGACAAGGGTGGGACCCCTAGTCTATTTCTCAGGTACTTAAATGTATCTTTAGGGAATGGCTTTGTGAATATATCAGCTAATTGTTCCTTTCATTGAACATATTGCAGTATCACCTCTTTCTCTTGCACTTGTTCTCTTAGGTAATGATACTTGATTGCAATATTCTTAGTCTTAGCATGCATGACTATATTCTTAGAAATGTTTGTTTTATTGGTATTATCATAATAGATAATCACTAGTTCAAGAATCTTCATATTCATACCTTTCAGTAATTGTTTGATCGATGAAATATTTGAGCAGTTTGCAGTAGTAGCCACATATTCTACTTCTACAGTAGATTGTGAGATGCATCCTTGCTTCTTTCTCATCCATGTGACAATTCTGTCACCCATGAATAATGCTCCTCTAGTTGTGCTCTTTTGATCATCTAAGTTTCATGTGCAATCAGCATCTGTATAGACTTGAAGCTCAAATTTGCCTTCTCTTTTATACCATAATCCATAGTCCTCGGTGTTCTTTAGATATCTCAAAATTATTTTGACAACATTCATGTGTGATTCTTTGGGATTAGAAAAGAATCTTGCAACTATTCCAATTGCATGTGCTATATCTGGTCTAGTATGAACAACATACATTAGTTTTTAAATCATTGATCTATACAAGGTTTGATTTACCTCATTTTATTTGTCTTCTTTTGTCAGCTTACATTTGGTTTCCATAGGTGTTCCAACTGGTTTGGAATTGCCCATCTTGAATATATTTAGCACTTCTTTGATGTATTTGGATTGTGTGATATATATGCTTGCATCTTGTTGAAGAATCTGTAGACCAAGAAAGAATTTGATCTCCCCAAACATTGACATTCAAACTCTTTTCTCATTTCATTAGCAAAGGATTTACATAACATATCATTACCCAAAAAAAATGATATCATCAACAAATATTTCAGAAATAAGAATATTATCATCAGAATCTTCTTTTAAGTATAAATTTCTATTTTCACTTGTTCTTACAAAACCAATGCTTATGAGATACGACTGATGTCTTTCATACCAGGCTCTAGGTGCTTGTTTCAATCCATACAAGGCTTTGTGTAGTCTACAAACCATGTTTCTCTTGTCTAGATCAACAAACCCTTCTATTTTTTCAATGTATACCTCTTCTTCTAGTATTCTATTTAGGAATGTAGATTTGACATCCATTTGATATACCTTGAATCCTTTGAATGTGACATAGACAAGAATAATTATTACTCCTTCTAGTTTGGGAATGGGTGCAAATGTTTCACCATAGTCAATACCTTCTTCTTATGCATACCCCTTGCATACTAATCTTGCTTTGATTCTTATGACTTCTCCATTCTCGTTCATCTTGTTTCTGAATATCCATTTGGTATCAATGACATTCTTATCATCTGGTCTTGGTACTAATGTCCACATTGTATTCTTCTCAATATTTTCTATTTCTTCATTCATAGCATTGACCCATTCTTCATTCTCAGGTGCAATATTAACATATTTAGGCTCAAAATCACAAATTAAACATCTAGTGTTTAGTGACTTACTTCGTGTTCTCATTCCAGCCTTCTTGTCTCCTATGATCTGGTTTTGTGGATGATGTCTTCTAAAATAATTGGAAAGTATTAGTTTAGTTCTTTATTCATCTTTCTGATCATCATCTTGACCTTCTTTCTAATCTCCATCGCTCAGAACATCATCTTGAGGATTTTCCTGATTTTGGTATTTGCGGCCTGATGCTCGAGTGCAATGTTTTGTTGCTCAGGAGTGATACTCTATTTCTCGGGTAGAGTGCTAGATTCTTTAGTGTAAACAAACCTATTGTAGTCTTTTGGTTCTTTTCTTCTTTCATCATCATTTTTCTCTACATATTCTGATATTTACACTTTCAATGATTTTGTTAGAGGACTTGTTAAGACATTTATAAGCCTTACTCTTGGTAGAATACCCTAGAAAGATACCTTCATCACTTTTGGATTCAAGCTTTCCATTTCTATCATATTTCAAAATATAACATTGGCTACCAAAAATTCTGAAATAACTTACATTCAGTGTTTATCTATACCATAGCTCATAGGGTGTCTTCTTGGTATATTTCTTCAATTGTACTTTGTTCAATGTGTAGACAACAATACTAACATCTTCCTTCTAGAAAGTTTGAGTGATGTTTTTCTCTATCATCACTATTCTTGCACAATCAACAATGGATTTGTTTCTTCTTTCAGCAATCCCATTATGTTGTGGTGTTCTTGGTGCAGAAACTTGTCTTTTAATTCCATGCTTATTGCAAAAGTTAGTGAATTCATCAAAAACAAATTCTCCTCCTCTATATTATCTCAATAATTTTAGTTCCTTGCCACTTTTTTTTTCTACCATAGCTTTATACCATTTAAACATCTTGAATGCTTCTGATTTTTCTTTTAAGAACATAACTGTCATCATTCTAGAATAATCATCAACAAAGAGAATGAAATATCTATCACCATAGTAACTCTTTGTTCTCATGGGTCCACATAGATCAATATAGACTAATTCTAGAATATCATTAGATGTATGGGATTTTCTCTTGAAACTAGACTTTGTCATTTTACTGTTTTGACAATTCTTACACATGATATGCTTGGGATTTGACATGCTCGGTAGACCTCTTACTTTTCTTGTATTTCTTATCTTAATCATGTTTTCAAAATTCACATGAAATAATCTTTTATTCCACAACCATATGTCTTCGTTTCTACCCATTAAACAAGTAGTGTTTATATCATCAAGATAGAATAGGTTACCTTTTGTCTGTTCACCAGTTCCAATCAACCTTCATGATTAATTGAATATCTTTGCCTTCTTATTCTCAAATGCTACTCTATGACCTATGTTATTCAACTATGAAACACTCAATAGATTATAAATAAGTCCTTTTACCTAGTATGCATTTTCACATTTGATCAGGTTATTAAGCATTATGGTTCCTTTACCTTCAACTAGACAAGGTGTGTCATTACGCATTCTTACTGATCCACCATTATAATACTCAAAAGTTTCAAACTTTTGTTTATCAGTGGTCATGTGGTGAGTGCACCCACTATCAATAATCTAGACATCATTCTTATTAACCTTATATATGAGTGCAGTCTCTACATACCTTTCTTCTTCATCTGGATCATCCTTCATGGCCACAAATACCATCTCAATGTCTTCATCAGATTTGGTGTCAATATCTCCATCTCTATTCTCAACTAGGTAACAAGCTTTCTTCCCTTTATCCTTTTAGTCTTAGGTATCTCTTTTGTTAGATTGTCGATTTCTTCGGTAATATCTTTTGTCACTTCTATCAAACTTGTTTTCATATGATCTATCATTACTTCTTTTATCTTTTCATCTATTAGGACATCTAGCAGCAAAGTGTCCAATCTCTTTATAATTAAAACATACAAGTTGTAATTTACCTTTGTATCTAACTTTGCCTCTCTGCAATCTTCTAGTCATAAGTGCTTCAATATCATCAAGATCTTGGTCATCACTATCATTTCTTATAGTTTTTTTATGACTTGACTTACTTATTTTCAAAGAAGATTTGAATGCAGACTCAATAGATGGTAAGACACTATTATCAAAGTTATTCATCTCAAATGAAATTAGTCTACCAACCAAACTATCTAGAGTGACATTATTATTTTCTAATGCTCTCATTTCTTGTATAGAAGATTCTCTAATAGAATATATAGGTAGTAAGGTTCTTAGGATTTTACTTACCACTATCTCTTCTTCAAGTATGCCTCCAACTCCTTAGATAGCATTGACTACTTCTTTTATTATGTAGCTCAACTGAGTGATATTTTCTCCTTATCTCATTCTTAGGTCATAGAATTTACCTCTTAGGCTTTCTACCTTAGCTCTTAGTACATTAGCATCTCCTCCATGTACCAGCTTCAATTTGTCCGACATTTGCTTTGCAGAGGTGCAGATTTTGACATCTTCAAATTTCACATTGAAGAGTGAGGAAGAAAGTTCTATCATCATAGAATTATGCTCATGTTTTTCTCTTAATTTCTCAAGTGTGTGAGGTCTTTTAGGCAAAACATATTCAATATCCAAGTATTGAGTAACATCATTTCCAATACTTGATAGGTGGATTCTTATCATGCTTTTCCATGATGCAAAGTTGTCCTTGTTCAACTTGGGCACATCTCATTTGCTCATCTTGTGATCTTTTGCTTAAGTCTTGAAACCTTCCTTCTAAGCACACAAGCTCTGATACCAATTTTTAGAATAACTGAGAGGGGGGGTGAATCAGTGGCCTAAAAAATATTCTAGTAAATTAACCCAAAAACTTATTACCACAATTATAAGCCTCTAGTTATCTTCAGTCCTACAAGATGAATGCCTTGAAATAATCTGAACAAATAAGTAATTCTCAGAGTTCATTTTTAAACCTTATTCTTACTGTTTATCGATTATCAATCTTTCATTTACTGAAATACAGCAAATTTCTTAGTGTATACCGATCAATCCAGATTAGTTATGTGTAATGCAAAACACTAAAGTAATGACTCATAAACAAATTGACACATGGATTTTTAACGTGGAAACCCTATTAAGGGAAAAAAGCACTTGGGACTGGTAACCCAAAATTTTCACTCTTCTAAAGCAAACTCAGTGAAGATCCAACCATTTTAAAGGTTACAAACACACTATTAGGTGTGATCTGGCTAGAGGATTTAAATAGAATAGTTTGTCACTTGATATCTGGCATCTCTACGCTACCTTTTATGACCAAAACCTATGTAGTTTTTCACTTGGTATCTGGCATCTCTATGCTATCTTCATTACCAAAAATTTTGCTACTCCTTATTTCAATATATAAACAATTTTTAAGTCCTACTTAGTTAAGAGACTTTTTGATCCAATGGTTAAATTGAAGCAATAAATGATCTGTTCACATATACAACTATACTTTGCAGATTTTTAGATCTATTGTAAGATCATAATACCTTTCTGATCAATGTATATTTTCAATACCTTTGCTCCACTTATTTATGCTTAGTGATGTTGTGCTTCTCTGTTGCTCGATATCCACAAAATTAGCTCTGTTCTTCAACTTGATTGATCAAGTCTGAATGAAGACTTCTTTCTTCATCAGTTTCTCTTGAGCATCATCTTCTTCTATCCACCCCTAATTCACAGTGAATTAGCTTTTCTCTTTATACACAAGTTTTCACCATTTCTTAGTTCTTGACTTTCTTTTTTGTGGCGTGATCCTCAATTCTAGCCAATCTTTCTTTAAAATTATACTTTAGTTTTAGCCTGTAGATTGCTCTTTGACAACTGGAATAAAATAGCTTAAAATATTTCTCTTATCTCTAGCTTGTAACTTGTCGATGAAAACAATATTAAAAACCAGTTAACTCTTTTTTTATCTCTTTCCAGCTAAGTCTTTTTTCATTTTTGAACTTCAGTTCTTTTCGGTGTTTTAACTCTTTGTTAGCTTCGGTCAACACTTAAGTTCTCCTCGGGTATCTTCGTTGGGTTTACCTGTCCGTCAGGAAACACTGTGGTTCTTCACATCGGGTAACACTGTGATTCTGTCCATTGGTAATGCTTGTGATTCTTCTCATTGGTAATGCTTGCTCGGGTATAACTATGACTTTCTTCTCAGGTTTCTCTTCCATCGGGGTGCACTACCCATCGGTATGTGTAGTCACTTAGTGTATACTGAACTTTTACACATTACTAATAGCATAACCTTAATATTTCTTGTTCTCTAAAGTCTTTGACACTATGTATATAACCAATTAGATTATATCAAGTTGACTTCAATGACAATACAATACATTAACTGATTTACTGCCTTGTATTAACTTTCTACAGCTTGGTGATTATCTACTTAACATCTTCAAACATTCAATCAGTTATAGTTCATCAATACCATTGTCCAAAGGTGTAATATTTATGGTATCTTGGACATATTGTTAAAAATGATGACCACCTCCAATATTCTAGTCATACGAGATGAGAATATCTAGAAGAAGACAATTTAATATTACAAAATTATGTAATTGGACAAGAAGATTGTGTCTTTTTGACGACCATGAAATAAAATTAGTTGTGATTAAATTAATAATATTATAACATGTATGTTTGGACATGTAATCCATTAGTGATATAATAAATAATAACAAAATTGAAACTAGTGATAGAGGAAATGAAAAATTGCGAGCTATGTTGATATATAGAAGCACTAAGAGGGTGGTGAATAAGTTAAAATAGATCATATACTTATTCAACCAAAGGTCTGATTATGCCCTTAAGTAGCTTCCACCAATTCAAACAAGTAATTGTAACTATGCAATAGAAGTAAAGTAATTCAATCAACCACAAAGCATAAACCATAATACCAAGAATTTTATCATGGAAACCCTTGTTAGGGATAAAAAATATGGTGGGGATGACACCCACAAATCTCTTCACTATAGTTAAAAGAGTTGTCTAGTTAAGAGCTTATAGTACCCTGCTAGAGGCTCACCCTATTAAGAGTGACAAGTCCCTTGTTAGAAGTATAATAAGATCTATTAAGATCTACCGTGCTATAAAATTTTAAAATCCTTCTCGGAATTCACCTTGTTAGAGGATTTACACAATAAGATCTGTTAGGATCCACCCTGTTAAGGGATTTAACCTTGCTAACCTATTAGAGTTAGCCTTGAGAAATGAGCTGAATTTTCTTACCTGAAATGACACTACTTTCTTGTAAGATCCAATTCACTCTCTGATCTCTTAACATAATATAAAATCTCTATCTTTTATCAATACCAGCAAAATTAAGATCAAAAACTCTAAATATTTGCTTTAGCATTCCTTTATATAGTTGTTCTTAACTTGGTTAAACATTATAAAAAATCTATAAGTCATCCCTCAATTTGACTCAACTCATAAAACTGTGTATCAATAAATCTTTACTTCTCTATCCATAATAAGAATAAGGTAATGATCGCATGTCCCAATATTATCACCATCTCAAGCGCTACTCAAAATTCACAACTCTTAATGTCTTCCTACTCACCGATGATAACACTTAGCATATCTTCTTCACCTATTTATCTTTTCAATCGGGTAGGGTAACCTATGTACCAAAATTAATAGATTAAAAATTTTTCCAGCAATGACAAACTTAAAATCATCATTTCTTACCAAAATTCATCATAATTCCAACAATCTCCTTGTTTGGCATTGATGGAAAAACATATACAAAACAATAGGTAATATAGCTATCTGTTGTAGACCGATCACTTCCTTAATTCTATTTTCACCATACCGGTCTTATCCCTATTTCACTGAATTTCAATAGATTACTCACCCTTTGAAAAAAATGACAAAGGTACAAAACATAGCTTCAAAAATAAAATCTGACCAATCATAGCCTTGCAAAAACATCTCTAAGATTTTCTTTTGTAGTATCTAATGAATTCTCTTATAATTTGTTAAAATGTATAATTCCTTTGAGTTGGTCATGAAAAATAGAAACTAATTCTTCCATGGCTTCAAGAGTACTCATATCAGGTAATGAAAGAGTTGCCTATACTTCTTTAACAGTCTATTACATAACATCAAGTGGAGGAATCAAATAACTCTACAACTCCTGTAATATTGTTACCCTCTTGTCTTGATCTCCTTGCACTGTTTTCAACTTGTAATTTATCACCTTTACTTGTGATTCATGGGCTACAACTGGGTGTAAAATTTTTGGAAAGTGACAATGCAAGCAATTGTTATTTTGTCATTGTTGTCAAACCTTAACTAGTGAGACTATTGTTATCTGTTTGAGTACCATATCCACTGTTGATGAAGAATATTTAACAAGAAGACCAAGTGAATGGTTGAGTTGAGGCAAATAAAAGGGTACTTGATCAGGTAGCACTCTGGCAAAGTAATTATTTGTTTATCTTTCAATGATAGTTTTTCTGATTGTTTTGTGCTGAGCACAATTGCTTGTGCCGAGCGAAGTTGTTTTGTGTCAAGAAAGTTTGTTCAGTGCCGAGCACCACTAAAATTGTCAAGTGGAAATAGTGATGTTGGCTGACTTACAGTAATTGGATTAATGATGAGATTTGAGATCTCTGGCCAACTTAGTTAATTTTATTGGGATATGTAAAGTTAATTAAAGATTGATCCATGTCATTTAATGTATGGGTAACTGTAATTAATGCATGGTTTCAAGATTTAATTAGAGACTACTTTGGAGAAGTAAATGTAATGTAAATGATGGAATGATCTGTTGGATCTGACCTAACCTATCATCTACAATCTTGATTAAGCGACAAAGATTTATCTGACCTAGACAAAGAGGTATATGATAACCTCAGGGGTTATTCATTGTGTGCTACTGAGTATGCAAGTGTGTGGAAGTACATGTGTGTATGTAAGAGGTTTGCACAGTCGATTTACTGATTGGCATGGCCTAGCAAAGAAGGTTGAATATAGAAGCATAGAGTTGCATGTGTGATTGCTCAAGATGGATTTCCAAGTAGATCAGAAGATTAAAATGACAATACAAGTCATCTAGTAAGTTGACATCAGAGCTGTAATTGGATTTGAATTTTCAAATTAAGTTGTATGTATCATATCACAACTGATGATTTCTTTCTAACCATTGTATCAGTAAAATCCTTTAACAAGGTTGACCTAACAGTCATTTGTATAAATCCTCTAACAAGGTGACATTCAAGTGGAATGTTCTAAGTCCTCTAACAAGGCCACTCCTGACAGGGTGATTAAATCCTTTAACCAGGTCACACCTAACAGTGTGTTATTGTAACTTTTAATAGGGTTGGCTCCTCACAGAGCACACTTCAGAAGAGTGAAAACTTGGCACCATATTACTGGTGGTTTTTCCCATATTGGGTTTCCACATTAAATACTTGTGTCAACTTGTGTGAATGCTTATGGTTTGTTTTACTGTTATGTTTCTACAAGCAATTTCATTAGACAGTAAACTGCATGATTAAAGTTGTTAACATATGCTACTGCTGCCGAGTATATCTGAAAAATAGAAAAGTTTTATTTGCTACATCTAGACCTAAGGATAACTGATTCACCCCTCCCCTCTCAGTTATTCTAAAATCATTCTAACAATTAGTATCAAAGCTTTGGTCTCCTGAAAACAGTTTGAAGGTACTTGGAGTGAAAAGATCAAGATGTATAAGGAGGTTCCCAAGCTGAACAAAGATAACTTTCCTACATGGCAGAGTTTGATGAAACTGCATCTAGATGGTATTGGAGATGATGCTAAGTGACTTATTGAAAATGACTATGTATCACCTTCTACTCCTCTCACAGTTGCACAACTAAAAGAAAAGAAAGAGCACAATTAAGCAATGTTGGGGATTGCATCCTCATTGAGCTATTCAGAGTTTGATGATATAAAGAAATGCACAAATGCAAAGCAGATGTGTGATAAACTTGCAAATGTCTATGGTGGAGACACAAATGTACTGATAGATAAATCAGAAAGTCTAAGAGGTAAGTTTGATGAAATGAACATGCAAGAAGGTGAAAATGTTAATCAATATTATGGTAGAGTAAAATAAGTTGTAAATGCCATTAGAGGAGCTAATGGAACAATAGATGAGAACACTATTATGAGAAAGGTACTAAGAACTTTACTTCCTATATATGCTATTAGAGTTTCTGCAATTCAAGAACTGAGATGTACTACTAACAATAATCTAAATCTAGAAAATATGATACGCAGACTCACTGCATTTGAAATGTCAAATTATGATAACTACAATCCACAAGGTATTGATTCTTCTTTTAGATCATAGTTGGTTCTCAATAAATCTAAGAAAGGAAAGAAAAATGTGAACAGTGATAGTGACACTACTGATGATGATCTTGAAGAACTTGAAGCACTTATGGAAAAAAAGCTATCCAGAGGAAAAGGAAAATACAGAGGTAAACTTCCTATTATTATTTTTTCATGCAATAAAGTTGGTCATATAGCTGCTAGATGTCCTGATAAGAATAAAAAATATGAAAGAAAGGACTAAAAATACAAGGAATACAAAGACAGAAAGGATGACCAAGACTTCAGGAAATATAAGGATTACAAAGACAAAGGTAAGAAATCTTGTTATATTGCTGAAGAAACTTCTGACAATGATACTGGCAATTCTGATGACAATGATATAGAAGTTTTTTATGTTGCAATGAAAGAAGATTCTGATGATGATGAGAAAACTACATTAATCTCTTATATTAGTAAAAGTGATCATTGGATCATTGACAATGGTTTTTCCATCATATGACTGGTGACAAGGATAAGTTTGAAACCCTAAACCAATGCAACGAAGGATATGTAAAATTTGGTAATGATGCACCATGTCTTATCGAAGGTAAAGGATTGATTAACTTGACTGAAAAAATCAAATTTGATAATGTGTATTGGGTTGATGATCTTAAATATAATTTGATGAGTTTTGCACAGCTGAACACTTCTGGTTACAGAGTTGAGTTCCATCACAGAAAAGAAAAGATCTATGATTCTACTGGAGAACTTGTTGAAAGTGGTGATCAGACTAAAGGTAACTTATTTTATCTAGATTTATCTAAAGAAA